>JAIFZK010000020.1:12052500-12215000 GCA_027481765.1 Tenualosa thibaudeaui | reverse complement strand
CACACACAAACAAATATATGGTGTATATACTGTATACGTATACAGAGTCATCAAATAATTTCAGAGGCTCAGGCAAAGAAACGGTTTTATTATAACCGTCAAGTGACAGTCTTTAAGAAGCAGGCAGTATGAATGCATAATCTGAGAGAAATGCACCACAGCACATTTATAATGAGTATCTACTGCCGTATATACTTATCCTCCTAAGTGTTATAAATTTCACTTCCCTGTGGTTTATTCACCTCATTTATGTGTGTGTGTGTGTGTGTGTGTGTGTGTGTTGTTTATGTGTTTCATATCGCCAGTAACCCATACCCATGACAACACACACTCAATGCTTGTCCTGGGAGTGAATTTGTTCTTGTTTTCAGCATCTTGTTACTGACCTACTAGCACAACAAATATTGGGTTATTCTTTAGAAATAACACAGAAATTAGTCAGTAATTATTCACTGATGTGGGATGTTATGAGTTGTAACCAACCAACTTATTACTGCAAAACTACCATCTTATTAGTGATCTGCAAAATAAAGTGTTACTTCAGTATAAAGTGTCTTCATCTAAAATCAGTCACACACAATGATTTTTCAGTCAGCTATTTTTTTGACTGAAAGTGTAAAGATTGTCAAGTGCAATTTTATGTCAATGAAGATATCACAGGAGTAAAAATCAAACAAAGTGATCAATCAAAATGTGACACATGTTCACACCCACACATTATCACTGGTTACATCACTGTGATTAACATGTACTTAAATGTAAGCATGCCAGGTTAAAAGTATATAGCTTAAAAAATATATTATATGGGATTTTAGAGTCCTAAATTACTGACAAACACAACCTTGCATCATCTGTAACAAGAAAAAAGCTCAGCTGAAGGATTTTATTTATTTATATTTATTTTATTTTTTAATGAAAAATATAAAGCTAAAGCTTCTAAATTGCTCCCAGTGGCAGGTTGGCACCTTGCATGGCCGGTGTATGAGTGCATGTGTGTGAATGGGTGAATGTGAGGCATACAATGTAAAGTGCTTTGAGTACTCGCAGGAGTAGAAAAGCGCTATATAAATGCAGTCCATTTACCATTCCACTTCCTTTTTGCGGTCACTGATCTACATCTGGCAGCCATTTTTATTCATTATGAAAGCACACATTTTTACCATTTCTATCATATCATCTTTTACAGGACTTGAGGGTTGAAGTCTTAACCTTTTGCAGTTCTTCTCACTGCACGTTATCAGCTGAGCCATGGTGTGTGTGTGTGTGTGTGTGTGTGTGTGTGTGTGCATGCAAGTTTTCAGTTGCAGGCTTGTGAGCACTCAGATGCCCCAGCCTACTTCTGAGCTGCCGGGGGAGGAAAACCTACACACACACACACACACACTAACAGATACATACATACTTGCTCTTTCATTTGTTCTCACTCTGTCACAGACACTCATTCAAATAGCCATAGATAGAACACACATGCACACACATACATCACACGCACCACACACACACACAAAGACACTCACACACACAGACACCCACATGCACACACACGCACGCAAAAGCTCCCCCACGGCCACAAGAGGGCGATAAACCATTTCACAAAGAGAGTTGCTTGGGCCAAATCCAAGTACACATACTGAACACTTGTGCAATAGTGATGACCACATGATCTAAGGAATGCACACTAAAGGACAGTTTGTTGCTTTGGAGAGACTCATAGGACTCATGCTTAAACACACACAGCACACACACACACAGCTGTATCCCTAACAGGACACCAGCAAATTCTGCACTAGGCAGATAAGTTCTGTAAGGATATCTATAAATAGGGTTATATTTTATATCATCAGCATTTAGACACTTTAAATTAGCATTTAGCTTTAAACAAATTCAGATTTCTCACTATTAGCATAAGCTGTTAATAGAACATTCTTCATCATCATCAAATTCCTCTCAAATGTTATGAATGAGCTACATGTATGTATTATGTATGTTGTGTAGGGTTAATACCCAAAGACAAAATCTTAAAAAGAACCTAATTCCTGTTATGCAACGAGAGCTGTTCCTAGCTCTAATCTGTGCCTGTCTTTACAGAACGATAGCCGCTCGTAGTTCTGTTCAAAGGTTCCAGCTCAGCGGGATGTTTCTGTGCGCGCCACACCAAAGCACGGCACTCAGCTGGCAGCCAGATGTGTACAACGAGAAGTGGGGTCAGTGAGTTCGTTTCCCCAAGCCCTCCGCCCATAATCCCAGGCACATAGCTGAGGACCACCGTGTCTGGCAGACAGCACCGTGGAGTTCAGAAAAAAAGGGGAGCTCCCTCTTTCTCTCTCTCTCTCTCTCTCTCTCTCTCCCTCTCTTTCTTTGGTTCACATGGGATAATACACACGTCCTGGCCCAGGTGTTCAGATGAAGGAGCTGGGGGATTCTGGCAGTTTCCAGGCTACTCGGCTAGTTGATAGTAATCAGGCAGAAGTGCTGAGCAGAGGCCTTCTGTGGATGAATGAGTCCAGAAGGATGAGGAGGAGGATGGGGTGGTGGGGGGGGTATTCTGAGCCCTAATCTCATTATCCTTGTCTTCTTAATCGCAGAGAAGCACCGGGAGTCCACAACAGGCTCGCTCTCACACAAGACACACACAGAACACACAACCAGACTGCCAGCCAACCAGCAACCTGCACCTCTCAAATAGGGGAGAATATCTTGCTCAGCTCTTTACTCTGAATAAACACAAACATATACACACACACTTTTACAGCCACAGAGTTGGAAGAGCACCTATTGCACACTCACACAGAAGACACACACAGAAACACGCACACACTGAATGTCTCTCTGACATTCAAAACACACACATCATTTCTTATAGGACACCTTTCGAACTGCTGCAGAACGTAAAGATCCAGGCAAGATGGATGACACTATGTGTCTTGGAATGGAAGGGGTCAAAAAGACCATTCTATATGGTGGGACTGGGGATATCCCAAGGTTCATCACTGGTGCCAAGGTAAGGACCCTTTTTTGCAGACAAAATACTCTTGACATTGTATAAAACAGCACTGTATTAAAGGCTTTGGACATCTAAGGTACATTAAACAATGGTTGTAACTGTGCTGAGGCTATTTAAAACATTAATGTTTAACTGGCTAAATTATGTTAACACAATCACAGGTATCTATTCTCAGAGGGGAACTAACAGAGACCTTGTCTGATTTAATAACGCATCTACATTCATTGCACATGGGGACAACAGAGGCCAAACAAGTGGCACTCTGAGAATACCAAGGCTGTGTATATATATATATACACACACACACACACACACAGCCTTGGTAGCACTGTTAAATAAGACATGCATGATTGCAGATAAATGTCTGTGACTGATATAGGGCATTAGATCTCTCAATGGCTTCTTTCAATCTGACACAGACAGCGTGTAAAAGTAAGTCTTGCTGTCTCACGCTCATTTTAGCAGGGATTTGAAGCAGCCACTGCAAACGCACATATCCTGTTACTGCCTCAGTAAACTGCATGAGTAGTGAAAGTAGAGATCTTCCTCATTCTGTAATAAAATGTTGTTTTAGCTGTTGTCAAACTAACTAGGAAATAAATATGCTGAAATCTCATGTTTTTGTACTTTCACCCATTAAACACACACACACACACGCTTTGTACTTTCCCCCTTCAAACAAACAAACAAACACACACAGGTGACGTTCCACTTCCGCACAATGCTGTGTGATGATGACCGCACGGTGATCGATGACAGCAAGAAGGTGGACATGCCAATGGAGATTGTGATTGGGAACATGTTCAAGCTGGACGTCTGGGAGACCCTGCTGGCCTCCATGAGGATCGGAGAGGTGTCCGAGTTCTGGTGTGACACGACGGTGAGTGAGCTCATGTTCAGGGAAGTGGAGAAACATGGGTCCCATATCCTGTGTCTCAGGTTACCAAATGCATCCGCATCTCCTCTTACGAAAACTATACAGTAATTACTGTGGAATTCATTAGACTCCCCCATACCAATGAAACAGTGAAGAGAAATGTCGGACAAAAATGGGGGTTCCCCTTCAAATACAAAAACAAAGAACCCATGCAATAATCCTTTGGAGCATGTCATTGTGAGGACCAAAAATAAGATTAAAAGAAATATGACATCAGAAGTCTCTAGAAGGATCAAAATGCAGCAGAAAGACCTAGTGGTTCTGCTTCACTACATATAACAATCTTCTGCAGACACATGCAGGAGATTTGAAAACAAAATTGATGATGTCCTCTTACAGTAATAGATTCATACTATTATTCATCAAAATAAACAAAATAAATAGATTATAAATAAAAAACACAGAACTAAAAAGAGAATTTAGGGTGGAGGTAAAGACATAAGTGATAATCTTGATAGATATTTGTTGGTAACTTCAGGTTTTTGTCCCCTTCACATAAATACTTCTGTTCTGCCTTGTGTATTTCATTGCAAGCTTCATCCACTTGTTTAGTCCAGTGTGATTACCTGTGTTTGACAGATGGACTGCTTAGACTGGCTAATAATCTGCATCAGACCCACCTCTCTTAAGCTTCCCTCTTGTAACACTGAGTCACGACTGCAAATCCAATATAACATTTGTGCCTTAATGGAGCTAACTTCATTTATTCTGTTCCTACCTCATCCATTGACTGGTAGTTATTAATAATTATAATTTTCACTAGTATTTGCACAGCTTTTAGCATTACTTTAGTCTGCAGCAGCTGTTAATTTTTTTTCATATTCTTTCTTTTTTGTTGCATTTGTTTTAATGAGTAATAGATCAATATTGTTATTGGATCGTGATCGTTTGACTGTTTAAAAGACATTATGTGCCTTCTGTGTCTTGTCAGCACACTGGCATGTACCCCATCTTGTCGAAGAGCATGCGACGCATTGCTGAGGGCAAGGACCCAGTGGACTGGCATATCCATACCTGTGGCATGGCCAACATGTTTGCCTACCACACCCTGGGCTACGATGACCTGGATGAGCTGATGAAAGAGCCGAAGCCTCTTTATTTTGTGCTGGAACTACTCAAGGTTAGAGAGCTGTGTAAAATACGGTATATGTAAAAATACAGTTCACATAGATATACTGTAGATCATAAAGATAGACACTTACATACATTCATTACAAACATATACTGTATGCACAAACACACACACACACTCTCTCACACACACACTTTTGTGTTATATCCATCTAGAGTATATGGTACCTTGTGAGCTGAACTGATTGTGTTTTGGGCCATGCCTGACCACTACTGAGAACAACCTGAGTCTAAGTGACAAAAACACAGATCCCTCTGTGGGCTCCCTAGTGTATTGTAGGTGACCACATCAGATCTCTCTCTCTGTCTCTGGCTGTACACTGCACTGGCCACCAGTGACTTTATGGGCCATTATGAGGGACTGCAGAAGTGCTGACCCCAGCAGAGAGAGTTGCGGAAGGGAGTGGGGGGAGGTTCTCTGTCCAGCGGGACATAAATCTTCCCAGCAGCTCTACATGACCACTAGGATGTGCAATAGGACCATGTAACATGATGATAGATATAGAGGGGTTGATCATGTATGCATCTGTGTATTTGTGGTGTGTGTTTATGTGTATTTCTGTGTGTGTGTGTGCGTGTGTGTGTGTGTGTGTGTGTGTGTGTGTGTAGGTGATGCAGCCGAGTGAATACAATCGTGAGACCTGGGCCCTCAGTGATACAGAGAGAGTGAGGGCAGTGCCCCTGCTCCATGGCCAGGGCAACAAGTTCTACAAAGAGGGACGCTATGAAGAGGCCATGAACAAGTACAAGGAGGCCATTGTTTGCATCAAAAATGTACAGACGAAGGTACAATAAAAATCATTACCACCTCAGAGTACAAAATACAATCTCTGATCAAATAAAGCAGAGATCTGTCAGGAAGGGACTCAAACAAAGATGAAAAAAAGTTTTATTCTATAATACTTATATTACAATGTACTGGATATGTAACTGTTATTTGTGTTTGTATGTGTGTGTGTGTGTCTGCCTGTGTGTTATTCAGGAGAAGTCATGGGAAGCACCATGGCTGAAGCTTGAGAAGATGGCTAACACACTCACGCTAAACTACTGCCAGTGTCTACTTCGCACAGAAGAATACTATGAAGTCATTGAGCACACCAGTGACATCATCAACACACACCCAGGTATGCTTGTTCTGTCTGATCATTGTAAGCCGTCATGTTTATTTTATTGAAATTGTTCAGGCAGTCCAAAGAGGAATGAGACAAATCCAAATAAATAACCAAAAAGTGAAGGTAAATGCTTTGCTTGTTCAATAGAAAACATTAAAACAACACATCCATTTGTAATAACCCATGGTTGGAGGCACAAACGCACATAGTGTACATTGTTTCCGCAGGCATCATGAAGGCCTACTACCTGCGGGCCCGAGCACACATGGAAGTGTGGAATGAGGAGGAGGCCCGGGAGGACTTAAACAGAGTGCTGGATCTGGAGCCTGGCATGAGGAAGACTGTGATGAAGGATCTGGGTGTGCTCAACATGCGTATGGAGGAGAAGAACGAGGAGGACCGCAGGAAATACAAGGGCATGTTCGGACAACGACCGGAACGAGTGGCGACAAACGATGTGCAGTCTGATGGATCAGATCAACCTTGACTGAAAAGTCTGAAGTGTTTAACACACGCTGTACATGACTGTTGATGGAGTCGATGGTGTTACCTTACACTGCGTGAGATTGAGGAGAGAGAGATAATGTGAGATGATGTGCTTCTGAGTGTAATGGTGTTAGGAATGGGGTGTTGGAGGTTGTATGCCCTGCAAAAATGCAGTTTAGTCACACAAAGAGGCTGCTGTAATTTAGACAATACTAGTTCACCATGAGTTGGGGTTGCGTAAGTGCTATGGTCTGCAAGTACAGTGAACAGCATTTAGTTCTCATTTTAGTGTTTGTGTTATTTAATTATTTGGACAATGACAGACACACAATTTACAAACTTCATTATTTATCTATGCCGAACTAACCATTACCTTAGCATTTAACATGAACTATTGTTTAGAAATACTGAAATCCATGTTTGACCAGGGGTAGACATAAAGCACAAGTAGATGCTTTCTGAGTAGTTGGAGTGCATGAATGCATTTGGCAAACCCCAGTGTCTTACAGTCAGATTATCCTGCTGTTTATCCATTCTTCATTACAGGCGATTAAGCACTGTGACAATGCAGTCCTATACCATATCAAGATGTAATACTGTTACAAGGCATGTTGTATTTAGCTTTGTGAATGAAATAGACACAATAAAATACAACTACATAAAAGATGTGTTATTTTTCATCTAAAAATTGTTGAATGCATTTGTAGAAACATTTGTAAAAACATAACTCTTTCACAGATTGTCTTCTTCTTCTTGAAATTTTTGATATCTTAATTTTAAATCTCTTCAGAGAAGTAAAATATTCCTTAGTAGCAAGCATATTTGGTTTAACCACTGCTTCATTGTATCCACCTCTGAGGTCTGTAATACTCTGCTAAACATTATCAAATATAGTAGTGTTTGGTTGCTTTTCTGTGATCTGTGTGTGTTGTGATCTAGGGTGATACATGCAGAGCAAACAGGTAGTTGATAGGTAGACTGACATATTTTATCACAATGAAAAATTGATAAATATACAACACAGTGTCTTTAAAAATATAACATTCCACAAGACATATTTCCCCAGGCCTAAACTCTACCTAAGAAGAATTATCCATTAAACTTATGAGAACGTACACCCATCACAACCTTTGTGACAAAAAATGGCAGGTCATTTGATTATTAATCATATATTTAATCCCTGAGCCCTCGACCCACAGTCAGATCACAAGGCTACAAAGAATAAAGAGTGTGTGTTACTGTAAGCTGTCAAACGGATGATATTGTTTCCGAGCAATACGGGAACATCTAATAAAACCATAAGTCTCTTTCTCTCTCTCTCTCTCTCTCTCTCTCTCTGACTAATGCTCTAAAGATCTGAAAAACAGCTGACTGCACTGAAGGACATGAGAATGGGCACTGACTAGGTCGATGTCATTACATCATAGGAGCTTACTTTTCATCCCAAGGGAATCCCTCCTCATTGTTATGCTAGGAGAGACACAAGATGGATGCACATCTTGGAGTGCTGATAGGAGACCACCATGTGGACTCAGTGAAGCTGCTTTCCCATCAATAGTATTGTAAATGAACTGAATGATCAGTCCATCCCATTCCCAATCTTCCAAGATGAGTAAAAGTGCAATAAAATAGTGGTGAAAGCAAGGGAAGGAACCTACATTACTAGCTGAGAACATTAGTTAGGCACAATAATTGGACACATAACAAATGCAACTATGAGCATAACAAAATATTAATCATAAAAAAACATAGACCTACATGTCACCTCACTCATGGGATGATTTAGTTGGCCCAGAATTCCTTATTTGGACCGCCGCTTTGAATAAATTAAGGCTGTTCAAAAGTGTGCCTAGTAGCTCGAAGAAAATTACATCAAGAATGGACCGCGACAAAACATATAACAGCAGAAACCTCGCTGATAAAATTTCGCGTAACGCTAGACGTTATTGCAGCATCCCCCCAAGGAGAGCTGGAGCCGTGATAAAGCAGGAGCAAGAATCCGCCCCGCTCGCAGACCATTCTTGGCGCCCCTCCACCACAGCGGTGCTGATGCTGAGGGTTGCGCGGTGTGCCGCTCTGCTACAAGTTCAGCCAGTCACTCTTGTTGCTGCATCGTGGAGAGATCAAGCCCTATTAAGCGGCGCGGTACCGCTGCGGAAACACACAGCACGCTCTTTGTTTGCACACAAGACCAGAGAGTGACTTTTTTAAACAGAGATTTTACTCTCAAAATGTTTACATATTAAATGCAAGTACGTCGTTTTTTTTCAACAGGGATGCAACGAGAAGAGAGCGCCTAGCAGGAGGCTTTTGAGTGATTTGTTCCTGTGTGGAGTTTTGCCGTGGATGGATAAGGCGCGTGCACGTTTAGAGAGAGATGGTTTTCTGATGACTGTGGATTGAATGGAGCTGCGGATTTGAAATAAATTCATTACTGCTGATTCAAGAGGAGGGATGTCCATTTATCTCAAAGGACCAGCAATAGAGGAGTTTTGTTTTATATAATTTCCCAAAACTCGCACTTGTAATTAGGCTAATTGTAACGAGGAGACACGATCTCCAGCTTTTATCAGATTGATATAATACTTTTAAGAGAAATTAGAAATATGTTTAAGTAAAATATGGGAATTTAACATTTGACAACGTATCGAATAGAGGACATTTTCTTGAAGACTGGGATTTTTTCACACATCTTTCGCTTTGTGCGTTAATAATGGCGATCAATACGGATCCCGAGTTTGAGAAATCTACCCTGGGAGAGAGTGCCACCGCGCAGCCACCCGAGTCCCAGGAGACGGAGAAACTTCTCAGTGCCACCACCACCGAGCCCGGGGGCAACGGGATGAAGATGTCCAGCTCCTTCACTGTAAATATGGGCAGCGACAAAGCCTTGGATGCTGACCAAAACGGGCACAGTATGCCACTGAGGTCTGGTTCCGCGGGGCACCTAGGGGGGGCTCCGTTGTCCCCATCCCGAGTCAGTTTAAGTCGCACTTCCTCCACCGGGAATGCTGCACAAGAGCAGCAGAAGCCCAAAGACTATCTTATATTGGTTATTGTGTCCTGTTTTTGCCCCGTCTGGCCTGTCAGCATCGTTGCACTGGTATATTCAATTATGGTAAGTACGGTAGCCTACCTGTCTGAGGGAAAGTTTCATTTGGATACTATCATGTAATACTTAGATACAGGAAAAAACATGTATGTGCTGTAAGAAGGAGGTGTTATCGAGTAAGTGCAATACAAATTACAGTGGACATCACGGGGGGTTAACGAGGGACTGGTGTGATCATAAGGTTAACCTAACCTAGAATAAGGAGAAAGTTTTTGCTCACTACTTGACATGCACTTATCTACACTGACACCACGTCACCCAGACATTTTGATTGAGAGGAAATA
This sequence comes from Tenualosa thibaudeaui, assembly GCA_027481765.1. Classification (NCBI taxonomy): domain Eukaryota; kingdom Metazoa; phylum Chordata; class Actinopteri; order Clupeiformes; family Clupeidae; genus Tenualosa; species Tenualosa thibaudeaui. Next base: position 12,204,934 of record JAIFZK010000020.1, on the reverse strand, counting down.
CGCACTCAACATCTGTCAAGTGCACCATCAGGGCATGCCTGCAACAGTCATTTAAGAATGTCAGTTGAGTTTAACGATTAATACGGGGGAAGCACAATCATTAGATGGAAGTGAAATGTTCGTTTTTACAACCGAAGTCTTTGCCATTAACAGTATCACAGAGAATATCACAGTGACAACCAAATTGTGAAATAATTTATAATAATTTATTTTGATAAGCCCCCACAAAAAATGTCACTTATTCAGATATTCCTGACATTTAACAGACGAACTGGGTAGGGTAACATAGTAGGCTACAAAAGTTACCCTTCAGTAAATTCTAAATATTATAGAATTTACTCAACGTCTGATATAGTAGGCGTAAATTGGACAATTTGTTCAGAAGCAGCATTCTGCGTAAAGGGCGTGGCGCAATTTAGTGATTCTGTTTCAGTGGTTTGTATACACCTGCACCCAGTCAGAATAGAATTGGATTGGCCATTTTGTACAGTCCAAATGACGAGAATGCAAATATTGCACTGAAACTGTACACTGTATGAGTCATCGTTTTTCCCTGTCGAGGTAAAATACTTGATTATAAGTCTATCGTGCACGTTGAGAACGGCAGAAATTCAGAGACGTAATCTGTATTGCAAGAATTGTTGCGTTTCTGCCATATGTGTTTCAGAACAAAGAAACAAATTATCCTCTGCTATCTTGAAGAGGCTTCTTAGCTTCGTATCCAAATATGTATGCGTCTTCTCATTCGGATGGTCAATCTGAATGCAGGGGGAAGTGAGCAGTCCACTGAGTCACAACAGTAGGATTAGGTAGACAGTCAGTAGGGCATGACCCAGAGTGCAACATTAGGCCTACTCATCTTGAGTGCAGTACAACAGTTCATCAGGGATTATGGTACTTCTACATCTGAGGAGTTTTCAGTTGGCATTATCACTTAGTAAATGGTTTCTTGTCATGTGGAATTACTATAGGCCTACAATTTGTTTCCTTGCTGACAACAGATTTCCACAAAACAACTTCAAAAGACAAATCTGCACTTAGCATTAATATTTTCATCAAGATGCTTATTGAATGGTGAAAAGCTATTCTTCTGCCATGTTGAAGCAACTCTAAATTCAAAACTTTCCCTCTAAGGTAAGTTCCTAAAGTAATGGATAATCAAACTTCAAAAATAAACTAATGGTTTTGGATTCAGTGTTTCATCATTTAGAATATACAGGTCTGCAGGTCTGAACTGCAGATTCATCATTTTTTTGTCCTTATACCAGCCAGCCTTACCAAGTGCTCTATAATTAATGATGTCTTGGCTGGATATACGAAATTCTACACCCATTTCCATTATAACCTTGTAAATGAGCCAACTTAGAAGCAGAATGAAAACTTCCTGATGCTGGCTGACCCTGATAGACATGTGAAAGGGCTGATGGACATTGTGACTGATTCCCCTGAACAACAATTGAACTCTGATGGCTCAGTAAGTCACACAGAAGCATGTTCAGCAGTAGCAGAGTGACAGGGAGACCTTGCCACCAGTAACAGTGAGGCAGATAAAATCTGCATTCATGTGGGCCTCTTGTCAGTCTGGGAATGCATAAACTGTTTCTACCTTCCCTCTCTATCTGCACAGTTCTAGGAAAGAGAAGAGAAGGGGGAGAGAGACAGAAAGAGAGAGGGATAGAGAGAAAATAAGGGTAAAAAGAGAAAGAGGAAATAAGAGCTGGCACCTAACTCAATACAAGGTTAGAGTAGAGGAGGTGTAGAGGGCAGCTTGCAGTGTCTCACAGATAAACAGCCCCTCTAAAGCAGTTTGAGCAGTGGTTTGAGCACACACACACACACATATACACAAACACACATGCACACACACACACACACACACACACACACACACACACACACACACATACACAAACACACACACACACACATACATACATGCATACACACACACGCACACACACATGCACACACACACACATACAAGGGCACTACTAATTCATAGTGGCAGACTTTTCAGATGGCCATGAATGTGGTGAGACTGGAGCAAGATTTCGTGAGAGGAGATGAATTTGTTATTTGCAGTTCACAGATGCAGAAAACTTGTAGAGTCAATTACATGGAGTGGAGGTCTGTGGAGTAATGGGCTTTTATTGCTCTAACCCAGCTCTGTGGATAGTGCAGGCAGGACTCAAGAAATGCAAACACCATCGCTGCTGCTACTATTCCTGCCAGTGTGTGCTTGCCAGATTTATGTATGAAATATTGGCCAGGGTGTGCATCATGTGTGTGTGTGTGTGTTTGTGCTGGGGCTGCAGTGCTGATGGCGTTAGAGTCCCACGTGAGTGTAATCAAATAGAGGCAGGAGGTTTCTGTCGATGCATGTGTGTGTGTGTGTGTAGCATATGTACTGAGCACAGTGGTTCAAGTGTGCTTCTGTATGCAGTGGGACATTGAGTCTTATTTAACAATGAAGTGGGGGGGAGAACCATGATGATCTATCTTAGACCTGCACAGAATTAAACTATAATCAATGATGGTCACATATGTGCAGTGAGAGGAAAGATCCAGAGTTCAAGAGCAAGTCTAAAAGGCAAAAAGCTCATGAGCAGATATCCAGCTACATCCAGAGGTGGCCGAGGACATGGTAGTCCTGTTTCAGTCAGAAGAAGTTTAGAGAGTTGCACTACTTTTGAGAATTTATATGGACCTCTTGGAAATCAAATGCCCAAAACTCTTTTAAAAATACGAAACACATAGTACTGCCCACTTGATTTGTTATAATCCAGTTCTCGTTTTAGACATGATTATCATGTCTGTCATTCACTGGACCCCCCCCCCCCCCAAAAAAAAAATAGTATAGTATGCATAGCTATCTATCCTGTTATTGTGTTTTAGTTTGTAAATTAGTTTGTAAGCCATACTCAGCATAAACTTCACTGTGTTCAATACTAAGTCTTGTTGCATTTGTCAAATGCTGAGTGTGTTGTTGTGAGTGTGCTGCATAGTATAGAGAAGGCTCATGTTTCCCAGTGAGCAGTTCACACATGCAAACAACTGAGTCCTCTCTCCCAGCCTTAGCGGCACTCACAGCCAGACCTGACTGGAAGGTGGAGGCTGAGGCAGCCAGGAGATGGATTCTGTGTGGCTTTGCGTTTAGCAGGTTTACCACCAGCTTTTTAGAGTCACCCTAACAGGCTCTAAACCCTCAACACACTACACCCCCCACCCCCTAAACACACACACACACACACACACACACACAGACCTTCCCCCTCACCCTCCCTTGTGTCTTTCCCTGTGCCGCAAGCTGCCTGGCCTGCTCCCTCTATTATTAATGGCTAAGGCTTGTGAGAGAGCACTTAGGGCTCTCTCTTTTCCTTTCCCTTTCCCTCTCTCTTTCCCTCTTTCTCTCTCTCTCTCCATTTCTTTCTCCCTCTTTCTGTTTCTGCAGTAGGGTATGCGGTGGGGGTTTACTGGGAGTGTTGGTTGGTCGTGGCATGGCAAGAGGCATGCCTATAGTGTGTTGGCCATCGATGAGCAGCACTGGTATAGCTTAGAGGAGGAGGAGGAGTTTGGAGAAGTGGGGGATGTGGGTCTCACATTCATAAGAAAAATACAGGCATCCCCGCCTTCCAGCTAAATCAATAACTCCATTTATCACGACCAGTCCTACTCCCTTCCTCCCTCCCACCCCACCACTATTCCCCATTCTCCACACTACCCACTTCTCTCTCCTCTCTCCTCCACCCTCTCCCGGGCTCTGGAACAGCCAATCTGAGACTGGCTCGATCCCACCGCTCCTCTCTACACTCTCTGAGTGACATTAAAGCAAAACAAAATCCTCTCCGAAAGGACACAGCTCCTGCCTGGAGCATGTGGGAACTAGAAATGACAGACATTCAGCTCTTGGAAAAAAGGGGATATTAATTTAAAAAAAAAATGTTTTTATTGTGTCCTCCTAGCACAGAAAGGAGAGAGTTACAGGGACTGTAAGTGCACCTCCAGTGGACAGCTCTTTCACCATGCTCTTGTTTTTAAGGGCCTCCATTGATTGGAGGCGCTGATGCGGCTTTTCGCTGTGATTGGACTTTGGATCAATAGAGCTTTGCTGGCCTGGCCGCATATTATACCTCTGCTAAGATATCAGGGCCAGTCTGCAGTATTTGAACTGAGACTAGGGAATGTGCCGAGATGTCGAGTGTTGGGGTTCACTTTTTGATGAAACAATGTAAGGCAAGCCTTTCCAAACCCAGCGTGCCAAGAGAACAGGGGCATTGCTGTGGTCCTAACCTGAGTTTTGGAGGCATCAGAGGGAGGTGTCAGAGACTGACAGGTAGGGAGACGATTAGGCCAGCTAAGTTCCGCTTCTGAGACCTTGCACTGCTGTGGGTCTGCATGCAGGCTATCCTCTCTCTCTGACATTATCACCATCATGACATTATCATTCAAAAATCTCTTTTTATCACACAATCTTTTCGTATATGGTTGTGTTGATTTAGGGTAAGATGCCTCAGGCACCAATTTTGGTCCTTAGGAAATGCATGGACCTTACCTGTCTGTCTGCCACAGCAGTGCTGGGTCTCCGCACTGGAGCTTAGCTGTCCACCGTCCCGAGACATAGTGGAGACAGGGAAATCCGCAGGGAAGGGTGGGGTGGGGTGGTGTGGGAGGAGGAAAGAGAGAGAGAGTGAACAGGAGTGAGAGGAAAAAGAAAGAGGAGTGAGGGGAGGGGGGAAGGAAGAAGAAAGAGAGAGCAGGAGTGAGAAGAGGAAAAGCAGGAGAGAGCAGCAGGAGAGAGGGAGAGAGAAAAAAAGGGAGAGAGCAAGGGAGGTCTGATGGGCTTCTCATTTTCCTAGGCTACACCACTGTGACAGCTGTAATCCTATTCTTTATTGTAAATCTCCCTGCCCTTACCAAACACAGCTCAAAGCTGTGGGCACGGATAGGCCATTAACATAAAAATTCATATGTGCTATCACAAAGGGAGCTGCCGTGATACGCTTTCATAAAAGGCTTTCTCTGAATGGTGCAGTGATGTCATTGCAAATTGGAAAGCGAGTGCAGGTGCTTTTTAGAAAATGAAGGCAGTGTTTATCATTCTCATTTTCAGATTATTCATAGGATTGGGGTTTGACTGCATTAAATGACGCTCGTGTAAATAAAGATGAATGTGGAACACAAATCATAAAAAAAGATTACAACAGTTAAATATAATTGGCAAGTATCCATACATGTAAAACAACTTCTGTGTCAAAATGGTCAAAAAGGTAAAACTGCTCACAAGTATATTTGCAACGGAGTTTTAAGGACTTCTTAGGGTCCATATTAGACAAAAATATATGATTTTGCCAAATCACTAGCTTGTGCTGTATAAGCTCCAAATTCTGACCCGTCTCTGAAATTATTTTGCTTCCACCTACTAATATAAAGTATTTAAAATTTCTACATGTGCCCTTTTCTACCAACAAAAAGAATTGCATAACACATGCATTATTTAGAGGGTGGAACAGGAGAGGATTTTTTATGGTGAAATGGTGCTTTAGTTGGCCTTGAACTACCTACAGGATCTACAGAATCCCTACGGATACTTAAAATGTCGTAAAATGTCCTTAATTTCAGAGGCAGCCATTAAATTTGATCTGGAGCTGAATGACAGTTTTTTTTTTTGTTCAGTTTGTCTGAACAAACTTTCAAACCTGTATGTGTTTATCATAGGCTAAAGGACATGGATTTTGTCATAAAGTCCTTAAACTTGTTATTAAAAAGGTGCCTATACCCTGGTCCAGTCAGGGTCTCTTTCAATGCCATGTGGACAACAAACTCCCAAGGGGAAGGAGAGTCAGCAGGGTTGCATTGACGTTAGTCCTGCATCAATATGGGTACTTGAAGGGGTCTTTATACCATAAACATATATAATCATGATGTGTGATAAAATTACATCGCTTCTGAATTACGTCATGCTGTCAAAATACACTACTGAGGATTTGGAGGCTGGCCTGTGTGTGTGTGTGTGGTATTGTCCTGGAGGGTATGGTAGTTGATATTGATTTCTTTAATGCAGTCTGCTGGTGAGACACCCTCCCATGGGTGCTGTGAGGGTTAATGGGAAGATGTGGCGAAGGGTCATCAGTAATGCGAACACAATGTCATCAGTCAGAATGCTCTTGTTGTTCTGGTCAACTCCACACAACACAACTCAGAGTCCCCTGTGACCCCTACAGTCAAAGGGGATTTGCCATGGACTATTTCAATCAGTGTTCTGAGGCTCACAGCACCATTGAAATAATTTAGCCCTAGTCTAACAGCAGTCTATTTTCTATCATTTCACCAATTGCAGACAGTTTCCACAAGCCCAGTGTAACAACAAACACATTCTTCACAACCCTGTCTGGGTAACAACACTTTAATATGTTGTGGTACCTGATGTGCGCTGACAAAACTCCTACTTCTACTTCACTACCTCGTTAATGGTTTCCTAATGAAAAGATAAAACTTGGGGTGTTGATTCAGGTTATCTCGGCAACAGTATTATTTTTTAACAGTGTCTCTTGTTGCAAACCTTTTAAATCAGTGATGATTCACTTATCTGTCAAAGACAGGTCTGAGATCTGGCTGATTTCATAGACTAATGATGCGTTTCCTCTAGTTTGTAAAACAGTGGTTGGAAATGATTCATCCTTCTTTCAATGCTGATGTTGAACATATTTTGATTGATAAGTTTACAAACTTAAATTGCATGCCACTCACAGGGACATATTCCTCTGTGCAGAAGCTGTTTAGCAACAGTTAGCATCTCTTACCTGGATAATTACTTTGTACTATTGGATGTTCATTCATATTTGTAAAGGATGCACTCTGTGTGGTCAGTTCCACTGTGGTCTCATGCCATGTTCCTGACCAGCATGTGTATGTGTGTCTCCAGTCCAGAAACAGTCTGCAGCAGGGCGACATGGATGGCGCACGGAGACTAGGGCGTCTGGCTCGACTTCTCAGTGTTGTTTCCATCGTCCTGGGCCTGGTGATCATCATCGTCTATACAGTAATATTAAGTATGTAAGACACAAAAGACCCAACCCATCCAAACCTACTGCATGTCTGCATGCACAGGCTAACTTAGTCTCTTTTTAGACTTCTTATTAGAATTGGGAAAGAACTACGGAGAGTCCCATCACAGAATCCAGAGGGCATATCCCAACTGCTGTGATTAGTTTGTAAATGCACACTGGTCTTTAATCAATCGCATATAGGCTACTGTGTCAATATGTAGTTTTCATAGAAGAAATTATTGATGTGGTGTACAGACATTTAGAAGTAATTTCCCTCTCTTAGGCTGACTGTGTTACAGACAGGACTAACCCTGTTTACTTTTCTCTTTTTTTTCATTACAGCCTCATAAAGCACGGTGCAGGATGAGTTCACCAACAGCAACAGCAAAAAATTAACATGTAGAAAAAAATGCAAGGCCACGTATCATTAGAAAATACCTCCTCAGCAACAGACAAAAAAGAAAACAAAAAGAGAAAAAAAAACAAGCAGACACAGGAGTGTGAGTAAATTCATAGATGCAAGTAATGCATGTTTTAGGGTTACAATATGCTCGATGAAAAAGAAAACAAAACCTGATATACTGTTCAATGTGTCAAAAAGTAATTAATGATTATGACTTGCATTCAGAAAATAAGGCGCTCACAGTTGTGCAGATTCTGTTGTGAAGACAACAGATGTTTATCAGTTGTAAAAGGACAAGTACTGGACCTGACGGGAACCAATGGACTTTGCATAACCCTTCTTTAGTCCAAGCTGACTAAAATATATGAATATATTTGCAACATACATATTATATATATAATATATATATATTGATGTACATTTTTAAAGAGATTTGTATGCAGTGATTGCAGTCAGATAATCACTGTTTGGTGGTTGCCTTGCTGCTAACTGAGGGATTCGTACAGACTGGTAAAATAGATGGGGGGAATGGGAAACCATGAAAATAGGGTGTGTTTTTTATTTTGGCTAATTATTTTGTAGCGTTTGATGAAAGAAAATGACATGCATGTCTCTCAAGCATCGGAAGCTAAAAGAGTTTCTTATTTAAAGAGAAAATATCTTGATGGAGATCATTATTTCTGCGCCAACCGACAGGAGAGGGCGTGGCTCCAGTGATCAATGATAAATGTACATACTGTAAGATCAATGCTAGAAACTTCCGGAAAACTGTACTTTGTCTTTTTGCCTTGCTGTGCGAAGGGCTCGACCATATTGATAGAGCATGCCAAGCCTGTATGAGCCTGATATGCCCCAGATTGCCCTCCATGCACGGGTGCAACCAAGGAGGTATGAAGACCCCTTGGATCTCGCCTTAACCCTACATCCCTACCCCTATCCTTGTCCACCCCCGGCACCATAAATCTCCTCTCTGGCATACGTAGCCTACTTAACCATCCTCCTGATGCTGCATTTGTGCAGCATGCTCTTCACCTCTGCACCTTGTCCACTACCCACATACAGTCCTTACCTACTCTCAGCTTGTACATGTTCAATGATATATACATGTATATTTATATATCTACATTTATGTATTTGCACAATATATAGGCATGCTTTGAGCAAACAGTACACCACCATTCACGATAATCCCTGTTGCAAGTAGGCCTTCAAGCCCTCGCAGGGTGGTTTCATTGTGACTGGAGACACTATATGGTGTTGTTATAGTACTGTAGTGAGCACACTAATCTGTCACATAATTTGATAAAAAATCGTCCATTTGTTTTTTGTCAAGTCATGCACAATAAATTCTGCCCACTACTGTAAAGTTAGATTTTTATTATCAAAAAAGGAAAAGATTCCTTGCCAGCCCTGGTTTTAACATTTAAGACTGAGGACATATACAAAGACAGAACCATCAGTTTGAGTAGATGCTGTTGTTTTCTGCAGTTATATGGTGTTGGGACAGAAGAGGGGAACAATTTCCTGGGTATTGTGTCTTTAAGGTCATATCTCCAGAGTACAGACGAAGCCTCTGAATTCAAGGATCCCTGGAGATAAAGCTCAGGTGTACTGATCAAATTCTTTTTCTGCCCCAAGTATAGATGACAAAGCACTTGATACACACTGACCGTCCCTTATCCATTGAATGTCACTGAAAATGGTAGCTGAAAAACTTGTCTCCCTGCTATGACCATAAAGGCACCCTCTACATTTCTCTTCAGTGCCCTCTTTTATTTTTTTTGGTTTTCCAGAACAAAAATATTTTGGTGACCTCTATCTAAAAGTGCTTTTCATTCATTTAGTCATCCTAAACATTGCATTTATAATCTCTAGTGGAATTGGAGTGCAAAAAAAAAGAAAGAAAAACAGAGACCTAGAAAATCTGGACAATTTAAAGATGGTAGTGTCCTCTGACAGAAAATTTATGAAGATGCCAACAATGTCTATCTCATGACTACTCTTTTCAGTAGAGTTGGTGAAATGGTTTTACATACATTGGACATACTGTTTCTTTAAAGACTGTTCTGGCTAATAAGTAATCCACTGCTAAGACCTTGAATGGAACGCATACAGTACATGATGTTTAGTGTCTGCAAAACAGTGACTTTCTATCCATGTATCTTTTTAGCAGTCAGATTCTCTTTTGGATTTGTATGTTTTTCAGACTTTTATTGTGTACCTTTTGCATGTATGGAATAAACATAAACATGCATGGTCTATGGTGAGTCTTATTTACTTGCATACAATAAAAAAATAGAATATCTTAAAAAAGAAACAAATGGAATAAAATCCGCTTTTTAAAAGCTGATTTCATAAGATATAATAAGTATTCACTGCACAAAAGGATTAATTCTTCAATCAGCCATTATCTCAAAACTAAACATTTGAGTGGTAGGTGGTCTCTTTATATACATTCACTAATTTGAAAACACAACAGTGGTTAATGTTAATGTATGGCTGGATTCAGAGTCAAACTGAAAATCTTAAAACATTTAAATCACAGGCTGATACAACTTGCCTGAACAATGTAACTCAGTAGTGAGTACTGTATAGCCTCCCTTTACAATGTCTGACCATGTTCCTAATAAGGCGGTGGATGGTGTATAAGAGGATCTACTCCTAAAACTGAATCAGAGCAATAGTGAGCTCTTGGGCAGTCTATAGGTGGTGATGGTGTTGATGCACCAAAACATAACATTCAAGAAGTTGTCTGTTGGACTCATGTTTGAAGAATGTGAAGGCCTGTCAATAGTATTAATGCCATCCAGGCACTCCATGCCTGCACACTCTAACCACATGAGTCTGGGCATTATCCTGCAGTGGGAGGAAGCCAGAGACCACAGCATCACCGCTCATTCCGGTATACAACAGTGAGGGTACCGTTGGTTAGTAATGCCTCTAGAAGTCTGAGCAACCCTCCAGGGATATTCCACACCCAGACCATCACTGACCACCCTGGCCATACCAGATGAGGATGTGTGTGGTGTGACATTCCCAAAAGGGCCTTCAGAGCCTTTAATGTTTGTGCTGTACTTGGTGTGAATCACCTCTCATCTGTAAAGTGGATTGGACGCCAGTGACAAACGCTAGTGAATGCAAATCGAGATGCATTGTGCTGGGTGGTGAGCAGAGGTCTCATTAGAGGACCTCATGCCATCAGTTTCTAGCAGTTTGGATGTGGGAATGCAGTGATCATTTTGCCTGCCCACATTTTTCCTACTGATCGGCGATCAAACCAGCCACCCTTTGGTCATAAGCCCAAGGCTCTGACCAGTAGGCCTGGAAGAACTCGGCCCACTGCTACAAAGACCCTACCAAAGCTAAAGAATAATCTGTCAGCGAGGGGGTTATACCTGTCGTTGCTTTCATTTGCACCAAAGTTCAACTGAGATGGATATGCAGTTATGACATGCCTTTTTTATATTCACCACAAAATATTCATAAATAATAATAAAAAAAACAATCCTACAAACATACCAACCAACTACTGAATATAGACCTCCCAAGGTCCCTTTAATCAGGTATTGGAATTTCAACATGAATGACAGCATGAACTAATCAGGAAACGAATGAGCAGAATCCATCCAAACATACACTGAGGGATGGGGGTAACCCATAAACACGAATATGGACATATCTGGTGGAAGTTAGCATGACGTAAGGTTTGTGGATCTAAGCTCTTGCCCAAACTTCATTCTATTAGACCACAAGCACAGCTGCAATTTCTGCCTGATTTCTCTCAGAAACACACTTACACCCACCTCCATTTTTAATGGTTCTGACTGAAGTGACCCTGAATTATGCATGAGCTAAGAAAAGGCACAAGATCTACTGCCTGGTTGGGCACTTCAGTCCACAGCGGTTTTGTTGATCTGCAGAACTGCCTTATACTATCTGCTTGCACTTGCAGGTCCACACCACACATGCACACACTCACAAGGCAAATATGGGGTCTTACTAAACTTTCATTATTGGTTGTTTTTTTATTAATAATAATAATTATGATCATCATACAGTAGCATCACAATAAAAATGGCAATGAATTACATTTTACATTGGCAGATGCCTAAACAACCAATGTTCAGAATCTCAGGCATCTCATCAATTTAATCATGAAATCATGAAAAAGAAAAAAAAGAAAAGAAGTCTTTCATTGTAAGGACACCAAACCGTTCAACAGTCTTAAAAACTGCTAAGCTAGGGCAAAAAGCTAGAAGCTGAGAGATAAATGTTAAAATGACCAAATGGGATTAGATTGTCATACACTCTCATCGCATATGTTTAGATGAGTTGTTAACTAATTAGCGTCATATTTAGACCAAAAGGGGAGTAGTCATCGAGCTCTGCTTAGCTTTATGCTACATCACTTAAGGGTCATCCACCTGTCACACTTTGCACATAGTTGCTTTCTTCCAGAGGTCACAGTGAGAGGGACTTCACCATACTCAGGGAACACAGTTTCCCATTACGCTCCAATAACTAGGTCATTAGTCTAAAGGCTCTTAAATATTCACAAACTCCAGACTATCATAGCTCAGGAAGTCAAAGAAAGGAAAATATGTAGCTGTGCTGAATGTTGCCAATGTAAGGTGTTGCCACATGCGCACACACACGGGTAATTTCTGCAAAAATGCTAGAAGAATGACATAAAATGGTTTATTGGGCAAGGGCTACCCAAACACTGAGTGCTCTTTAACGAAAAAAGGTCTTTCACAAGCAGAAAGTACAATTCAATTGCTAAAGTGATGTTGCCCTGCTGAAAAAAAACATTGGCATTGGCTACAAATTGTTTCCCCACTGATTTCCATTACACAGCATTCCTGGCTATCTTACTAATTCACAAGCGCTAACAAATGTTTGAGTGCACTAAAAAGTAGTTCCATGAACAGCGCGGCATCCCTGCTGCCAGACCTGTCTGTCTGGTAAATGCTACAGGCGTGTGATGGGGCATTGTTGAGGGAGAAAAGCAGAGCACTCGCAATGTATTTGTGTATATGTGTGTGTGTATGATGGGGGGGTGAGTAGGTAAGAGGGACGTTGAGCTGCCCTAACCGCCTACAGGTGGCAGAGCGATTAGCTCCATTGCAATGCCTGTGCTCATCCATCCTTCCAACGCTCTCTCTTTCTATTCCTTCATATCTATTTCTCCATCAGTCCATCTCCATCTCTCTTCAGGCTTTTTCTACACCACACCCTCAGTTCCATAACAAGGAAACAAATCTCATTACGGTCATTGTGCTGTTCACCATCACAGTGGCCAGCGGATATTTACTAAGCCATGGTCCATAACTCAACATTTGTTAAGGGAGCATTCTCCTACTGACAGGCCCATTAACTTCGAAGAGACTTAATGTCCATAAAAATATCAGATGAGCATATACACCAAAATATGGATGGTGGAAGATCTGACGTAGTTGCGGTTCACTGTTGAGTGTGTGGAAACACTAAGACTTCCAATTATACCATCCATGTTGGTTACTGCCTGCTCTGTATACATTTAATTGCACCACCACCTAACTGACTTGAAACAGAGCTGCTAAATTTATAATTCTATGTATGTACATTATTTACAGAAAACGAGAGGTTCTTTTAGCAGATGTCTGTATGTTGACTGTGTGAAGACATCACCTGAAATCCCACAGAGACTTCAGTGAAAACATTCATCTGAGGGTGAAGCTCACCTTCAAATTTACTTCAGTAGGACATTAGTACCAATGTGAGAGCCAACTGTAAAAGCGCACACGGAGGAAGAGGGAATCTAAAGAATGGATTTGCCATAGGATGAGCCCTGCGGCTCCAGAGTCATAAAAAAACACAATCTGCCTCACATTTCCACCAACAGACAGCAGTCAGATCCTTTCCAAGAACAAGGAAGGATGAGAGCCCCTTGTATGGACAGCTCTGCGTTGACAGACATCAGAAGTGGATGGTAACCAAGAACCCACTGCCTTCAGCCTGCTGATTCAGCAAAGTATTACTGTTGGATGTGGTTTGTTTCCTGTCCATGACCAAATAAAGTGAGGCTGGAGGGGGCAATGGGCATAATAGAGGAACAAAAAGACTGTACATTGGGTGACCTGTGGTAGAAGGTGTCATCTAGATTTCTACTCCCCCGCGGCGCATATTAGTGCTACAAGGGTCATGTGACAGCCTTGCTCTGTACATGCACGTCTTTCCCTTCGTCTCTCACCCTCCCTCCCTCCCCCTTGTCTCTCTCCTTCTCACAGAACCGTGGATTTTCAGCTTGCATATTCATCAAGGAGAGAGTGCTGGCCTGCTTTCGTAATAACGTCCCAGTTCTCCAGGATGCCTCCAGCTGTCTGAGAGGGGGACAGAGACTTGTTTCCGATGGGGAAATCTCACAGTCAGGCAGGTCAAAACGGGCCAACATTGCTCTGTTTACACAGACCTCTAGGGGAGATCTCTTTCCCTGTTGCTTAACCCTTCAGGCACAAACAGGAACCTGTTTCAGATTGGGGCTGATAATGCATTTATCATGACAATTAACATAATGATCTTATGAACTGATAAACTAAATGAATAAATCTGCATTGGCATTTTTTCTGTATTTCTGGCTTCACGTTTGGGTTTATGTCCATGTTATTTGGTTAAACAAGGTTAAATGGTTCATCTTGAAGTTGAACAAAAGCTTTTAGAATTTTTTTGAGTGCCTGTCACATATTTTCTTTTAAACATTAATATGAATAATTTATTAATTAACAGGATACATAACATGAACATTTTCCTTCACTAAAAGAACCATTACATTAAAATGTCTTGCTTGTCAGGAAAGAAAAGAAAAACAAAAATCTCCAGAGGGTACAATTTCTTGTTGCCTTTTCCTTCAGAGCAAGTGTTACATTTTTGCTCCTTAAAAAACAAAATGTTCCAGATTAGTCGTTTTAGTTATTTGGTCTCTGTTCCCTTCACCTCAGCTGACCTCACCCCAACAGTATAACTGTTTATGGGGGGAGGTGGGGGAGTAATCCCCCCAAAATGCTTCTGGATTGCACCAAACTACCATCCCTCTTACTGATAAATACAAATAAGGAAGTCCATGCTGGCCACAATCAATACCATTATCTGATTAGGCCAAGTGGGCGTTTGCTTAGCAGCCTCCAGGGTCCTCCCATTGCTAAGTCCATGCTTCCGGGTTCCACCACACCTCGTTGTATGCCAAAGGGGGAAAAATGCGATTGGTCAGCTCCCCTGTCCATCAATCAGTGAAATGCATACAGTAGCAGGAGAATGGTGCAAACACCAATGACTCCACCCAGAATTAATGAGTCCCGCCTCTTCCGCAAGTTGATTCGCTGGATGAGGCTATTGATGGCAGGAAAGCGATCTGAAAGATATCTGGTCAAGGAAAAGCAAAATGCAAAACCCCAAACCCCATTACCCTCTGCTGCTTTCACAGCCTGTACTGAGCACAGCAGTGCTGCATTGAACCCACTTATTGAGTTGGAAGCCAGAAAGTGACTAAACCAGAGTTTAGTTAATGTTCACAAAAACAGAAAACTTATTTAACAGGCAGCCAACTTAGTTCATCACATATAAATTCTAAATGCTAAGTTCTAATGTAACATAAATATATAACATAAGATAAAATAAAAAATAGCACTGAACTCCAATAAACACACAAAGGGGATAAAACCTGTGTATGCAAAGATAATACCGCAGATCTTGAGTGGTTGATGTTTATGCTTTGCCATGGCTTAATAGTATTGGCACTGTTGACTACTATTGTCGAAACATTGGTATAATATGCCTATTTGGGGCGTCCATTAAAAAAAATAAATAAATAAATAAATAACAAATGCATCTGCATTTTCAGGTCTGAAAAATCCAGAATTCCACAATAAACTAGAAACTAGAACAGTGTCTGGCCTTCATCGGGAGACAATTCAACACCAAACCTACAAATGCACATTTTGAAACTTAGGACACTTGTAAAACCAGGGACTTCACAAATGCAAGTTATTTGATCACTATTAGGTATGCAGCTTGGACCCTTAAAATCTGGAATATGGTACAATCTGCAGATGGTTGTTTGCAATATAACCAAAAACTACAGTATAAAATACAGCATCAAGTGCTGTAAAGCCCAGTGGATAGGGGCAAGATGCTTCTGTTGGCAGGATCTTCTAACCATCTAATAAAACAGATCAAATAACAGCTGTGCAGAAAATGGAGATTTCCATTAGGGACAAATCAGACTGTGTCTGATCTGCAAGCTTACGCAACTCACACAGTAGCGCACTCACGGTCAGAGAGCAAAGGATACTGGCCAAAGTGTTGACCCTGCTCTGTATGGACTTCAACATGCCCCGCTGTGAGGTCATGTTCTCCTTTGTTGCCATGGCAATGCTATAGAGAAAAGAGAGAGAGAGAGAGAGAGAAGTTGCAACACAAAAAGATTTAGTGACCGAAAACAACCTTGGTATTCTACACAACACTGAATTTCTCTCTATATAACTGCACATACATGCATGCAACCCCAACAAAAATATGGATTTGGGTGTGTGTGTATGTGGCACATGTGGTTAGATTGAAGTAGGTCTGTTGATCATTTCACAGAGAGGATGGAGGAGTATTAATGGTATGCTAAAAACTCCAGAGACCAGAACAAAGCTCAAAGCTTCAGGAAAAAAAGATTACAGATTAATTTCCCAAGACATGGTAAGCAGATGTCGGCTTGAGAGACTCATTTTAGCGAACGGTGAACAAACAAATAGGCTTTCCCCTTGGGATCGTGTAGGAGTCATTTAAAAAGATCCTGGAATGTTTGTTTGTGCCCTTTGTAAGAAGTTTGGCAGAGGCTCTCCTGCACTGAGTGAGTGAGTGAGTGATCTGAAGATGTCTTGAGTTATCCAACAGAGAAGCCTGCATTTCTTGTGAGGGCTCTTGAGCTGACTCGAGCTTTCCTGTTGTGGGGTTGGACGGGGGGATTAAATTGCTTGGTGACACCGTAGATCACTCAAGCTCAAGCTCAGCAGCTTTGGGAGTTGTAACATATAGCCTGGCCCTGCTTAGCCTGCCAGCCAGTCAGTAAGCGAGCCGCCATCCTGCCTGCCTATTTCCCTATCCTCCCACAGGAATTACAGGTTGCAGGGCCATCCACTGCCAAACCCACACTCTAACTGAGCTGCTGGAACAGTCAACAGGGAACAGTTCAAAGCCATTGTTTAGACGAAGGGCAATAAGCAGGAAAAACAACCAGGGCTGGGATGCTTTTGTTTGGCTATTGTGCAATAGAACAATTTCCCCACGCACTGACCAGCATCACATTGAGCAAATAGGGACAATAATGGCTGACAAAACGACTGTGGCACAGTGAAGCACGGCGTGACAATTGCTTTGTGTGCCGCTACTGGAAACTGACAAAGAGTGAGCAGCGGACAGAAAACAAAGCCGAGGACCGGAGGAGAAAAGGGCAGGTAGAAAACAAAACAAGAGAGGGTGCTGGCTAACAAAGCCCAAACTCTGCCCTCGGAGAGACACGCGAGAGGCTCTGTGGGCTTGGCCCACAGGCGCCGGCAGTCATAAACAAGCCGACCTTTGTCCCAGGCGTCTCATAGCAAGCCCCTCCAGAGACCTGGGCAATGCATCATATGGGTGAGTGGCTATATGCGCGTGTGTGTCTATCCAGATGTATGAGTGTGAGCACATGGTTATGGTTACTGCGCAGATGCTTCATAGGAGAGAGCGTGTGTGAGTGTGAGTGTGAGTGTGTGTGAGTAAATGAGTGAGTGAGTGATAGTGATCCAGCAATACTGCAGACCGGCTGCTGCGGGGAGGAAGAGGAGGAGGCAGAGGTGGTACAACACGGCCCACAGATCTCCTTTAAATAAGCAGTGCCCCAAACCAGTGCCCCAAAGAGAGACAGACAGGTTGCTGGTGACAGAGGTCTGTGTGTGTGTGTGTGTGTGTGTGTGTGTGTGTGTGTGAGATAGAGAGAGAGAGAGAGAGACAGAAGTGAGGAAGAATTGAGGAATTGAGGAGGAGAAAGGAGAGGTACAGAGGGGGAGAAAGAGTGAAGAAGAGTAAGACGAGCAGTGGAGAAGAGCAATGTAAAAGTGCAGAGGTATAGGCTAGAGGTAGAGCAAATGACATTGGGCACATGGCCAGAGGGCCAAAGAGAGCGAGAGGGAGAGAGAGAGGGAGGGAGGGAGAGAGAGAGGGAGGGAGGGAGGGAGAGAGAGAGGGAGGGAGGGAGGGAGGGAGGGAGAGAGACAGAATGTGAGAGTGGAGTGATCTGAGGGGAACAGCTGGGAGGGAAAGTCATGGAAGGTGGCAAAAGAAAAGGAGAGAAAAATAATGGAGCGAGATGATGGGGTTTTTCAATGGGGTAAAAAACTATACTAAAGAGGAGAAGAAAGGAGGGAGGGATGTAGAGAGAGAGGGGGAGAGACAGGGGGAGAGACAGGGGGAGAGACAGAGAGAGAGAAGAAGTTGAGAGAGGAAGAGACTAAAAACCCTGACAATGGGATTGCCTTGGTACCGCTCATGGCTCAAGCACAATGTGGTGATCCCAGCATTCCAGATCCACCAGCATTCCAGGCCATGGGCCAAACATGGCCGAAAAACAACAGGGTGGGGAGGGGTGCAGGCGAGTGTTATTCCATACAGTGCATACAATGAGGATACAATAATCAGAGAGTTCAATGACGAAGGTTTGCGTAAACAAGTAAGCAAACATCTTGATGAATCTACAAAGTCTGAAGAACTTCAGTGGATATCAAGCCAATAATTTGCAATTACAAGTATAAATTAATTGATGTATGCTAAAATATGCTTTAGGTGGGCAAAATGCAATCTTAAGCTGTTTAGGTAGGTACCTGTGTGTGTGTGTGTGTGTGTGTGTGTGTGTGTGTGTGTGTGTGTTGCGTGACTCACACTTACCTTATTGTGTCTTCCATCAGTCTGTCTGAGCTGTGAGGAGAGAGAGAGAGACAGTGATTAGGAGAGGACCGGGGGGAACGAGTGCAAACAGGCCCTCATGAATGACTAGAGCTTTAGCTCAGCTTCTGCCTCTCAGGGGGGAGTCAGGGTCAGAGTACAGTTGATCGATGCTGAGCTGCTGAGAATTCTGATCACTCACTTGTGCACACACACGCACACTCCAAGACACCCATCCCCACAATGTTCACCCACCACAGCCACTCTGGGCTTCCTGTTTTAGCACACACTCTTAAAATTAACAGAACACACTCACTCTCACACTCACAGGGTGTCACGTTCAAGTGAAATCACTTATACACAAGCCCCATCCACTCTCTGAAGATGTTAGCGGATACCACTGCAGTGAACTAGTACTGATACTCAGCATTTCTCAGCATTCATCTTCTTGTCCTGTGTGTGTGTGTGTGAGAGTGTGAGTGTGTGTGTGAGAGAGAGAGAGAGAGAGAGGAGAGACATACGCCCCCTAAGAGAACAAACACTTATGAAGATTAATCATCTCTAGTATTACCAAGACCAGACAAACTGCTGTCATATGATTACAGTACATGTGGAAGAGCAAACTCAATTGCTTTTCAAAAAGCAACTCTTTTTGTTTCCACATTGGCACTTTGTTGCTGTTCCAAAACCAGGCTGCTGACATTAACCTTACTTTGAGAGTGTAATTACGAGTCTCTCAAGCAGAAAACACAGGCGCCTCCCCAGCTACCAGCATCCGAGGTCTAGCACTGAATACAAAACAGCTGCTGTGCCAGAGACAAGACAGCTGACAAGTTTTCCCATTTTCTTTTTGAGCAACAGGTGACACGCGCCAAACTTGAGATGGTAGTTGTGAACTGTGTGTGTGGAAAGTGGATGGGAGACAAAGGTCTTCTTTCTCTCTCTCTCTCTCTGGCTGCATGGATGGATGCTGAGGAGAGAGGCCTGGTCCATGGAGAGAGTGAGATTAGAGGCCCAAGCAGATGAAATGGAATGTAATGGGCCATATGCTGCTCTCTAAACGACTGCAGTGCCACCACAGTCATTCACACACACACACACACACACACACAAAATGCAGCAAGCGTTTTTCCACACCGCATCAGTACCACATGCAATGTCTAGTACTAGGCTAGGCTGAATTTCACTTGTTCTTGTTTATGCGCAGGAAGAAAGGTTTGCCTGAATATTTTCCATAGCTGTTAGACACTTCTTGCATTTAGAAGCAGCTCCCTAAAAGCAGTAGCCTTTGCCAAACCGTCCATCCTGAAGTAGCAGGCCAACACCACCAAGCGCTCAGGAGGGTGGATCCATCACCTCAGTGTCCGAGAGACATTAACCTTGGAAGGGCAGGCAGCACGCACACACACACACACACATACACAGCCTGCAGTGTAATGAGCCCTAACAAGCTCTAGGGATTCCCCCATCAGTCAGTCATGTCTAGCAGACGCCAAAATGCCCCACATTGCAGCCAGAGTATCTGGGATGGCCCCCGAGCAGCCCAGGCAGGCACAGGAGCCCTGTCTTCCCTATTCTGACTGGCTGGTTGGCCGTCCGGCTCCTGTGCTGAAAATAGGGGAATTAAGCGCAGCTGTGCCACACTCATTAATCTAAATCTAGTGCTGGTGGCTCCCCAGTGACAACAGGGGAGCCACAATCTCCCTTGCTCAGATCAGCCTCATCTACACACACACACACACACTTTTTCTTTCTCCTTCTCTCTGTCACTCTCTCTCAAACACGCACACACTAACACTTATAGGGAACCCGTTCCAAAATGTCACCATCAATGCATCTGAAAGGGCAAATACAAAAGCAACAAAAAGCCTGCCAATGGACAATGATCTCTACCCTCCTGTCATCCATCTAAACTTTCAGAGACAATATTTTTTTCAGGCCTCAGGCTCTGAGAGCCTGCAAGCTCCATGAAACAAAGTCAATAGTTATAGTTGTTGCTATAGACATATAAAACTTCAATAAAACTTCAAACCAGCATGCATATTGCCATTTTTCACACACAAGTCTGTCAAATACTCAAATATGGGCCAAGGACTAGGAGACCCAGAGGCTGGACAACAACTGTAACCTAATTCTACGCTGCATGAAAACCGCTCAGGTGCCCGAACAGTGTTTTAACCCCATGTCCTTGTAAACGTACTGACAAACTAATTCACTGGCCAGATAATGGTTTGGTCTGCATGGCTAAGACTCTCTCTGGCAAACACAGCACTGCTAGAGCCACCCTGCTAACTTGAGGGTCTCGAGATTGAAGCAGCCACCATCAAGGACTGAAGCACTCTGGCAACAGGTGCATTAGTTCTATCACATTAACAAACAGTACCACACCCTACTGAGAGAGCCTGGTAATGATGGGAAGACATTAGGCTGGGTTGCTAGGAACAGATGAGTGAAAACGTAACGACTTGAGGAGACACAAGTAGTATGTAAGTCATGGCCATAATAGGAAAACACTGCTAAGCATTTCAAGGTCTACGGGAAAGCCAGCTGAGAATACCACAATGTAATTCTGTATTCTGGGCTGGAGCACAACACAAAAATGAAAATGAGAACCTTCCATGCCATGCCTGCCCAAAACATACACCAATTAACATGTTGGCAAGCTTTTAGCAGTAAGGCCAGTTAGCAGTTTAGACCAACACTCACACAGACGAGTGACCCTAAAAAAACAAAACAAAAAAAAACAATACAATCCAAAAACTCTAAACTAACAACCATTTTGTCAAATTCACCAAATTGTTCACCAAATCCTGTACCTGTGTATTTGTGAGTCAGTATTTGTGTGGGCCACATCCTGTAAAATCTAAGCTGCCAAGGCCCAATGCAAAATTAAGAGCCTAGTTTTTAAACAGTTTCAAGTGAAAGAGCAACTTTAGGCCATCTAATGCTACACTGTTTAATGACATTACTGACAAACATGTCACACAAGTACTAAGATTAATGTAACAATGGGCCACATTACTTCTGTTAGTCTTGTTTTTTACTTCATGGTGGGCCACATGAAAGAGAGCAGAGGGCCTTACTTTGGCCATCCCTATGGATGAGTGCGGTGTAATTTGATTAACTGCACAGAGTAGCTATAACCTAGGTGACTAGTGAGCACAGTGCTGTCCTACACATGACCATATTCCATCAAAACAAATCTGACACACATAAACACAGACACACACACACACACACACACAAACACAGACACACACATTAAAAAGTGACAAATTATTTCATAGCTCTGCTTTACTAACCAAGCCTGTCAGCCAATCAACCTTCGGCAATGATATGTGATGTTCATTCCTATCACTCACACCCAAAATTCCATACACCATTCCATCTCATTTTTCTTCTCGACACAGCTGCCTATGGCTCTTGAAATTGCAACCGGACAGGTAGCATTTGATGTATACCTCTGGGTGACCGACTTGAAAGGCCAATCCTACAACTGCCTGACAATCTGTAATGTGCAGTAAGATGCTCATCACTGGGAGCACACACTGAGAGTTTGGGTCAGTGGCGAGGGAGCATTGGACACTCAGCCGAGGCAGTCGGAAGGAGAGAGGAGAGACCACCTGGCAAAACACATGAGAAGGCTAAAGCCCAACAGGATTTCTGGCTGTATTTTGGGCTCCCACAACTGTAAGACCAAGCTTGCAGCATGCCTATCGCACAAACTGGACAATTACTGCTTTGCTATGTAAAGCTGCGAACGCTGGGAGAGCAGGAAACCCTTGGAACCCATAGATGAGTAACAGGTGTCATGGGTGAAGACAAGCATAAACGTCAGAGAGGCCTTTACACTCTCTGAGTGTGTGTGTGTGTGTTTGTGTACACACATGTGTGTGTTGCGTGAGTGTTTACGAAGACGTAGCCAATGAGAGTCTCCCTAATACACAGGAGGTATTAAAAGGCCCAGTGAGACCTTTTAGTCGCTCTGCAGTCTCAGTCACTGTCCCTGAGAGCCCAATAACCACTCACCTGCATGCCTTATGGCTTGTGCAGACAGACACACAGATAGACACAGACAAGCAAACACAAACACCACCCAAGGGGCACCTTTATCAGCTTTTCTAATCAAAAACAAGACGCTCAGTGTTTTTTTAACAATCAATACTGATAATGTTTCAGCTGAGACAGGAGAATAACAAAAACAAAGCAAAGAGGCAAAGAAAGTTAGTAAGTTACCCTGAGTACTGGAACAAGAATTGGGACACTTAAAAATGATGATAGCTTTAGAAAAGAGAATCTACTATGGAAGACATTTGATGAACTGTAACAAAACAAAATTAAATTCCATTGTGGACAACAAAGACTATCTATTGATCTTTTGACGTTCTCACTCTCTCCACCCATTTCTTTAGACATATCATGGCCTATGTCACTGCATACTTGATTTTGAAAGCTTTCATATGCTCATACAAAAGATCATTGAAAAGTTTATACTGTGACGTAAAGTGACGACTTATGCTGACCGGAATTGTTCACGTTTGCTCCCATTGTAACATATTATATTGCTCTATCTTGGTCAGTATTCAGTGACCTTTGCCCACACAAGACACATCTATGTCTGAGTGCCATAAGACCAGGCTAAAGCCAATTCAGACTGAAGATTCACAACGAAACAAGACAAGACGTTTTAGACAGGAGTTGCAGCAGTGTGAATCAAACGTTTCATGTCATTGCAAGCAGTTTCAATCCATCGCTAAAGATTTAACATGTCAAATTGCAGTTTCAGGGTTTTAAAAATTTTTACCTCACAGCTTTTAAGATGCAATGTCACTCAATCAGTCCAGCAGAGATGTCAGGGCAGAGTTTGGGTCAATGGAGATGGAGAGAAATGCTTATTAGCTCCTTTCAATGAAACTGCAGTTTCTGCTCAGCTTCAGTCATAACGGATATGCTTCATGAGACAAAAATAAATGTAATTTTTTGGACAGTTTGCCAGGTAACTTTCTTTGCTAATTAGTCAGCTTGCTAGTTCATCTGGACACTGTTATGGAAATCCCGATCTTGGGTTTGAACTGGCCTTAAGTCCTAAGCTTCTCCGGCTGCACTTCCACACTTGACAAATCTATGTCTGAATGCCATAAGACCAGTCTAGGCCCTAAGCCCTCAACTCTCACACACCAAACTGTCATGAATCAACTTCCTGATTGGCCGATTCAAGCCAGTGAAGTCTTTCAGGGTTCACAGGTTAGACCTTAGGGTTTAGAAAGAACATTAGGAGTCAGCCCTAATGACAGTCTTCGTAGGGAGACTGGGCCTAATGACAGCTGGTCACATCTGCAGAGCATCTGTGCTGAACCAGGAGAGCCATCTGCAGGACTGGGGCTGAGCTGTGGTAAGCAGGGTAGGGTTGGGTTGGAAAGGGATGCTTGCACACCATCTGTCTCTGGGAGTGCCGGTCAGTAAATTCTCCCCTGTGCAGAGAGTCCCTGGAGTAGAAAAGAGTGCAGGGGAGCAGGGGAGCAGGGAAGCAGGGAGATGGGGCTCTGGTGGCTGATTCATGTCGGTTTTATTGGCGCAGATGAGACGTGGTTGAAGGATTTACCATCGGCTCGATCAGACTGCAGCACGCAGGATTTAGGGGGATAGGTGGTAGGGGTGAAACAGTGGTGCAAAGGGCCTGAATGTGTGTTTATGTAGACAATGCGTTTTTTTTTTTAAATGAAAACATGCTATTCATGCAGGTATCATAAAAACAGATCTCGCCCTATTTTCCTATACACGTGATGCCAGTAAAGTGTCCATTTCAGTTAAGTTTTATATATAGTGAATCATATTTTTTTCCTGTATATATGTGTATGTGTGTGTGTGTGCGCGCATGTGTCTGTGTGTATGACTGTTTGTAAGGACACGTAATGCCTGTGTACATGATTCAGCTCTGTCTCTTAAGAAGCGCCACCCGCTACACTGCTGCAATCATTAAAGTGTTCATCAGCACAGGCCTAATTCCCTCCCCGGGGTAAATCGGCCAGGAGTTCACACATGGGCTGCTTTTTCTCCCTACCCACTACCTCCTCTCCCTCCTTCCCTCACTCGTTCGCTCACTCCCTCCCTTTCTCTTGCCTTCCCTCTCAATCTCCTGCCAGCATTACACTTTCAAGGATTTATATGGGCCAATCTTCATTCCTGCTATGGCCACGTTAAGCCAGTCCGTCAGTCAGTCCCCCCCCCAAAAAATTATATATTATATTATATATATATATATATATAATGAATATGTAGGATATTTCTAGCCTCTCTATTCCTACAGCATAATAAATTGCTGCTGATTATTCGGGATTTCAACAGGGAATTGCATACTTGACAGTGCATTTTTGACAGTCATCTTGCCCGAGTTCCAGGGTAAGGCTGGTGCAGGGTGACCCATCTGTGGGAAGGGAAACACAGCCAGATGGGCATTGAGCTTGGCACTGCAGCTCTGCCTTGGTGGCACCGGGTGAGTACCTGGCTGCCCTACTGCCCAGAAAACCTGACATCTGCTTCCTTCCACATTCATAAGAGTGGTCAGCCAAACTCTCTGCGGAAAACCCAAAAATGTCTGCTCTGGGGGAATGACACCAGGTCAGTGGACCTTGTGCCATTTAGCAGGGAATCTGCGCACAGCCAACCAAACATACAGATTCTCTCTGGCAATCTGGTATATGCAACACCAAGCCTAGTTTGATTCTTTTCATACACCCTCCAGGAGCACACATGGTATGGTATGGTATGTTGCATAAATCTTAAGGCATCCTCCCCTAAGCAAAAAGGTTGTTTGGAATGATTTTATTATGAAAATGAGAAGCCTGTTCAGACGGTTAGGGATTCCTCTCGACACAGTTGGTGAGGCAGGTGTCAGTGTGCTGCAGTGATGGTGATGATAATGAGAGCTTGTCCGTTCTTGCTGTGAAATGTCAATGAGACAAATCCTAGAAATCAACATCTGCTAGCACTATAAATTAACAGTATCTAATTGCCATTTGAGTAAGACTGAAATTTCAATCAGCCTAGCCATCTTTACTGTGATGGAGAAGCTTTAAATCATGAAGCCCTTTGTTTCCTAAATTCTGTATTGCATGCACTGCATTGTAGCAGAGAACCCAAAGAGAACAAAGAACATGTTCTGAGAAGAAAGCTGTCGATCTCATTTAGGGGAAAAAACCCTAATGCAGCAGGCAAAATTTTGCAATAAACCCAACCTGCTGGATGATAAATCCAACAGACAGCTGTAATGTTCCCTCGTGTAGTGCCAGGTTCCTGAGGTGCCTCATATTGGACCTTTGGTGCCTGCGCAATACGGCAGAAGAAATTGGATGTGGTCACATGACCAAGTCATTGAGATTTGCTGCCTTTGCCGTGGTGGTAAGACCCACCTCCCTACCACCACCCATCCACCCACCCTCATTGCCGCCCCCCCATCTTTTTAAGGAAAGATGGATTGACTGCGTCGTCAGGTGGATGTTAGCATTCTTCTTGTACACTGCTGAGTTATAGGCAGTGAGCGCACTTCAAATTTCAATGAGAAATGATCAAATAAATAAATAAATCTACAAACGCCTTTTAAAAGTGTTCTTGGATTGCAGTTCCATCCAGGCATTGGCTGGATAGTTGATCAGCTCATCTGAGATGGTGGCAGGTAGGTGCAAGGAGTGCTGTGGTAGTGTGCTACAGCATAGTGATCTGTCACAGCTCATTTCCACAAGCATTCACCTAACTATTAGCCTGCTGCAGCCAAAGGCCAATGGCTGTTGACTATGCACACACACACACACACGGGCACACAAACACACACACGGGCACACACAAACAAACACATCAGCATATTACACACACCCACATTAAAGTAGGAACATTACACACACACACACACACACACAGACAGGCATATTTACAAACAGTAGCCTTAACAAATACAATTTAAAGATGAAACATCACTCACTCACTCATTCACTCACTCACTCAAAAATACACAAATCAGAGGCTCGCTGGTTCACAAACAACTTTGCACGCAAACAGTGATCATACCCTCACTACTGCATGAATGACAAAGTCATAGTGATATTCATAAGCATTTTCTCACTGCACAACTACAACGTACAATTCTAAACATGAGAACAATTCAACTCATTTATAATTATACAGCGCCTTTTCCAATAGTATTGTCTCATGCCACTTTACAGCAAGGAGCATCCAAGTGGCATACATTTACGGCTTAATACTGGAGTCACTCAGAGCTTCAATACATTTATTCCATAAAATTTTAGATTGGTAATAAAACCAACATAAATGGTGAATCAATACAAAGCTCATAACGTCAGTAAAACTGAGCATCCCTGACATGAGATAATGTTTGCAGCAAAGCTAACACTTCCTTTCTTAGGAGCCTTTATATCCAAAGTGAACTTGGCTACTTCCTGAAGTCTTCTCAGAAAAACATATGAATCAGCTTTACTAGTGTAACATAGTCCTGATGCAGGGCTGTCCATTCAACCATCTCAGTCCTGACAAGCCCATAAATACACACTTAAATGCTCACAACATACTGTGCAAGCACAAACACACACTTACACACACACACCATTCTCACACTCACTCCCGCAGACAAATACCAAACAACACTCACAATACACCCTGTGTGCAACACAAACCCAAACACAAACACACACGCGGTCCTTATTCCCACAATGCCATCAACCACCTTCTGAGCCCCCCATTTCTGGTGCAGTGGGGGGCGAATGCAGCCAGCTCATCAGAAAGGCTGCCTGTGTCTGATAGGCTGAGGCTGTGCAGGGAAAGGTGCCGCTCTATCCTCTACTCTGCTATGCGCTGGGGAGAGATTTATGCTCCTGCTTCAGAGAACTGACAGCAAGAGAGGAGGAAAAAGAGGACAGGAGTGAGGAGATGGAGGGATGGAAGGGAGGAAAAGAGAGGAAGAGAGGAGGGATAGATGGTAGTGAGGGAAACAGGAGATGTATGGATAGAGGAGTTAGAGATGGAAAAGAAAGGAAAGACTTGAAGTGGGAGGGAGAGGGAGAAAGGAAAGAGAGATAGAGAAAGAGAGCAAAGGAGGGTATATTAGCAAATGAATGAGGAACAGTATGTTGGGCAAAGGAGGTGCAAGCAGTGAAGGGATGAAAAGAAAAACGATTGACAAGACAGAGATGGAGAGAGAGAGGCAGTGAGAGTGAGAGTGGTTACCACACTATAAGCTTTAGAGCCACTAGGCATGAGCCAACTGTTTGTGTGTGTATATGTGGGAGAAAGAGGCAGTGATAATGTGCGTCAGTGTGTGATAGCTAGAAAGAGAGAAGTATAGAGACAGAAAGATAAAGAGAGAGAGAACAAGATAGAGGGGGCTGCAGTGACTGCACTCCACACTGCTGCTGCTGCTGCGCTCCATCTGCTGCCCTGAGAGCCCAACTTGTCTGCCCTCTGCTGTACCCTCATCCTTCTGCTCCACTCTCATCTGCTCACAGCTTCACTAACAGGCCCTCCCCCCCCTAACCTCTGTCCTCCTCTTTACTTCACTCACAGAGGGCAAAGGGAACAAGTTAACCTCATTTCAGAATGCACACTGGACAAACTCAAGCCCAACTCAGGAGCCTGTTGAGGATGTCTCCACATCTCACTAAGGGGGAGAAAAAGGAAAGAAAGATAGAAAAAAGAGAGAGACCAGTTGTGTGTCGTCTTCTTTCATTCACAGCTTTTGTCCTTCTCTCTTTTTTTTTTCAAAGCGCCAATCCACCGTTTCCTTCCTGGGGTCTCCTGTTACTATGTACTTCTGCAATCACATGACGAGCAGATCAGTGCTTAGCTCAGCGACTCCAAAATGGAAATATCCTCAGATAGTCAATTTCACCACAGTAAGCATCTTTGCATTAACAGTGAGGATTAACATCCCAAGGAACACCCTTTATTCACTTTTTTTCTTTCAGGTCCATCAGGACACTAACTGACTTGGACACAGTTTAGTGACAATGTTAAATCTTCAGACATGCAGGGCTTTTGGAAGTACAAAGGTCAAAAAGGTTTGAAATCAAGGCTGACTGAAGACAGATTAAGGCTGAGTGGCTGAGTTTGCTAGGATGTCCTTTCCTGCAGCAATCTTACGTTGCATGTGCATGGAGCCGGCAACCATTTCTTTAGCAGAGCTCCCTTGAAGTACCTCTGAAAGGCCAATGAAATGCCTTAAAAGCAGTTGTTATGCAACTCCAACTCTAAATTTATCTCAGGCTGAAGATTTTCAGCAGAGAGAGTTAGTGGAGCTTAATATGGAATTCATATTCAATTAGTTGGTGTCATTTGATCATCATCATCATTACACAGTGGAAACTGTAATTGAAAGTTGTTCGTTTCCTACTTGCAATTTAGCTTGTAAGACACAAGTTTATTTTTCCATGGCCCTGTGTGGGATCATACATCTAGTCATGCTGATGCATGACTGAATTATAGAGTTCAAACTGAATTTAAATATAGAAAGCAAATCTTTGTATCCTATCTATGCTATAGGTTTCTAGTAAGGCTAGCACCACCATACAGAAGTACTGCTGCACAATATAGTATTTTGATACTGTACTATGTCAGGGTACTCTCCTAAGGCTTCGGATTCCACAATTACATTTTCTAGCAATCAATCAGTGAACAGAGATTGAAGGCAGAACCAATAGGTTTAAAGTTCAAACAAAGTGCCTACACACTGGAAAAGTAAACATATGCCTGTGGAGAGCATCCAGACTCTTTACACAGAGTGAAGTGAAGCAAAGAGAGTCTGGTCCACCAGGTTAGCAAGTTTTTGGCAGCCTTAAAAAAACTATTTTCTTCGTTCAACTTTGTGAGAGCAACCATGAGAGAGACTGAGCGGGACCAATTCCTTGTGGAGGTCTGCTTCAGGACCCGCTTCACCGGATCCATGTGGGGTGGCAGGCTAGTCTGTGGATGAGAAGTGCTCTTGTCTGACATTGTTTCTCCACCCACACAATCTTTTACCTCTCTCTCTCTCTCGCTCGCTCCTTCTCTCTTCTCTGCCCATCTCGGCAGTTTGGCTCAGGCGTGCTGAGCTGGGCCTGCAAGCTGGCTAATGGAACAAAGCAGGACATTGGCACAGATACACGCAGGCCAGCTTTACCATTCTGCTGGAGCACACTCTCCATAGCAGTGCGCACGCACACACACACAAACACACACACTAGGCCTGCTTCATGACGTGCAGGGGGAGAGACAGAGAATGAGAGCGAGCAAGCGAGAGAGAGAAAGAGAAAGAAACCCAAGGTCGTTTATCTTGCCTCTGTGGGATGACCATAATTGTTTCATAAGGCCTTGGGTTTGTCTGCTCCACCATGTGAGTCAGTTTGTTGTTATCTCTAAAGCCACAGATGTGGTAGGTTTGTATACTAAGCAGAGGCTGCAGGGCTGACTTGGCTCAATGGCAGTGAATAGTCAGAAGGCCCATCAATGTTTTTGTTTTTTTTTAAAAAGTATCTGCAAATTCTAAACCTGTAAAACCTCGTAAATCTTTAGCAATTTCGCTCTGCTCTGTCTTTTGCAACTGTCTCCTACCACAAACTGAGGACTGTTCAGAAACGTAAGGCCGTGGAGTGCTGTCAGAGCCCACTGTGTGTTCATCACAGAGTGATTTGAAGGTTGAGAGTGGCAGTTGGGCAGATCTATATCCAGCCGTCATCCCGATCAGTCCTCTGACAGTTTCAATTTCCTCCTGCCAAAGGCCAGTCCTCCTGTGGAGGAAAGCCCCGACACACAGAGTAACACACCTGAAAAGGAGCTAGCGAGGCATGTCTGTTAAAAGGACGCTAGGCTCAGAGCACAATCAGTCTTCACAGGAGATGCAGTCAGGCCGCTCGCTTTTTGTGAAGCCGCTGACAAATGAGAAGAAACTCGGTCAGCAGAACCCAGACCAGGGTTGCAAAATATAGGAAAAGCAAAGAGGCTACCCCAAGGGAAACCAAGGGAAGGTATCTGTTAAATGAAGAGGAACTGCCTCCATCAACAAACAGTGTATCAAATGGAAATTTAAAAGGTCTACAGACAAATACTGATGACCACAGAATTGGGCAATTACCATTTAAAATGGCTCAAATCCATCTAAACTCCCAAAATGTAATTAGATCAGTGATCATTTGTAAGTGCAAATTGTTACTAATAGCATGCACCAAACAGACTGTTGCTGTGGCATGTAGAGCCATGAATTTATCGTCTTTAGGTTAGATTTAGTGGTGGTTCCTGGTTTGCATCAGGTTGACACTGAACTAGCCTTTACTAGACCAAGTGGAGCTTAATGATCAATTACCTAACTACACCTGCATTGAGGCGAAAAAGGAATGCGCACACACACACACACACACACACACACACACACACACACACACACACACACTTCCTGCCTCTTCTATGTGCTCGTTGTGATTACATTAGCATATCTGAGGCCTCGGGCGGGGAGCCAGTTACAGGATGAGCATTCTTGCCGCCTCCTCTGCCAAGGCTCAGGAGACTCCCTTCTCCATATGGCCACCAGGGTGAGCCATGACGGGCATCCGCTCACTGGCTGGTCTGATTACAACCTTTACGGAAGCACTAAGCCGCCGCCGCCACCGCCACACACACACACACACACACACACACACACACACACACACACACACACACTGCGAACTCACTCAGATCACTACCAACTTTTACTTCTTAATGTACTGTGTTTTGTTTACCTTGTCTTATTCTGCTGCCTCATCATATACAGATTATGAACTAATGATCTCTGCTTTAATAGGATACAACATTGTAAAGAATGATGCAAAGTTTAGGAGGCACTTTGTTCTCTTCCCAAACTTTTATAGGCTAGCTGACAACCAAAAAGTGTTTAACACCATGCTGTCACATGAACAGGACTGACTGCAAACCATGACTCCAATCATGTCCAAACCTATGAAGCACTACTACGTATGTATTATAGAACTGGAGAGTGGTAAGTACAACTGTACTGGAAAGTTAGTGGAAAGTGTGTCTTGAATCTTCAGACATGCTGGGCTTTTGGATGTAAATAGGTAGGTAATGAAGGCTGACCGAAGACAGATTAAGGCTTGGTAGCAGTTTGGCTAGGCTGTCATCTTTTACAGCCCTCCTTTTGTACAAGTACATTGTAGCCATGACATGAGTCTCCAGACTTCAATGTGTTTTATGTATTACCAGTGGGTGGAACCTTCTATAGTTAACATAAAAACACCATTAGGGTGGACGGGGTAGTTATAATTACAACTGTCCAACTGGAGCACTTCTGTGCTACACAACATTGCATTAATTTTTCAGTTGTCATTGTTGGTCTCAGGGAGTGTGCAAAAAGGATGTTGTGTCTGGAGGAGGGAATGGGGTGTGGAGGAGAAAATGGGCATACTGTCTATGGCTTTCACTCATCATTAGGTGGGTGTGGAAGAGAGAGAGAGAGGCAGAGAGAGAGAAAGAAAGAAAGAAAGAAAGAAAGAGACAGACAGAGAGAGAGAGAGAGAGAGAGAGAGAGAGAGAGAAAAAGAGAGAGCACATGAGGCGACTTGCACAACAGGGAATACAAATACATTCCAAGGCTCTCTCCAGGGGGAACAGCTCTTAGCAGAGAACAAAATGTCAGCTGGTGTGTGTCCTCCCTGGGTTTCCCTAGACACACACACACACACACACACACACACACACACACACAGACACGTGTTGTCCAAAAAATGTATTCCACCATTATAATGCGGTCTGAAATATGAGGAGAGCTGATAATGATCCGTTGAGTCATTTCCTCCTAAATAAATAAGTACACTTGTGGTGAGAAAGCAGGGATGACAAAACCAGTGGACTGGGGCTGGCTAAAAGGGACAAATCTCACAGTCTGGCTTCTGTCTTGTTCAAAAGGGATCCAAATGCACATCAAGTGAACTGTCGGGGCGTGTGAGAGTGTGTGTGTGTGGCAGGGTGGGGGGTATTGTAGAGCAGTTTGCTGACCCAATCTCCATATCTATAGAGACTGGCATTTGGCAGACACTTTTACCAAAATCAACTTGCAGAAATGGGATTGGTTTCCAACCTGGGCCAACTGATCTTGAGGCAGTGATGCTACCGATGTTATCGCTTCTCAGCTAATTCACACCTGCAAACCAGCACCTCCAGCTCAGCTGAAATTATGCATATCTAATGTTTGTCAACAAACCCACTCAGCAGACCCACTCTGAATCACAATACAATCTGAGCAGGAGAGAAGTATAATAGGACATGAGGATGAGACAATTGTCTGTATAAGTGCACAGAATCCATTCATGCCTGTCTGTTGTTGCAAGGTGGCCTTGGGAAAATGATCTTCTTTCTACACATCTTCTTCCCATTCCCATACTGTCCAATGTGAGTGTGTGTGTTTGTGTGTCTGTGTGTTTGGGGGATTACAGTGAGAAAGTCTATTAATCAAGGACTGTGGTCACCAGTCATTTTAAAACTTTTTTACTGATGCTTTGAGCCCTGCTCTGGGTCGGGTTTCCCGAAAGTATCTCAAGCCTAAGTAGTTTGTAAAATCCCGCTTAAGAAGATCTTATGGTTCTCCTACCATTTCCCATAACCATCCTTGTTTAAGAACATTGTAAAAACGCTCGAAGGTTTATGAGTGATCCAAA
Organism: Tenualosa thibaudeaui; assembly: GCA_027481765.1. Classification (NCBI taxonomy): domain Eukaryota; kingdom Metazoa; phylum Chordata; class Actinopteri; order Clupeiformes; family Clupeidae; genus Tenualosa; species Tenualosa thibaudeaui. Next base: position 12,171,857 of record JAIFZK010000020.1, on the reverse strand, counting down.
GATCACACTATATGACAATGTCTGGGAAACACACAGGAACGCCAAACTAACATTGTTATCGTAAAGAAGTGTGTAAGTGCATGATCCATCGTTATCGAGAGACCAGGCCCCCGGGTCAAGTCAGGGCTAGCGCAGGGAAGATCATGCCTTTGCATAGGCAATAGCTTATGTGTTTAGGAAAAACTGTCTCATCTCTTCCACTTGACTTGATGGGGAGAGAAAAAGCCAAGGGCGTGTCATTAAATAAGCACTCTCTGCCATTGTCTCTGATCTTTTACATTCTCTTAGAATAGAATAAACACTCCCAGTGCGTGTGTGTGTATGTGCGTGAGTGAGTGTCTATGTCTTTATGTGTGAGTGTGAAATAGGCATCTGATGCACCCCGTGCTTAATGGCTTTAAATGGATGCCGTTGGCATCCATTACTGTTTGCACTTGCATGGGCTCGGTTACTAATATCACAGGCAGTTTTCTAAGTCAGACGTGAGATGCGATGCTAGGAGACTACAGAGAGAACAGGAGAGGAGACAACAAGGGACTGTCTCTCAACACCTTGCATGATTTTACACAAAAACACACACACATGCACAGGAGGGGGTCTGCCATTGGAACAACTGTACGGTTGGTGTGTGTGTGTTTAAGTGTGTGCGTGTGTTTGAGGGGCTGACTTCCTGTCAGATGAAGAAGCGTTATGTTAGCTCCGTTGAGAGGGACGGCAACGGAAACAGCTGAGCTGGGAACAACACAAAATGTGTCAGCAACAACACAGCTGGTGGAGGGGAGTAAGCCTGGAAGGGGGTCTCAACGGGAGTACCACATCAGGGCCTGGCTAACAGCAGGTGTGCAGGTGGGGATGGGAGGGGCGCAGAGACAGAATGGAAGACAGAGGAGATAAGAGATAAAGGCCGCAGGAGCCAAGGAGACTAAAGTCAGGGTGGGTGGAGGGAAATATGCACAAGAGGAAAACTGGAGACTGAAGAGCAAGAGAGAGCGACAGGGATGGATAGACAGATAGAGAGAGAGAGAGAGTGTGAGGAAGAAAAAGAGTAAGAAAGGGAAAAAGTGAGAGGCATGGTGAAAGAAACAACAGGAGAGGGTGAGTAAGTGCAAGAAATGGAGTGAGCATGCAGTGCTGCCCAAAAAACAAAGCAGGCAGCCAGCCAGTTCTCACTCTACTGCAGAGAAAGAGAGAGAGAGAGAGAGAGAGAGAGATTCTGCCGGATTAATTAACAAACACTGGCCACAAGGCTGCTGGCTCAGACGAGTCTCCCAGCTCCCCTTTCTCTCCACTCCGTCCGAGCACGGCGGTGGCGGCTAATTGGAGGGAGAGGCTTTACTGGAAATCTACTAGCATTAGCTAGGCCAGCCCCTACTGTTCAAACTGAGCAAAGTGGCAGCAATTTGCTTCCCAATGTCGAACGAAGGGGGAACTAAAGGAAGGAGAGATACCCATAGATGATGGGTCTCATGGAGGAAATATTCGGGGGGTGTTTTTCTTAAAGGTCAAGATGAGTGATGAACTGTCTTCACTCACAGACAGGAAACAATGGGGTGGGGGTGGAAATAAATCAACTGTAAGATAGATGACCTGAAGTGACAATTTTTCATTTGATATGACTTTTTTTCCCCAGGGAGAAAGGGAGAGAAAAAGAGAGAACTTTCCACAGGAGAGCTTGAAGCTGGTGACTTGGTGTTGGAGTGAAGTACGGAATGCCACTTTCATTCACAATAACTCTTGGTCACAATTTTCACTGTTGGGTAAAAGTCTGTCTGTGTGTACAGGACAAAGGGAATATCGGAGTAGTTATGTCTCTCTGTGCGTGTGTGTGTGAACCTGTACGAAACAGAGATGCTGAGATGCCCATATCCCTGCCTCTCCTGACAGATAAACTCCAGCCTTGGGAGGAAAACAAACGGTTGACAGCAGACCGAGTGCCACACCAACCCTGCCAATCAAACGCGCTCTCTTGTGCATGACACCTCACCCTCCTGCAGCAGCGCAGCTATACAACACCACATCCATTCAAATCCCCAGCAGTTTCCCCTGCTCAGCACATCCTGTGTAATCTATATGGTGATGAATAGCACACACACACGCACGCATGCACGTACATAGAGGTGCCTAAGCTGACGTACAATGACTGGCCAGATATCAGTCATCCATCATGTCACGGGTGGAGGTGCGATTGACGGCCTTCCTGCAAGTGCTAATGAATGGGGAAGAGAGTGTTGTGCAGGTGCCCCCCCCCCACACACACACACACACACAGTCCACAGAAGAAGTCAAACATTCAAAATAAGTGAAACAGGGGGGCCTGGCATTGTTAATTGTCCCTTTGGAACTACTTCCCTTTTTAAGTGTTTCCATGTTTGTTGGGTGTGGGGGTGGGGAACTGAGGTACCCAGAAGAGTACCTCACACACTCACTTTTGTTTAGTGTAGTGTTTAATTGGACAGATCACAGTGAGAGGCTGTTCTCCCAGGTACATGGAACCTGACACAAGATGGATCTCAGTATGCCACCCCATGCCATCTTAACACCCCACAGCTTCACAGATGAGCCCAAGGAGACCAAACCTCATTGCTTCTTCTGACAATTCACTGCAGCACAACAATCCGTACTACAGTAACAATACGCGTCCTCACTCCTGAGAGGCAACCATCTAGAGAGTAAAATACAAACTGCTCTTACATTACAGGCAAGCAGCTCATTGGTGCTCCATGGGAAGGAAAGTGGAGGAGGATGTCAGACGAGGGCAACCATTCACACACACAGTAAGAACAGGCAGTTCTAACACCTGAGGCTTATATTGTTATTTATACGGAGGGGCGTTTGCGTTCCCATAACCTTGAGCTCCCTCTTCTGGGAAAAGGGCCAGGGAGATATGCAGAAGACATAACATCCTGTTGGTTTTGGTGGAGACAGACAGCTGACGGTGGCCGTGAGTGAGTGAGATGAGCAGAGAGAATGAGGTCCTCCTCAGCTGACCAGCTCTCTCTTGCCCTCTACTGTCTGGGGGACATATTGCATACTGCCATCAGGGCTGCATTTCCGTCTTCAACATGTATGGCCTTGCCTCTCATTATGTAGCAGTTTTTAAATTATGTAGCAGATTGATGGGCATGAACTACGTCAAATTAATGTGTGTGTGTGTGCGCACATGTGTGTGTGTGTATGAGTGTATGTGTGCATATATGTACTTGAGCCTTATCTAATAAATATAAGTCTTTGACCTTTAAGAATTTTACAGCCATTTCTCATTACAGGCTGATATATGGTGTGAAAATTGCAGATATATGAGTTATGGGTGCCATCTTAATTGAGTTTTCAGGCTAAGATAATTGGTTTTTAAATTACCCTTGACCTCAAATGCTCAAGCCTTTCTCCCACCATCCACATTTGGACTACACAGAACATTAAGTCCTCCGGCTAAAACTTGGGCCAAAATGACTCGCAAGTGGGCCAAATTACAAAGAACAACATCCTGACCAAAAAGCACCCCCATCACCCCCCACCTCCTTTTTGGAAAAACAAAACAAAAAAAATATCGACCATCTGTCCAATGCGGAAAGTGCTTAACCTGCAATTGTTTTTGGAGGAAAACAGCAGGTGCTCATTTGCTATTGTGTTACCCATTAAATTATCTCCTGGTTTCCATTCGCTAGATTGGGATGTGTGAAGTATTGCTAACGGCAAGCGCTAAACCCAGGCAATCTGGGCGAGGGAGCATGCGCTGTGGTGTGGGGGTTGTGGTGGTGGGAACTAGGGAGAAGGGAGAGAGAGAAGGGAGGAGTGCTTACTTTCGGAGATGCTCGTGCTCCTTCAGGAACAGCTCTGTCCTTCTGTTGTTCACTCCTGAACCACTCTTGTATGTCCTAGTGGGGCAGGGTGGGTGAGGGGGTCAGAGAAAATGCACAGCATTAGCTATATAGAGGAAAATATGTGCTTAGATAGACACATGTGAGCACACACACACACGCACACACACATACACTTATACAGACACATGGCTCTCTCTGTTGAGCTTGGGAGTACAGATTTCTCCTTCACTGAAATGCTGGTGTGGGCTGAGAAAGCAAAGAGGTTTCATGAGTTCCCCTGTGCAGTCATTAGCAGCACACTCATGCCATTTAAGGCACACACATGCACGCACACACACACACACACACACACACACAAACACACACACACGGAGTACAGAAGGATAAAGTACCAAGTCATCCATTATAAAAAAGGACATCCTCTCATAAACAGCCCCATCCAGTAAAACAGTAAAATAGCGAGCAACTCTTTTTCGAAAGCAATGACTGGGACAAGGCTAGGGGCTTAGTGTTGCTGTGCCTGCCTCACTGATTGCATTGCCATGCCACTCTCTGTGGATAGAGCTGTGTGTGTGTATGTGCAAGGACGTGTGTGTGTGTGCGCGAGAGGGTGGGTTTGTGTGGGTATGTAAAAGAGAGAGAAGGAGAAAGAGAGGGAGAGAAAGAGAAAGAGTGTGTGTGTAGGGGCTGGACCCACCACAGAAAAGCATTTCCCTGTGAATAATGAAGCAGTGTCACGATGGCAAGATTTCAGGCTTTCTATAGGAGTCACAGGGATGTTAGACGAAGACAACCCTCCACACAAACACACACAGCTTTCCAACACCTCAATCAGTACACACTGTCCTCATGACAGACGGGTATGTATTACATACCTGATTTCATATTACAGAGATGTTCGAATCTGTGTGCAAGTTTGTGTAAGCATGTGTGTTGCCGGGAGAGGGAGGCTGATTTGCACAGAAAAATGGTGACAACTACCAATATTGTGGTTAACTACTGTGGTAGACCTGTGTTAGAAACCACTGTGTGATTTACCTGTTGTATGTGTGTGTTTGTGTTTGTTGGAGGGGACCTCAAGGTTAGCTGACTACTGTAATAGAACTGTGTGTGTTTGTGTGTGAGAGAGAGAGACAGAGTGAAAGTGAGTGTGTGTGTACATTTGTTCAATTTGAGAAGCTGCATGCTTGGCTCCCAGGTCTTATCAGCCATCCAGAGGGTCTAAGTCTAAACGACAGCTGACCTCCTCTGCCCAAGCCCCCTTCCAAAAGGGCACGGCTCCATGTCACCGGTGGGGGGGCTTGTGCAGTGCTGGAGACTGGCATTTGCCGGTGCAGAACATGCACCGCTGTGATCTGTCAGCCCCCCTTCAGGGATGGCAGGGAAGCCAGGCACTGTGCTCACGGAAGCCTGAAGAGCATCCTGTGGAGCCATGACTACAAAGTGCCTCCACAAGTAATTGGGGGAGTTGGGGCAAGGCTTGAAGTTACCAACCATGCAAAGTACTTCAATGGCGAAGTGACATGTCCTTGGAGACTAACCACAAACAAGAACAGTGTAATGCTGACACCTTGTGGTGACAGATTGGAAGGACTAGGGAAATCTCTTTGAAAGGGAATTTTTTTCTGAAGCATGCCTGTGGGAAATCCTTTTGGTAAAATGACAAGCTTGAATAAAATACTGTTAAATACAAGACAAAAAAAACGGCAGGGTAAAAATTAACACTCAGAATAGAGCCTCTCACAATTTCAAACTAAACTTAACTTGAAATTTACATGTTGTATGCAAGAAAATAATTTTTGTTCAATGGGTCTGTTTCAAAACGTTCTTTTTTGTTCAATGGGTCTGTTTCAAGACGCTCTTTTCTACTCTAGACTACTGGAGTCTCCAACAATAGCCCACTGGCAAAACTTACATTCACTACATACACCCAGAGGTTTCTTGACGTTTTCTTGAGGATGCTAGTGGAATGTGTCGCTATTGTTTGAGGCCATTAAGACATGTAGCCTACACTTACAAACAAGCACAAGCATGCACACACAAGCACACACACAAACACAAACAGGCCGAACCAGACAGTCAGCTTTATGAAACACACAGATAAGGCACAGAACAACAGTCCTCAGACAAAAGCTGGGGTAGACACAGGAATTTCATTCAGACACACAGACCCTCATGACATAAAAATAACATAATAAAAAAAATAATAAGCCTATAGCAGAGTTCTACAGTTTGACAATGGATCCAATCCCTAAGTAGCAGCAAGACTTTAAAATTACATCAGTAATGTCACAACTGTAGGTTTTCCCTTTGATTGTGCCACATGTACTGTGTGTGTTGTGTGGAAATGAAGACAGAAGTGGAGAAGGTAGTTTAGGGAAATGGAAGACAGATTGATGGTAGGGGTTGGTGAGAACCAACCTGGTATTTTGTTGGTTTTTGGTAGAAATATCAATGGATGTGGCATCATCCAGAATCACCTGCAGTACCTTAAACAAATTTCAGTTTCTCTGTTTTTTGTTTTTTGCTGTGCTTGGTATAATAACTGACAAAGAGCAAAGGACTCTCTGAAGGACAGTGTGTACTTCCCACCAAAGAGAAACAAAACACAAAACTGTGCACCAAAAAAGTAAGAATGCACTGTAAACAGCAGATTGTTTAACACAAAACTGTAAGAAGCATAGCACCTTCTTTGCATAGTAATGTCTTAAACATACTAAACATTTGAATTATACACTTAAGGCCTTTTTTGGTACAAAATGCTGCTTATATGCATATCACTCAAGACAAAGGATGTGTTAAGCAAGACAAGGCAACTTTTTGTTTTGTGCATTTTTCAGCAATAATTAACAAATAAGGTAATAAAGGGTGATAAGGTAAATAAAAAATAAATAAAATAAGTAATAATTCACATTTCTGCCAAGGTGCTCTGCTCATGGTGGTGTGCTTTGGGATCAATACGTCATTAACAAACACAGCAGTCAAGGCCTGGTGCAGTCTGATTTTAAATTCCTTTCTTGGAAAGGTGTAATTCTCTCTTTCTCCCTCTCTCTTACTTACACTCATACACACACACACAGCACTAACAAAAAAAGAATTTTTACTTTTTTTCTGGTTCCTGTATAACAGCACATCAACAACAAAGTCCTTGAGTGGAGAATGAAAAAAATTGACACAACAGACCAAATAGTAAACCGCAACTACCACTAAGTGAATGGGGCACAGTAACTTACTTTCAGTTTAATTTCACTATGCCCCATTCAGTTAACACTAGTTATTGGTTAGTTATTTGGTCTATGTTGCATCACATATTCTGGTTCTTTTCCCAACAGACAGCATTCAGTGACCTTGAACAACAGGCTGAATTTCTCCTTTAATACCACATAACCATTCATGTCCTTAAGACTATACAATAATATATATATAACAATATATAATAACAATAACAATACAATAACAATATAACACTATACAATGATTATGATGATGATGATGCTCATCCCACTACCTTAACATCTGGTTCTGAATCATTTTCTGTCCTCCATATTTCATTTAAACAAAGACAGTGTCGCCTGATCAGCCCCAACAGCTCAGTAACTTCAAAAGCTCTCATTTAAGCGGACTCTGATTGGAGACCTCCTCTATGGCCCACTGAAATAATATCTAAGAGTCTCCACAGTATAACAAGCACCGTGAAAAGGACAAATGAGTCCGCTGATTAATGTGCCAACCTATCTAAAGGTGGAGATAAAGGGGGCATGTAGTATTTCTGCAACATTATAAATATGTCAGTAACACAATCCCAAGCATGGCCAACATTTCAGTCTATCCTTATGAAGAAAGCAGACATCATCTACTTCATCTACTTATCATCCTGACTAATAAAAGGATGCAACAACTCTTTAGGCGCTGTGTGGACATCACGAGTCATTACACTAAGAGATATCTGCACCTGACATCTTGACACTAAACTAAGTAAGAAAAATCCAATGGCTAGGTTTACACATAATCCCTAGTGGTGACAGAAAAACTGCAGACCAAAACAAACCAGCAGCACAACGCTTCCTGATTCAGTAAACCTCATCTATAAAAATGATAACTTGTACACATCAACAGTGCAACGTGATGTCAACAAATTTAGGATAATGTCATATACTCACTCAATGTCTTTTCTGACAGATCCCAAAAGGTCCTCCCTTTCTCTGATCGCCAGAAAGTTGGATTTAGTTTTGTGAAATTCATGGGTGTAATCCTAGAAAGCAATAATAGTCAAAATATGTGAAACTGTGATAACAGAAAACACACACTAATACTAATTACCAATGGTAATCAGTGTCATAAGCAGCACAAGAAAACCTCTGAGTGAGGAAAATCTATAAGTCTCTGTTCTCTAAACTAACTGCTGTTTATTTTCATTCTTCACAAATCAGAGTCAAACTTTCCAACGAGCCCTGAGATACAGCTCCCTTGTCTAGGTTTTGTGCAGCTTGATGCTATTACTGAACATCACTTAAAGCGATAGCTCAGAGTAATTCCAACCACAGGCCTGTTAAACAAGCCTGCCGAGTGCTGTCAGTAGGAAGGAGAACGAGAAAAATTTGAAAAACATATACCAAATAGCAAACCGACAGCTAACGCTAAGTAAATGGTACCGTTGTCAATGAAAGTGAAAGCAAAATTATGATGCCATTCAGTTAGCGTAAGCTGTGTGTTCTCTCTCTTCGGTCTACGTTGTTACAAATTCTCTAGTTCTCCTTCCTACTGACAGCCCTCTGCAAGCTTGTACAACAGGGCTATTTTTGGAGTTACTCTGAACTATCACTCCAAGTTCTGTTTGATCTGCTGGATCACGTTTGCCAGTAGCATTACAGAGGCAGCAAGGGCAAAGGCCACTCACCTGTAGGATGTCTCTATGCCTCTGAAGCGTGTGCATCAGAGCAGCATTGTGGGATGTGACACCGGGCGTGCTGCTGTACTCCGCCATCTTGTCATTTACGCCTGTAAGCTGAAAGAGAGAGAGAGAAGGGACATCACAAGACATATTTGGAAACAGATACACAATAAATACCGGAAGACCCCTGCGGTTTAAGCCATGGGTAGACAGGATCTTACTTTAGCCAGGAGCTGCTCAATTTCCACCGACATGGCCTCAAACATCCTATCCTGGGTGGAGTTGTTGAGGAGCGGAGTTGTGTCGGAGCTTAGAGTGGAGATAAAAAATCATGAATCAGGAAACAGTTCTGACAAATTACAAAAAAAGAGATATTGAGACTAGGCATCATGACTGGATAAAAAAAAAAAACTCATCCACAGAAGCTGGGTGGCTGTAGTCACTCTTAGTGAGAGAATGCATACCTGTCTCCTCTCCTTCCATCTCTGGAGCTGCTATAACCGGTGCACAGTTTACTGAAGGAGACCAGTTTCAGATCAAGTTCATTCTCCAGCTGACGGGCCTGCTTTCGCAGATCTGAAATACAGTGTCATCTTATCTATTTACAAGTACTACACAATCATGTCAGCAAGCCATGCAAGAGATATTAGATATAGACATATGAAAATATTTTTCATCTCTAAAATTATGCTGTTGTATTGACACTTAATTGACAATTTTACCAGGACCTTAGCTCTTTCCACAGGGCAACATTCGTCTATATCTGAAATGTTTGTTATACAAACTTTAACTAAGTAGACTTTTATTGTAAGTGTCAGATAAGGGAGGTCATGTGATTAGGTGACATTCTTGAAGAAGTCAGGAAAGCTGCAGACATCAGGCATGAAAGAAAAAAAACATCCCTCTGACATAAACGAAATGACGTTACCACCTAGCGTCGTTGACTAGCTCTATTTGACGTATTAACCGTATTAGCTCCTCACATTCAATACATGGCTTGCTGTTAACAAATAACGTTGGGCTGCGTAAGGATATTTGAATTAGTTAGCTAGTATAACCTAGTTAGCTGGCGTGACAACGATTTCAAAATACCATTTACAGTCTACGTCATCTAACCAACGTTACTTCACTAGCTTCGACACAACCTAAACAGCTTACTAACAGATATAGAAGGTATAACGAATATTATGTCAAGAGCTGTCAAATAACTTCTTAGAACACCTGTCTCACATGACTAATTTCGCTAACGTTAGCTGCTCATGTTCAAACTGGACAAAGCTAGATGGCATTAGCTAACAGCTCCAGCTGTTGCTAACTGAGCCAATGCTATCATTCTAGCCTCCAGCGTCGGAAAAGTTAGCTGTTAGCCTAGTCATCTCGCTGTGCTTGCCTTGATATATCTAGATAGCTCGCTAGCTAACTAGCTTGCTAGGTAGCATTCGACTGAAATTCAGCGACAGGCTGGAGTCCCATTTTGCTCCCTTAAAAAGCACTTCCCGTATGCAGCAACAATAAAGAGAGATAGTATGAACTAAAACATCTCTTCACAACAGTATTTAATCCGCCGCAACGAAGTGAAATCGCTTTGCCACCTCACCTTCCCAGTAATTGCTGTTTCCTCCTGCCATCTTTGTTGTTCAACGTCATCGGCAGCGTGGAACCTGCACAGAACAAAAGGTTAACCATTTGTCAGATTTGCCTACTGTTGCACAGCACCCTCTTGTGTCCTGGATGTCAATCTGGCTGCTTTAGTGGTAGACGGCACCAGACTTCCTTAAAAGTCCTCCTCGGTTTTGAGATATTGCAATTTTGGAGATATGTGCAAATTAATGGATTTCCCCCATAATTCAAAATGAATGCAATATTATAGAATTTCCACATTATGTATTTCTAATAATATCCTGATCTTCGTACTCAGCCTTTTATCCATCTGTGATTAGTGACACAGGCACAGCAGGGTGAGCACACATGGAAACAAATCACCCTAACCAAGTTAACTGGGCTGTTACTCCCACTGTACAAAGGGAGCAGTTAAGAGTTAGGTGTGGATGGGGCAGACCAACATAGAAGCCATTTCAACCATTTACCCCCACCCATATTTTCCTTACCAGTCTTACAGCGGACCCTGCTCCTTTAATTGTGTGCTGCAGAACAATATAATGACATCAGTCACAGACCTGTCTCTCAAATGTCATCTTTGTCATGTACCAAAGATGACATTTGAGAGAGGGACAAGATATAGTCCCAACCCCACTTCTCTGACACCGTCATGTGTGGTGTTCACAAGAGAGGGAGACAACCAATATTTGATCAGTTTCAGTTTTATTTCACCTGCATGTTTGAATATCATAACAATAACAACACAGAGATGACAGATTTAATCATTTTTTGTGGAAATTCATTTTTTGAAATAAATTGCACTTGATTTTGTCATTCACACACAATTGGCAACATGTCATTATCTACAATCAATTATTTTGATATAAAAAAGATATTATACATCAAAGCCCATACATACAATGTTACAAGTCTTTTTAAAATGTACAGTCCCACTGATTTCAGCATGACGGTCCATACTGATGCAGAATTTCTTGAAACTTTCAGTGGTAACAGTATCACTGAAAAGAAAAAAATGACCTCAGTTATCTATATTAACCAACAGAAAAACCTGAACTTTTTTGTTTCTTACAGAACAAATCACCCATTTGTGAACTCTGGATATGAACCCTGGCTGCAAATTTTGTTGCATAAAAACAGAAACCCCCAGTCAATCAAAGATTACATGGGATGTCTGACCTGTACCATTGTGTATCACCAAGTAATAGGAGAAAGTTAACTGTTATACAACAATGTTACTTAGGCCTCCCATAGATATTTAAATCATATCAGTTACACAGAGATGGATACAAGTTGACATCTTGGACACTTTAACGTGTTTTGTTCTTGTAGCAGACTGCCATTTTCTTTATTAGGAGTTGAGTTTGTTGAGATTCAGTGTAGTGGTTTGTGTTTTGAGATGTGTAGATGAAGGCCAAACATTTTCTACTGAACCACCTTCAACCTTCATTGTAAAGACCATAAATCTTGCACATATTCACACACTTGCATTCTTGACAAAATCATAAAAAAAAGAGTGAATAAAATTTAAAACATAAATAATTTTGTTGTCCTTCTGTAGATGATCTGTCACAAAATATATGCTGATAGGGCCCAACAGTTTCAAACTGAGTAATCCACCCATTTACCTAATGGATGGGAAAAGTGCAACATAGCTTTCAGGACAGAACTTTACAAGGGTGCCTTTCCGCGCCTGTCAGCAGGTGGAACCACTAGCACAGCCTTCGCCTCTTACAAGCTACATGTCTCAATTAATTTTTTTCTTTAGTGAAGCTGAAGGATTCCTGTGGGAAAACAACTCGTGATGAGCTCTTGTACTTATATACAAGTACCCCTGGAATTGTGAATGAAATTTTAAGATGGGAAAGAGGAAATAGAAGATAATGATGCTGGTATTGAATGTAAGCACTCAATTTGACAGAGTTTGTAACGGGAATGCTCTCAAACCTTATAGCCAAGGTGAGATTGGTGTGAAAATGCTGATAGACAGGCCTATTATGACTGAGTGGAACACAGAGCAGAAACAAACAACATAATTTGACCAGCAAAACATCTTGGCTAATGAAACACTTTTTTGGAAAAAGGGAAAATCTGTTCAGCCATTTTTGTCCACATTGCATCTTATATACAACTCTACCATTCTTAGAAACAAAACCAGCGCTTTTCTGAAAAATCATCATGTCAAACTGCCCTTACAGAACCCACGCATACATTTATGAAGCGAGACATGGAAATCAATGGCCTTCTAGTGTTCCGCACCAGTCACTCGATCTGGATCTGTGCTGCAATTAAGAGGCAGATTAGGGTAACCTGACTCGATCACTTTCCATTCCGCGTGTGTTGCCGTCCTTCTCCGTTTCGCCATCATACCTAGCTAAACACAAATACACATGCTGTTACACCGGCAACAGGAGGGCAGTCGAGTGCCCCTGACTGGCATCTCTCAAGGCACTGTGTTTCAGGAAACAACTCAAAGGGTGTGTTCGCTCAAATGGACAAGCAGCTGCATTGTTTAGTGCCTCCTTGCTAAGGCTGGGCTGGCTCTGACTGTCTGTGGCATGGACAAGGAGGACGGGCAAAGGAAAGGCTTGGCGAGTAGTTGCATTCATTTTTGATGACTGTGTTTGTGTATTGTGAGCAACATCAATCGGCTGAATAAACCCAAGGAGCTGCTGCAGCGTATCCACTGTGGCAGTCTGTGGAGTAGAGGGGGTCGGGGTGGGGGTGTTAGATTTTGTTGGCATAGAGTGTGTCCTCTTCACTCTCACTGTCATCCTGGAACTCATGACTCAGTAACGACTTCTTGGAGCCCATGGAGGTGAGGTGGATCTCGTCGTCGTACTCCTCGCGATGTTGCCGCAAGCGGTGAAATCCGTCCTTCTGGCGGTTGGATTTGGCCGAGCAGACACACCAGATGATGCAGGCCGTGACTATGAGAGCTGTCATAGAGGCAGCTGGAAGGCAACAGAAAGAAGCCAGGTTTAGTAACAGCAACGAACATCTGACATGAACATTAGTCAGTAATATTCCACATACGCTAAGCCTATCAACACAAGCTTGAGCATGAACATTTAATAGTCTTAACATGAAAAAGGACATATTCCACTAAGTCAAATAATCCTTGTTTACCTGCAGTTGCTACCACAAACTCCCGAGGCAGACCAAATATTCGGTTATCCATGTCAAACTCAATGATGATGGAATTGGCCGCTTGAAATGAGGACACCAGCACCTGAAACAGAGAGCATCAAATCACACATGTAGAAAGGAACAAACTATTGTACATCGTTAAACCATACCATATCATCTAAAATATACATCCGATTTGAAATAGGATTTTCATGTCTACAAGAATTTACAAGTCATTTTAGTTGGAATGTTGGTTGCTATTTAGTTGATTTTTTACTCGTCCTTTTTCCTTACCTCTTGTCGTTGTTGCTGGTAACCCTCGGCGACTGCCTCAATGTTGTGAGAGCCTGGGGCTAGGAGAGCATGGAAGTAGCCCCCCTCGCTGGTGAAGACTCGTACGCCACCATTCAGCACAATCATGGCGCCCACGATTGGCTTCCCACTTTTGTCTCGAACAATCCCACGTACCCCCTTATGCACCTGGAGGAGAGGAGAACCACAATATCAAACTTTACAGGCAAAAACATGGAATCTCTGGAAAAAACTGACCTGAACACCACTCTGAACACAGAAGTGCATACATTACATTATGTACTTGGTTAGGTAAAATGAACATGGTGTGGTAAATGTGGCATGGTAATGCATGTTACATAATAGCCAGAACTACTACTTTTATGGACAGGTGCCATTCTGTCGGTGGGGACATCCTGGACAAACTTCACTTCACTTCACTATATTAAATCCATATGACAGTTGTGTTGGTAAAAGACACTCCCACCGTTGTCCTTCAGCTGTGGACACAAGGTGTACCTTCTTTCATGTAATACTGCTTAATCGTGACAAATCCAGGAAGACTTTAACAAAATGCAACAGCGCTACTGATTTCCTGGAGAGTCTCTTGGCTGTTGTGCTTATAACAGAAGGAAAATAATCAAAGAGACAAGGTTGAGGGGCAGAGAAAGAGAATGAAGAGATAGAGAGAAAAAAGAGGAAGAGAGAGAAGGATGACAGAGAGAGGACAAGACAAAGAAAGAGACATACAGAGAAAGAGCAGGAGAGAGAGAGAAGAAAGAAAGAAAGAGAGAGAGATGCTAACCTCAACCAGCATGCTGAGCAGTGACTTCCTGTTCTGTGCCCAGAGTGTAGCCAGCTGGTCGGCGGGGGGGAAGAGGCAGCAGCCGGTGTAGACAGTGATCTCAGGGCAGTGGCCAAAGTCCACGCTGAAGTCCTGCAATGCACAAACACAAAGGCCTGACGCATCAGTTCACCTCACACAATGCTCCAGTGTCAGCCTGCCAGGCCAGCAGAGATGAATGGAGACAGAATGGCACATACCTTCATGCTGCCCATATGACTGTGTCTCTCTGCAGCCCGCAGAACACCACTGTTCACCACTATAGACAGATGAGAACATTTCATGTCAGTGGTATGAAGCACATATTGTCGCATGCAGCAATGTAGCATTAGTTAATACTTTGTAGGTCTAAGGTTTTAAATTTGCCAAAATGTCAGAAAAACATACTCTGGCTTTCACCAGGACATCCGGTGTTACCAAGATGCATTGAGGGATGGTTCTCTGCATACACTGTTGCCAAATACTTCAGTGTGTCTTCGTTTTCAACTAGACAAAAGAAGGGACAATGTGTGAATCTACATGTGAGTGCACATACTCTCATTTCACTAACTCAATACTTTGCATAATCAAGATAAATCCAAGACAAACAACATGTTGCATGTAAAACAATCCACTTAATGTATTGATGATGGTAGTAGTGTAGTGTTGTTGTAAGGCCTTTTTCCTACCTGACTGCACAGGTTTATCATAGGGGTATGTAGCCAGGAGCGATCCTCCATCCAGAGCCACTGAGAGAGTGTAGCCCCTTTCCAGAATAAGGTTCATAACAGCACGTGTCTCAGGCTGGGCCTCCACAACACGCTGGGATGCATTTCCTTTAAAGCACACATACACACTTTAGTATTATCCCAGCTGATCTCCTACGCATGTAGGCTGGTAATAAAACCAGACCCTTGTTCTACATTTTTGTTTCGTACAGAGGGTCTGGACATTCAGTGGTGAGATTTGATTGCTTGCTTGAGGTGTTTGAGTTTAAAAACGCTGGATCATCCTCAGACTGATAGCTTGCCACGACTGACAGCATTCTAGCTCTGCATTCACACCACTGTTTGCTGACTAGACAGGTTAAAATGCCTCCTGAGACAACGATATCAATGGGATCAAATCCAGACTGGCACTGTTGGGATATGATAATCAAGCAGAAATGCTAGGAAGGCACGGCCAGGCTACTACACATGATCACTGTTGACATTATTGAATCTAGAATCATTATTGATCTAGAATTTTTTAGTCTGACTTCCTTCCCAGTACAAAGATGGTCTTATTAATTATTATTAATTCAAGTGTAAAACAAACTGCCACAGTTTTTTCCAAGTGCAAAACCAGATATTGGTCAGTCCAGGCATACAAGACACCATTTTGAGACTGACCAAAGAAGTCAGTGTCCAGGTCTTTGCCGTGGGCGTTAGTCATGCCAGCTGTGGAGGAGCACTCGCGTCTGGCCTGCTCACGTCCGTCGGGGTTGATGGAGGGCAGGATGACTATTCTGGTCTCATTGATGAGCTGCAGGAAGGAAATAAGAAGATGCTACAGATGTGCTAAAGCATGAGGCTCTCTCCCTCTCTTTCTCATTCTCTCTGTGTGTGTGTTTTTGTATTTCTGTGTGTGCTTTCTGCTTTTGAAACATGGTATTAAAGATAAATGCCTTTTTGAGGATTAACATTGTGGAATAATTCAAAAAGTAGGAGCTAAATAGCTAGTGCTAGTAGACTGAAAGGTTGTGGGTTTGTATCCCAGCTGCCACCGTTGCGCCCTTGAGCAAGGCACTTAACGCTAAGTTGCTCTAGGGGAGACTGGCCCTGAACAATTGATAGTTGACAAAAAATGTAAGTCGCTTTAGATAAAAGTGTCTGCTAAAAATGCATTAAAAAAAAACAAAAAACAACAAAAAAAAAACATCTGAAAGTGGAGTACATATTTATTTCATATTGATGGAGCAGAATCTCTCTTACCTTGGTGATGGCTGGGTTCTTGCCATAGTTGATGCATAGGTAAGCCGCAAACTCCAGCAGCAACTCTGTGCCCACTGGAGCGTTGCCATGGATACCAGCCACAAACCGGATTTTGGGCTCTGACGGTTCTGACACATCAGGGCTGTTGGAGATCTCCAGTGCCCAGATGGTTCTAACCTCCCAACTGTTTCCCAGACTAAAAGCAGAACATTTACCACAGGACAACTGGTCACGGTATAAACTACGTAAACATGGGAATAGGTTCTGTTAACATACAGTATCTCAATACCGATAGAATCTTAGACATGAAGACATGGTTTCTCATACACAGTTTTAAGACAAGTTCAACATAAAAGCTTCTCACCGTGGAAAATTCTAGTTCATGACTAGGCTTAATCCATCTATGGGAAACTGGCCCAAAAGGCAAAACCTGAGATGGCAACACAGGGTGACTTATTGTCCCAAATGCTAATACTAGGATAGGATTTGTTTATACAGGATGTAATTACTTTCCTGTGTCAACAACATATGCAGTGTGAGCATATTCTAACAGACGGGCTGCCCCATTAAATAAACCATGTCATTCTGCACAGCTTGGTGACCTACACTTGACAAATAAATGTTCCATAGCCTAGACAAACAACATGTGATGTTGCCTTAAGGTTCAATATGTGCTATGACTTAAGGGTCCAACACCTAATGCAAAACAAAGTCACTCTGACTTGTCTCCTCAGAGGCAAGAAGCTTATATAGATACGCAAAGTATTTTTCTCCCCCCCCCCCCCCAATCTAGGTTTGATGGGGTGACATTTAGAAGAGAAACTGTTTTTTATTTCTCCAAAGACAAGTCACACTGCACTTAATCCAAACCCATTAAAAATATACAGTATTGAACAGCATGACTTAATGTTGAGCGCAGAAGTGCAGAAGCAGACAGGAATCTCCATGACTAAAACTGAATGTAAAGCTTTTTTTCTCAGAAAGTAATGGCAAAAAAAAAATTCTTTGGTGGTGGTACTGCAATTGCGTATTCACAACCACCGGTCGTTTGCCACTATGGTGTTAGAAAATGAACCTCTGGATTGCCTCTGTAACAGAGAGCAAGTATGCTAATGCTAACCTACAGCACTACTATGCATACTACATTCACATCCCACATCTCTTACCTATCGAGCGACACTATCTTGGGGAAGTTAAGATGAAGGCCACGCAGGAACTCAGACAACTCCTTGTAGTTACGGTAGCGGAACTGACTCTCAGTGGCTGTGCTCTGGATCAGCTGGTCCAGGCCCGAGCCAATGGACAGCTCCTTGATGAAACTCTGAAACTCTTCCTCACTGGGGTCCTGTGTGGACTCTGCGCCACCGTTCATCGTCTGGCCAGCGCCCTCACCCCGAATTCGCGGCAGGCGGAAGTTCACCTCCTTCACACCTTTCTCAGGAACAGTGACCATCACATGCACTGGGGTGTACCTGCATATGAAGAGGATGGAAGGGAATATACTGTGAATATCTGTGTCAAAAAACAAAGTTATAATTCAAATGCTGCTAGCGGCAGAGCATGACAGCAGACAGGCAGCAAAGAACATTATATGAAATCACACCACAGTATAGAAAGCGTGACTTTATTATTATACAAAAGCTATCTCCGTGGATAAGATGTTTTTCTAAAACTTGAGGAAATAAAATAAATGATTTATGTAGCTGTTTAATTTGTTACCCTTTTAAATGGAGTCATTAGAAAAAGCTTTTCCTAAGGCTCAGTTTGAAACGCTTTATTAACCACAATCTGAGATGTTCACAGGATGTGGACACGACACCTACAACAAGTCGTGAACAACAGGAGCTGAGCAAGCTTTCACTGACACTGGAAAAGACTGTGCCTCCCTCCACAAAAAAACTCAAATCAGCCTCTCCCATTACGCATGCATTTATCACTCAAGGAAACAAGCCCCCTAACTACCCCAACATCGCCTCACCCTTGTGCCGAGGCAATGATGTTGTATACTCCAGGAACCAGAAGCCTCCAGTAGTCCCCAGCCATGTAGGTCCGCACAGGGTGGTCAATTTCCTCCACGGTGATGGTGGCATTTGGGATTCCCGTTCCGTCCTTGCTGTCAATAACCATCCCCTTCACTCCTTTGTGGACCTGAAGGCAAGGGAGAGAGAGGCACCAGACATAACAAAGCAAATAAAACCTTTGAGCAATTAACTGCAATTTATCATAAGAATTAACAATAAAGACCACTAATCATAAGTGCATCAACAACAAAAAGGGCAAGATACACAGATAGAAAGACAGGCAGAGAGCAAGAGAAAGAAAGAGAGAATGAAAGAGAGAGAGAGAGAGAGAAGGAGTGGTTGTAGTTAGATAAGTAGATAAGCAGACCTGATGCATGTACTGCAGCAACGCCCGGCGGTTTTGCTCCCAGTAGCCACGCAGCTCACTGGCCTGGGGATACTTGATACAGCCCAGCTCAATGGTCACCTCAAAGCAGTTAGTGTTCAGGTAATTCCAATCCTGCATGCCCCCTTGGGTGAACCAAATATCAATGCTGTGGTTTAGCAGAGTGTCTTCTCTTTGCACAAGACTACGCAGTCCATGAATGCTTGTACTCAATGGCATAATGGGTTTCTGTATTCATTCAGAGTTAATTTAGTAGAAATTAGACTTTTAAATAGTTGGGTGAATGAACCTGAACAATGATTCATGGAATGGTTGTGGAATTTTAGTGGTATAAAATGTGTATGGGCCCTGTTCATTAGAACTCCGCAAACAACTTGCTGTGTTGTCTTTCAACATTCGTTTCAAACAAATCAAATTTACACTACAAATTTAAACTAGATAAAGGCAGACCACATCAAACATTCATGTAGTCTTAACTTGAGACCAGTGCTCACCTGGAACATTGTACCACTCTGCTCCATTGGTGATGCCATCGTTGAAGTACTCCTCCGGGTAAAGCTTCTCACAAGGGTGCCCTTGGTGCATGAGAAGGTTCTCCTGCAAGAAACAAGCAAACAAATGACTTGAGTACAAAGAATATCACTATATGAAAGAAAAATACATTATAGGACAAAATATACTTTCATTACTCTTAAGATTAGATTAGATTAGATTCAACTTTATCGTCATTACACATGTATGAATACAGAGTAACGAAACACATGAATTAGTATTGATTTACAAAAGAGCAATGTGCAGATCAAGTATGTTAATATACAAGTGTTCTATACTACTATACATAGGCAAATCTACCAATATACAGATGTAATATGGACAAATATACAGGTTAAGATACCTGTTATGTACCAATAACATTTGGAAGTGTGCCTCTATTCCAAATGGGGAGAGATAGTTAACCAACCTGAGAGTAGGCCCGAGCCACCATTTTAAAAACCTCATCGTCTGGTGACCTGCTGTATTCTGTGCGTCCCTTTGGGTCGTCATCAAATGGATAATTCACCACCAGGGACCCTGCATGAACAGAGACTAGGTTTACAAAACACTGAGGGGCCTCAACAACAAACCATTGGGACTCAGTGGGGAGAACAGGCCAGTGGGTTTCAATGGAGCATGGGGGTACAATAGGACTTGCCTCCATGAAGGTTAGCAGACAGCACAAATGGGTAGCTCCTCAGCCAGTTCATCACTGCAATGGTCTCTGGCTGTCTGGGGTCTGTGACGGTGGTGTACTGATCCGGAAAGTTTCGGTTCAGGTCATAGTTGTGGGTGTTGTTCCGACCCAGATACCCATGAACGTCTCCTGCGGAGAATTTTTTTTAGGAGATGGAAAAAAAATTAGACACATGTGATATCTTTTCCTCTTGAACAATTCCTTGACCTGTTAACAGATTTAAAAACAACAACAAAAAAAAACTAGTAAAAAACAACTACTGTTCAGCACACATTCACACAAGGCTTTGTGGCTCATTCACACAAGGCTTTGTGGTTGTCAAACAGCCACAAGATTTCCACTTGAGCCCAGAGTTGAGCATCTCACCTTCTCTTCCCTTCTCATAGCCGTCAGGGTTCATGGAGGGCATGATGTGGATGCGGGTGGTATTGACAAGCTGCGTAACCTCTGGGTCAATACCATAGTTACGGCACAAGTACTCGATGAGGTTGAGCAGCAGCTCACGGCCCACCACTTCATTGCCGTGCATGTTGCCAATGTACTTGAACTCAGGTTCGCCTATAAGGAGAGGAGTATATAAGCGTCGAGCAGTGAGCCTGCACAGGATTGTATTTCATTATTTAGTACAGATACAATTACTGAAAGCAGTACTACCATACCACCTTTAATAGATAAGAGATGATAGAGATAAGAGATGATTTTTTGAACATTCGGCATCTCCCTACTGTTACAGCCCAGAGAGTTAGGAGTACCTGGCTCGTGGATGCCAGGGTTGTCAGTGATCTCCATGACGTAGAGCTCGCGGCCCTCCACTGACTTGCCGACGGAGTAGAGGCGCGTGATGGACGGGTACTCGGTGTTGTATTTGCGCAGGAACAGCGTCATGTCATCATAGTGGTGGTGCCGGAAGTCCTGGGGCTGGAGCGGCTCGTGCTGGACTGGGGAAGCAGCATCGGATGAAGCGTCGGATGAGGCGTCGGACTCGCCTGTGGTGTCCGAGCCAGAAATCTCTGGGCTTGTGCTGTCGGTGGGGGATGAGGGGGCTGAGGTGCTCTTGGTAGTGGTGTAGGTACTGGTGTCAGTGCCAGTCAGAGGGACAGAGGTCACTGCACTCACAGTCTCATCCATCAGTGGTGCCAGAGTGAAGTTGAGCTCTGTGGGCTTACCTTCCACCACCTCCACATTGGTAACCGTCATGGGCGTGTACCTGGTATGGACACATCGCTTTGACATAAGCACATCTCTGCACAAAGGACATTAAAAGCTACATTCATTCATAAAGAGATATTTATTCCACAAATGTACGGTATATGTAAAATGTGAAATTCACACAGGTTTAATATAGTAGCCCCACAAATAATTCCCAATATCACCATAAACAAAGAATAGTGCACTTCATATAACTAACAAAGCTGAGAAAGTCGTAACATCATGAGACTGATATGCCTTGAGCACCATGCACAGCTAAAAGAATGTGACCAATCATATGATGGCATTACTCTGATGCCAGAGCTGCTTCAAAGGCCTGGGGGTGGAGGGACATATTAGATTACACTGGGTCTATGAAGGCAGCACCCACCCAGCAGCTACGGCAGTGATGCTGTAGTTTCCTGGCAGCAGCAGACGGTAATAGTCTCCAAAGCGCCAAGTAGTTATGTTGTGATTGATGCCCGCCACTAAAATACTGACATTTGGCAGAGCTGCCCCATTCCTGGCTTCTTTCACATATCCTCGAACTCCAATGTGGACCTACAGCAGACAAATACAAAGTGAGATGGTTGAAGACTGCATATATAAACAAATAAATATACTGTAAATTATATATGTATGTACAAATAAATAAATAAAAATCTCTCTCTCTCTCTCACACACACACACACACACACACACCATCATCATCACCGATGGTTTGGAGGACTTACCTGCTCCATGTAGGCCAGAAGAGCCTGGCGGTTGTTCTCCCACTCCAGGAGCAGCTTAGAGGCAAAGGGATACTTGCAGCAGCTCAGCTCCATTGTGACCTCCAGGCAGTTTCCATGGATGTAGTTGAAGTCCTGCATGCCCCCTTTGAAGACAAAAATATGCTTTTTTTAAAATGCTATCTTTTTTTTAGGATATTACATATGGTGCTAAAGAGTCTTAATGGTGCTGAGATCATGGCAGCCTTGTTTGAATATCTTGACAATGAGACATTGCTCTGAATAAAAGTTCACAAAAACAAAAAGGAAAATGTTTTAGGGTTAGGAGTACAGTCAGGGCCGGTGAAGAGTGGGGGAGTGTTTGCAGTGGCTCTGTGCCACTGGGGCAAACTGACCAGCTGTGTGTGCTCCTGTAAAAGCACAGTAGGTCGTTGTCATGGAGCCCCCCCCCCCTCCCCGACACTGGGGAATGGAACCTCGTTAAAAAAAAAAAAAAAAGAGAGAGAGAGGGTGATAAAACATAAACAGAAACCAGAGCTTTCTCCAAGAACTATATTATAATTTTTTTCCTCTTTTATGGTTCTCCTATGTTATCCTACTCAGTGCAAATCAAAAGTCACAGGGAAGACCCAGCCAATACTGGTAAATCTTCCCCATGTAGACAGACAAAGTTGTAATGTAATCCTGGTTCTAAATCAGTACTGGTTATAACACACGCAAGTGCAATGACCCATAAATAGTGGGTCAAGCCTCCTCAGCTCATGCTGTCAGATCACTAAAAGGTGAGAACAACAGTTAGCATTCAAGATCAATTCAAGGCAGAAGCTGATTATCAGGTTACGCAACCAAGGAGGCAAAGGAGGAAGTTGCACGCTTAGTCACAAAGTGCAGCCTAACCCTTCATCTGGAAGGTTCCACTGAAATCTACTGGGTCTACAGTCTACAGTCTCACAACCACTTACAAACAGGTGAACAAATTTCAGTAACTGGATCACTGTTTTTCACATCTGACACACATTTGCATTCTCACAAGCAAAGGGACCAGAGATAGCAATAAGAGCAGTGCGAGAGTGTGTAGGGGATGTGTTGTGCACTGGGCCGCTCGTGAGTCGTAAGCAGTAATCACTTTAGAAGGGGGCAGATAAAAACACAATCACGATTAAGGCTTGGCTTAATCCCTCCGGGCTACTGCACAAGTTCCCCTTCCCGCACACCGGAACAGTGGCGGCAGAAGTAGCAGCAGCGGAAGACAGAGCAGCAGATCCCACAAACAAACAAAACATAAGCAAACATGCTCTTTTTTGCAGCTGCAGAGCAGCTTGGACTACACAGCTCATCTTTTAGTACCATCCAACAACAGGATGGTTGCTTTTTTTGCCTATAGGGCAAAGAAAAGTGTTGAGAAATGGTGGCGATTTCATCATTAATCATTTGATCATGTTGCAACATGCAGCACATTGTTGTCCGTAACACTGGCTCCATGACGCACAACAGATGAGATCTCGCTGGCAGAGATGTAGCCAGATGTAAAAAAAAAAACTAAAATGCTGGAGTTAAACAATGGGCAAATATCATTCCCTTCCTGCAGAGTTTCAAGTTAACATGAAAGTCCTTGGTGAAACCTAACCTAAATCAACAGCAGACAAAACACACTCAATGTTGATTAAATGTCAGCAGTTAACAATGGCGATGCCTCAGGTCACATGTTGTCAGAAAGAGAATAGAATAATGGGTTTTTTTTGCAGCCTGTGCCAGCCCCACCCCCCCCCCCCCACCCCCACACACACACAAAGACATCTACACCCACATCCATCCACACACAGGCCCAGAGCCATTAGCAAACAGAGTGAAGAGTGGCAAAGCCAACTCCGCCCGATAACATCCGCAAGCACCAGCAGCCTCCGTCTCAGTACAAGCAACTTGCATAAAACACCCAGGATGTCTAAAGCAACCCCCCCGCAACACACGCACACACACACACACATTCTCCAAGTCCTGCCGTCTGGAGAAAGTAAGGCAACTGGTTCCTGGGTGCCAAAACACATGAGAGTTTTCCACACCTTGGTGCGCCACGTCCCTATTAAGCAGAGAGGGCAACTACATTCCCTGAAAACACAAAAGGCAAAATTACAGATAAGCACAACTGTAATTCACTTAATACATACAGCACCATCTACACGTTAAACTCTAGTGGCAGAGCACTTGTAAAATTGTCAGGTCGTAAGTCAAAGTCACACCTTATGGGGAATAATTATCCAGATGCTTTGATTCACAAGTTATGCAAGGCATGCTAGGCATTTGGCCCTGCAATGGCAGTATGATTAAAACCATGCAGTGTGCACTGGGATGAACTTTCACAGCTGGCTCTGCTTCCTCAAGCCAATAACCAGAGCCAGGACAATGATCCAACCTATGCTGAGGAGATCTGCAGATGTACAACAAGTTCAATGTTCCCTCACATGGTGGCTTGAGGTGCCCCAAAACTGGACCTCTGGTCCCTGTGCAACACGGCAGAGGAAATTGGATGTGGTCACATGATAGTCATTGAGATCTGCTGCCTTTGGCACGGAGGTGAAACCCATCTCTCTTCTCTTCTCTCTCTCTCTCTCTCTCTCCAAAGCAAACTACTGACAACAACAAACGCATATTCAAAAGTTAGTTGTAAATGCCTATTTCCTCACTTAAATCAGCTGTCATGTTGTGTTAAGCAGAACACACTGATAATGTTAGCAGGACGCAGGGGAAAACATCCATCTCTCATGCAAATACTTTCCCATATCAATCACACTAGTTGCAACATGACCTTTATGACACCATTTATGACAAAGGTGAGGTTTGGACCAGCCTTTGCACTGGGATAAACACCATTTAACATTAGTAAAATGTGATAAATGGACATCAGAGCCTGTAATCCAAACTGTACTTAATGAGATTATGAATTATTGTAAAAGGATGTGATGGTTTGAGACCAGGTGGTGGTTTGACATGGTGGTTTGACCTGTTAACCTAGTTTCTAATCTGTTACTCAATAACTAGTCAAGTCAGCTTTATTATATTTATCGCAATCCCACTCTAATAAAGAGAGATGCACAACAGTTAAGACATTTCCTAACACTAAAGAAAAAAAAGCGCATAACAGATAAGGACATTTTCAACACTAAATAAGACCATAAGACAAAAATATCATAAGACAAAAAACACAAGAATATCACAAGCAGCAAAAAAATCCTGTATGATGCATTAGTATGTGATAGTGCAAATGATGTAAAAACTTAATTGTGCAAAATGATGTGTTGAAGTAGAGCAAAAATGCTGTATACAAAAACAAAAGCAGCAGTAACTTCAGAGCCCAGAGTTCTGGGGGCAGGGGACAGAGAGGAGGAAGTGGGAAAGAGGAGAGAGAGTTTGGTTTCCTAACAGCCTAGTGGATAAAGCCCTTTGCTAGACTAGTGGAACGGGCATGGATGCTCCTATATCTCCTCCCTGAGGGCAAGAGGCTGAAGAGATCCAGCATGAATTCATGAAAACAAGTTTGACTTTGCAGCTATCTGAGAACAACAGAAGAATGGACCCCTTCTTCTTTCTCCTCCCCATTAAATCCATGTATTGGATTCAGTAATCAGCAACAGCCTACCTGGGAGAGTTGATTGCCCTGTCAGTGGTCTATTTGGTCAGTCATTTTTAAGCCAATTTTGTTTACTTTCCAGGAGTAAAACCACAATGTTTTTTCACCATTTCCTTTGCATTTTGGAGAAATGAACACGGTCTATTGTTTTGTTTCAGTCTCAACAAGGCTGACTTCTCTGACTTAACAATGCATTCACAGCTGTGTAATAATCTGCCTCTCCTGGTTAAAAAAAACTACTGCCTTAGCCTCTGCTGTGGGAGCAATGCAGTTAGAAAAAACAAAACCATAATATATAAAATATTATTATTTGATTCCCTCAGCATGTGCGAGTGGTACATCTTCCAACAACAAAGAATCGAAGGAAGGTAAGATTCATATTGCCACACAATGGTGAGGGCCCCTTGAGCATACTCAATGCGACTCTCTCATTATGATGGTGTGTAGTCTGGCATCAGGCAGTCTTCAAAAGCCCTCTTTCTGATACAGAGGCTGCAAGGTCCCAAATTTAGCCTCAGCCTGTAACAAGTCTGCCACCTCTAACTGCACCGTCAGTTTTCATTTAACACTGCCTAAAGCACACTAGAAAACGGATGTAAACAGGTCTGACAAACTGCATTGTGTGGGGAAGGTGACACTTGAGAGCCCAAGCCCAGCTGTTGCCAAACACAACCATCTGAGAGACAACATAGGAACCTTTTTTTTTTTTTTTTAAACAACTAATTCGGCTGGAGGGCTTGAAGATAAAAACAACCCTCCCCCCCAAAAAAGCAGGATATGATTTACAAGAGGTGCTGTTCTCAAAGCAAAACAAAACCTTTGTCATATTGTCATCTGGTAACTGGTTTACTCTAATCTGTGAATCAGTGATGATGTATAGACACTGTCTGAAGCGTGGCTGATTTCCTGCCCAAACACAGGTGGACAACCACCTCCCTTCACAATCTCCTATGCACACACACGCACTGCTGAGATAATAATGAGGCTGGAGAGCTGATGGAAAACACAGAGGGCGGTCAGTCCAGTTCCTCTCAGCAATCTCATATTTCATGACGTGCAGCCTGGCCGAAAAACCTTGGGACACACACTTTAGATCAGGTTCCTGTCTGGCACAATGCTTCTGACCGGGAGGGAAGGAGTGATGAAATATGAGAGAGTAAGTTTGGTTTAAGCGAAACAAACTGATAACTTGAAACCAGGCCCAGGGCTTCTGAACAAAACAAGATGGATTACATGCTATACATGCAGAAGCTATACATCTTCTGTACTTGTTGGCCGTGGTAACACAGTGAGAGGTAGAGATCCACTGAATACCTTTCTTACCAGACACATCATACCACGCAGCACCGTTTGTGATGCCATCTTTGAAGCGCTCCTTGGGATCATCTTCACATTTGGGTTCGCCTTTGTCCATGGCGGGGTTGTTGGCTGCGTAGACCCGTGCAAGGTGCCTGAAGAGAGTGTCATCAGATGACTGACTATAGTGGCCCTCTGTCTCATGGGTGGCAGAGTCATCAAATGGGTAGCTGGCCACTACTGTGCCTCCATGGAGATTCCCCGAAAGGACAAACCTATACAAGAGATGTACAGTTATTACCTGAGGGTGTACTGGAAGTTTTAGTCCAAAATACTGTGTTTAATCAGTTAAGGGCAACTTTTGGTATGGTTGTGTTTTTTGTGTGGTGCATTTTATAGACTGAAATAGGCCTTATCTTTCGACTATAAGACCTGATACAAATGTTGACAAGACAAGGCTCAATACATGAGAAAACAAGACTTCATGCCCTTATTTTTCAGCTTAAGTACAGCATTAATTGTTTGTTTTTTCACAGTGAGGACAGTCTCTGGTACTAGTTGTGTTAGAGGGCTTAATGTGTTTCCTCAATAGAGGTCTACCTGTCAGTTAGCATAAACTATTTAGATCAACTGAACTCATTTCACTGCCCTGACATATTTTCAGAAATGTCGAAATAGTTAAAATGAACAGAAATAAACACAGAGAAACAACAGAAGGACTTTGGAAACAACCACTTGATCAGGCTAGACCTGGACTTTGTTGCAGTGGCTCCTAAAAAGAGAAAGGTACTGAAATTAGAACATTACTTGTTATCTAGGATCCATTTTATTACAGCGCTGACTTCAGGGATGTCTTCATTGTGAACATTTATGGCATCGAACTGGTCTGGAAAACTTCTGTTGAGGTCAACGTTGTTTGCATTCTCACGACCACCGGCTTCACCGACGCAATCTCCCTCAACAGACTTCTCAAAGCCGTCAGGATTCATACTCGGCATAATATAAATATCCGTGGTGTTAATCAACTCAGTCACCCGAGGATCAGAGCCATATCGGTCAAGTAAATATTCCACCAGATACACTAAAACCTGTCTGGAAATAGTTTCATCTCCGTGCATGTTTCCCACGTATTTGACTTTGGGCTTCCCAGGAAGATCGGCATTAGGTTCCTTTGTGATTCGCATTACCCAAAGCTCTCGTCTCTGCACAGACTGGCCAATGCTAGATAAATTAGCAATATGAGGATATTTACTCGCCAGAGATTTGAGAAGTCGGGTAAGATCCGCATAGTTGTAATATTTGTTGTATGATTCCCCCTCGTCTGGCGTGCTGCCTTTTAAAACCCTCGGGGTAGCGACAGCAGCGACGGGGTAGAGCGAGGTGATGGACACAAGAAAAAGAGCATAAATACTGAAAGAAATACATAGTCCCGAATGAAAATGTATCTGCGCTTCTTTAAGTCGCGCCATGTCCCCGAGAGTATACTATAAACCATCCAACTGAGTAAAAATGTAAAAAAAAAACATACGCCCAAAATAGAAACGTTTTAGTTCCTCTGTGTCTGACGCCTTCTTTTTCCTCCTCCTTCTCTTCTTCTGTGGTTGTTATTGGCAGCTTGCAACTCTAGAGCATTTCATCTGACGCCTCATGGTGACGCCTTCCTTCTATTTTCAACTATGGGCTATAACTTCCTGTTAACCTTTGAAAGGGAGGAGCTTGACCTGACGGCATCATCCGGAGGCGGTGCCGGCCATTTAAGGTCGTGATGTGTGAACCGATCTCGTTTTTTCTCTGAATTTGATAGCAAAGAAACTGCCACTTCAGATCAGCAAATATTGTTCATACGACCACAGTGCAGATTATGTTGCATAAAACGTAATAGGCGAACCACCTCTACATGATTTAATCCCCCCCCAAACTAGCCAGTGTGGAGACAAATCATAGGCCTTAGCAAAGGGTTTTGTGCTTGTGTGACGATTTGTCTCCCAACCAGTAGGCTATTCATGTCAATATCACCTCTGAGATTTCACTCATAATGATTGTAGTAAAGAACTAGGCTATAACAAGTCTATCCATTCATTTATATCTTCCATAATAGTGTAGGCTACCACTAAAATTGTTGTGAACTTTGTCACACTATTAAATTGATAACCACTGACTCCCTTGCATGCATGCACTGACACTTCAGATTGTAATCTCCTTCACAACCCATGTCTCTTCTCTCATGGTTGCAATATCTGTTCTGTCCTGCAAGAGGCAGTGTGCAAATAGGTAATGTGTGTCTGCCATCAGCATGTGCCAGTTTGGTGGCATTTGACAAATTAGTATCTGCCAAGATATTCAAAATACTGAAATGTATGCGAGGGAAGTTGCGGTTTGGACCAGGATTATCACTTCTCAGAAACTAAAAACATCAAGATGATAAATGCACCCACACTCTAACACAAAATGCACACTCACACAGTGGAGTGGGGTTTACATGCTCATACTCTTTATTGATCACTTTTTGAGCACATATTTCCACAACAACGAAGATAAGAAGCAAAGTCTGAGTTGATTTACTGGCCCTCCAGAGATCAGGTCTGTTGGGTCGCTTTTCTCTCACATGCTGGAAACAAAATTGCTGTAAACTCAAGTTGGATAGCACCAGGTGGTCAGCCAGTGTTCTCTGAGGTCTAACAAGCTTGGATTGGAATGCTGGGGCGTAGCAGCAGAAGAGAGCACAGAGGGGGAGGAGGAGGAGGGGGATAAGGAGGATGAAGGATAGAAGAGGATGAAGACGACTGTCCCTCTTACTGCTGAATCCGGCGCAGAGACTGGATCTGGAAAGTCTGAGCGTGGGAGCCCCACTCTCTGTAGTGTTTGTACTCGCCGCCATGACGATCACACTCAATGATGTACTGGTAACCACGGTATCCAGGGTACTGGTAGCAGACCCAGCTGAGGGAAAGAGAATTAAGCATTTAACAGGGCAAAATTAGCTTCAGTAGTAATCAAACTTCAATAAAACTTCAGTGAGAATTGAGAATTTTAATATAATTTTTACTTAGTTTCCTAAAACAAATATCAGTAATAATAAATAAACAAATATAAATAAGTAGGCCTAGGCAAAAAGTCCATGTAACCTACTTTTGGTGTTTGTTTTTTTAAACAACATTTCTTCCTCCTTTGGAGGATCCAAAGAACCGAAGAAGCACACTTACGCTCCGCTCTGGACCTGCATTGATCCAATCTCATTATTGGGCCAGCCCATAGCCTGAAGGGAAGGGTAATCATCGTTCATCTCCCACTGGCGGCCGATGAAGTTTTCCCCCTCAAAGACAATGATCTTGGACTCCTTGTGGTTCTGCTCAGGTGGCAGAGAGACAAGAGATGCTTTGCCAGATAGCTCCGTTTCAGACACAAAACCTTAATGTATTACACAGAATTAGACAAGCTGCTGTTGTTTGTGCAAAATGCTTGAAAAAAGAAGCTTTTGAGCTCATTTTTGGTTCTTTTTGTTTTTCTGTGGCCTATGCTCAAATTAGCCTGGCTTCACCGGTATAGTACCTTTGCTCAAGTCTGGTCCACCAGACTGGATTCAAATTGTCAAGGGAGGCAAACTCACAGCAGAGCAGACAGGGCGGAAGGACATCATCCTCTCAACGTGGTAGGCATTGCTTCCACTCCAGGATTCCCAGCGAGGATAGTCACCCCTCTCGAGCACAAACTGTTGCCCACAGAAGCTGGAATGCTCGTAGCCCACCCAGCTGCAGATACAGAAGATAGATAGATAGATAGATAGATAGATAGATAGATAGATAGATAGATAGATAGATAGATAGATGTGCATGAGGATGCTATGGTAATCCTAGTGCAAAAGTATCAGTGCAAGTACATTTTCAGTGCAGATTCTGTTCCAGGCAGAGTATAAGTAGGCTATACAAAGTATAAGTAGGCTACACATAATAAAAACACAACAATATAAAAAAACAATATAAGCAGTAAAGAGAGCAGTGCAAAAGTTGGATGGATACAGGTGGAGTTTTGTGTACAAAACACAGAAGGTTATTATTAGAATCTTTTAAAATTTAACTTGAATGTAATGTTCAATTCTTTGACAGATACAGAAGTACAAAAAGAACATGATGACTCCTGTAAGGACTGAAATTAAATAATTTCCAAAATATAAAACATCTAAATGATGTCTCTGTCTCAGCATATATTACTGTTGTCTGCTGTTCAGTGACCAAATGTATCCCTACAGATTGCAAATTAGTGCATAAACAGTGTATATATGTAATTATTATTGTAGTATGTTGTCATAATGTTTTTGACTGGGAGAGTGTGTTTGTGCAAAAGTAGTATAGAGAAACCTTCAGACTCACGCTCCGCACTCCACCTTCAGTGAGCGGATGTTGTCATAGCCACATTCCATTATATTCTGGCAGGAAGAGGTGAACTCCATGCGCTTTCCCTGGAAGTTCTCCTGGTCATAGACTGTAATCTGGGAGCATGGATACACATACAGTCAGTACATGTGGAGCAATCATGTGGGATGGGGGTGAAAAAATATGCAAAGAGAAAACTCAACACTTGATGAGTTCAAGCTGTTTGTCTGTGATGGCATGCTGACAGATACAAGGGAAATGAGGTCAAGTTGTTTGCATCTACTGAGTATTCAGTTCCTGTTTTCCTCATGTTAATAAATGCCTGAGCGCTGACTCACCTTCCATGGTCCCATTGGCATGGGGTTAGTAAGAGCCATACTGTCAGACGTCTACGTTGATTCAACTGTGCATCAAACACACATCAATATACATATATTAAAGATAGCCATGTACATGAGCACTCATGAACATACAAGTATTATAAAACCTAAACCATGAATGCATTCATATGTATACTGCTTCCAAAACAGAAACTATCATGAGAAAGAAAGTTATAATTTCATCTGCGAGAGATTAGAACTATAAGATAAAATAACTAGTTTTGAAACTAAATACACCCTTCAGTGCACATCCATTTTTAAATCCATATTTGAATATAATATGCTATTATTATCAGGTAATACAGAAGCATGCTCTTTGGACTTTGCAAAAGCAGAACTGAGCTACTGTGAAGTGTGAGAGTTGTGTTTTTGGTGAGGTGAAGGAGGAGAAGTGAAAGAACTCTCCGGTGTATTGTGGCGCACTTCTGACCCCAAAGATTTTCGTGCGTCAGCAAGACGGTAAATGGAAAATGTCAGCAATGGCTAAAAACAACTGAGGTGGAGGGCTTACCTGACCTACCCAAAAATAGCTGTGTGCATTCGGGGGGTTCCACACAACGGTCTCTTGACCCCTTGCGCATGGGTCTATTTATACATGGCCTGGCTGAATGGCAATCAGCACCACAGGCCCGGCAGGAGTCAGCACATTGCGACTGGCTGCATTGTTCCAGGCTGAGCCACTGGCTTTAATGCCCCCTGCACAAAGCGGGCAGCGGTGTGGCACTGAGCATGAAGGGCACTGTGCCCACTGCCAGAGTGGCATAAGTCTGGATGCCATGACGAAAAAAATGCTGTGTTATTTTGAGAAGAAAAAAGGGGTGGTGTGTTTTGTCAGACATGTTCCCATCACAGCATGGGGCACAGGTAGTTGGTTGTGGTTGTAGTTTAGTTGAAAGCAACCAGTGTATTTAACAGAAAAAAAGCTATTCCAAGCACTTGGCCTCCTGTTCTAATACTTGTCCAGTCCACTAATGTAGCCTCATTAAAAATTGTGCCAACAAGCTAGCCTTGAGCGGATAATCAGTCTCAGCCCAAGTCCCCTCTCACTGAAAACCTTGCAATCACCCCGCGACATCCACCTCAACTGACCCCTCTCTCTGTTTCTCTCCAATTCTTGCATGTGTGGTTGGCCCGTCCCCCCCCCCCCACACACACACACATACATGCGTTCACACGCACATGCACACAGACATGCACGCCCGGTCGACATCCATGCTCAGCCCACTTCTTTTCACACTATGCAAAGCATCCTATTCATGCTCTGAGACAAGGCCATTGTGAGTCAGGCTGAATGAAGCGCCTGTGAGGGGTGGGCCCAGAGGGACCAGAGAGATATGCTTACTATGATTATCATTTTTTGTTATCATTATCCTTAGTAATAATAATGCCTCGGGTGCAGCTAATCAGGGATATGTTTCCCAACCCCAACCAATTATCAACTTTGGCGGCTGGCAATAGACGTTTGAACTGCAACCACCAAATTTGCTAACTTAGCTACCAACTATGGTGTTGAAAATTTCACCCCGGGAGTCTGATAAAATCAGAAATATCAAATACAGAAACTCTTAAGCATAGTCTTCCAATTCACCTGCAGCTGAGTATGGTAAGCACCCTTACCACACTAGATTACTCCTCATTTGGACACCAACGCAAAACAAAAAAAGCAAAATAATCTGTTCAGGAGCTCAGTAAAGCAGGGAGCACAATGTACAAAGAGGGCCAAATTGTCATGCTCTGGTGCACTGGACCCTGGCCCTTCAGCGTTGCCACTATCAGGCTGTGTGACTGAAGCCAGGAACAAAACCCAGTGGAGTGCTGGCTGGGCTGGACACAATACTGGGCAGTGGGCAAAACAAAAACAGTGATATTTCCTGCACAAAAGAGGGATGGAGGAGAGAAGCTCCAGAGGTCAGCAAATTGCCCGCTTAGCCACAAATTGGGAAGAGAGAGGGATAGAGAAGGGTACAGAAGGAGAGGTAGGAAGGGGGACAGAGAGAGGGATACAGAGAAGGACAGAGAGGGACATAGATGGGAGACAGTGAGAAAAATGGTCAGAGAGAGGCAGAGTAGTGAAATTGGAAAGATGCAGGGCCAGAATAATTGGACACAGAAAATGATGGCAGAGGGAGAAGGGAGAGAGAGAGAAGGACAGACAGAAAGAGAGGGAGGGAGGGAGAAAGAGAGATAGAGAGGGAGGGAAGAGCGATGAAAACAAACAGAGGGAGAATGCTTTATTGCTGAGAGTGATACACGCACAGTGGAGGCCTGAGAACAAAGCAGTGCGCTGAGTCAGCAATGCGGTTGGGGACGAGCCTCACTTTCCATGCATCATTCCACCCCCCCCGGCCCCATGCCCAACTCCCACCCCCCTCCCCTCAACGAAACAGCCCTCCCATCCAATGGCGCGGGGGGGTAGCCAGGGCCGCTTGCAAAGGCCTCGGCACATATATGTATATATAACCCCTGTGCTGGCCCATAGTGCGCACTTCTGCCGGGCTTCGCCCACCTCTGCCTCCAGTCTTCCTCTTACATTCCAGTTCTCTATACCTGACTGCTGCGTGTTTGGTGAGATTCCTGTACGGGGGGGAATTTTTTTATGCGAAGGAGCGGGCGGGGAAAAATTGGTCCATGACAGTGACAGGAAGGCAGGGGCCACCAAAAAAAGGGACACCTCCCCTGCAATACTCTGACTGGATATAAACTTGTCATTGCTCATTGGGGAAACCAGATGAAAAATTAGTTGTTGTGTCATTTTCTACTGGGGCTACTGGAAAGAGTTACTGTGGAGTACTACTGTGATGGTTGTGTGATCTACAGCAACTGGACTGCCATGCCATCTTGTTTTTTCCTGTGGTAACTTTGTAGTGGTTATCATGATTTGGACTTACAGTGCTATAACATAGATATATTCTGGCTGGTTTATTGGCTGAATTATGTACAGAGTTAAACAAAAAAAACACTAGTTTCTGTCTAAGTTCATGGGAATTTTGTTGTAGATGTTCTTCCATTTTCTTTCCATTTTCAATATTCCATTGAGGTGCAAGATATGTGCGAGTCTTTGATTTGTAAAATTTACAGACACCTTACTTATCCTACTGCTTGAATCCTAATTGGTGTCCAGTTGCAGTCAGTTTTCAGGATACACTCACCAAATGCTACAAATAAATGGGTCAATTATAAGATTTCAGATGCCATTTTTATCATAGTAGAATCAATAGGGAAATTGGACTGAGAGATGACTGACAGCCTGGGACCTGTGTTAAGTTTTTCACAAAAGACTGAAATGATTAAAAACCTGTAATCTGACCCTAAAAAATCCAAAAATTTAGTTCATATTGAGCACTGAAGTTGAGTGTTGGCTTATAGGTAATGTATAGTTCTGTCTCTCTGTAAGTTTGCTCTCTCTCTTATGGTTTTTCGTCTCTCTTGGCCACAGCTTCAGCCATGTCTCACTCTGCTGTCCAAGGGAGCATCGGAAGCCACTCAGCCATGGGGTTCCGCTCCCACAAAGTAGGTCATTAATGCCCCACAAACTCACACACAAACACACACATATAATACTCATCATAATACTGCACAGCTGTGATTATTTTTACTCTCATATTTAGATCACCAGTATGCTTTTGACAATGAATAAGAAAACTGATATGAGCTGTGACATTCATTGTTTCAATCAGATTTACCTCTGGGAGTTTGAGAATTTCCAAGGCCGCAGGATGGAGCTGAATAATGAGTGCCGTAACCTGTGTGAGAAAGGCTTTGACAGAATCGGCTCTGTCAGAGTGGAGTGTGGCCCGTAAGTCCTTGAGAGAGAACGTTTCTTATTTTACGTTTGACACTGTATCACTGATCAAACCTCCTACAAATCCTACTTTTACAATTCATTACATCACCTATCCTAGATTTACTATCATTACATCACCCGTTATAATTTAGCAAAGAAATATGTACATGTACATATGTACACACAGGTGGTTTGATTTAGTTGTGTGTGTGTGCTCAGCTCTCAGTATTAACTGATTTGGATGAGGCTGTATTATGATTGCTATTTGACTCTTGCAGGTGGGTGGGCTATGAACAGCAGAATATGAGTGGTGAAATGTTCATGCTGGAGAGAGGAGAGTATCCCCGTTGGGACACCTGGTCCAACAGCTACAGGTGTGATCGCCTCATGTCCATCAGACCTATGCGCATGGTGAGTAAAGCACACTGATCATCTTAAAGGATTATCAAAATATCATCCAGTAATGGGGCAATTTTGTACAGTATAAGAAGAATTCAGATGCAAAACCAAAAGTCCATTTGCTATGAATTTATAGTTTTGATAAACTTTATTATCAGTCCAACTCCAGTTGGATTGTTCTGGCTTGATTTGTTTTTACTTAATAATAAACTTCAAATTACATTTTGAAAGCGATTACTTATTATAATACTAAATTATTATAAAAACAACTTAATTTTTGAAGATTTTTCTTCTTTGCTCATCTGCGTCGAGGAACAGATTTGAGTAAAAGAAACATTTTGCACAGACTTAATTGAGCAAACTTTTCTTCTTTCGTTCAAAATTGACAATATCTAAACAGCATCCAACAAACATCTCACCTCAGTCACTAACACTGTTGTCAATGCTCATGTCATTGCAGGACACTCAAGATCATAAGATCTGCCTGTTTGAGTGCATGAACTTTGAGGGCCGCAAAATGGAAGTCTGTGATGAGGACATCCCCAGCCTGTGGTCTTATGGCTTCCAGGACAGAGTTGCTAGCATCCAGGTCCTTGGTGGAACGTAAGCTGTCCCCCTTCTTTTTCATTAATATTCAACCCAACTATTTAAAGTAAAGCTTATATTGTAAGTGGACTTGGATAAAAGTTTGGTCTCTGCCCAATTCCTATAACAATAACTCTAACCATTATCATTCCAGCATTACAAAACACCCCTCTTAACCCAGTCAGTTGTTCTGATTGATCTCTATGCAGGTGGGTTGCATACCAGTACCCTGGTTACCGTGGCTACCAGTACATCTTGGAGTGCGGACCCTTCAAGCACTGGAATGAGTGGGGCGCTCATCACCCCCAGATTCAGTCAATACGCAGAGTGAGAGACATGCAGTTTCACCGTCGCGGCTGTTTTGAGATGACCGCATAGGAGGGACAATAAACTGAGCACAACTGGACAGAGGGACAAGGCCCTGCAGGAGGTGACCCCCCCAAGAAGATCTCCAGTCTTCTCAAGAGGCCCACTCATTTGGGAGCTGTCTTACTCTAAATGCTCTCTATCATTTTAACCAGTATTATATTAAAGGGCTTTTGTGAATCAGTCACAATGGCTGTGGTAGTAGTATGGTAGCAGTGACTGATACCAGAAGACTTCTAAAAAAACTGGTAAGAGTGATAGTAAATGTTGCAACCTTAGAATTATATTATTTGATATTTCCCACAATATTACCACTCTTATAACCAGGGACAGTAGATTTTTAGTTTTGTTTATCACTTTGTTCTTATTTCAGCACCCCTTTTCTTTCATTTTTGTCCATCTTTTTTTCCCTCTTTTACGTTTCTTAGCTATATTATCTTATTTAGTTAGTTATATTAAGCAAAAGGTTTTTCCATGAATTAATGTCATAAGGGCTTGGCCCATTTTAAAGCCAACATAAATTTTCTCAAAGCAGACCTCACCGCCCTGACAGATCACTGTAGTGAGCAAAATAACCCAAAAGAGGGCACTGTTTTGCCAACTTTAGACGTGGCCCTGATTTACCCCAAGGTCACATACGCCACTCATAAAAGACATTAATAAGAAATTTCCTTAGGAAGTTTGCGCCATAGGTTCCACCATGTTATGGCACCTGACTCAACCAGGCTCTTGTAAAAACCTGGAAAGTCGTAACGATCTCATATGTCTGCGACTGGGGATATCTGTTTGCCACTTTCCGTGGAAGAGTCACCGGACGGTGGAGTGCGTGTTTTCCGTGGACAGACTTTACACTCCCCTGTGACTGGCTCATCCTGCGGTCATGTTACACTGTATCTTTCTCAGGGATGCTGGCATCTGGAAAGTAACTTTCCTAAATGATAATAAAGATTTCAAACCTCAGAAATAAAAAATCACATATCGTACCCTGTGTAGCACATTTATTATCAACAAGTTTAATGTGTCAGCTTTTGTAGATGGACGATTTTCTCTCTCAATTCTTCAACATCAGTGTTCTATAACTTATAATGACAAATAACTCCTGCTCGTGTTTATGCCATTATACAAGTCATAATTTGTAGTTGTCCTGTTAGCCTAATGGTAAAATTCAATTAACCTAGGCTAACTATTATGGGAACTATAGTTCTCAGCCCATGCGTGATGTACAGCCTACTAAAATGCCAAATCTAGCCCATTCTTTGCACAGTGGAGCACCAACGCCTGCTTCCTTCCTTCCACCACAATAACGCTCAGTTCAACCTCACACCGTAAACAGCACCAGAGACGAGCAGATGCGCCAACGAGTAGCCGACGGTTTAAAGGACGAGAGGATTTAAATTAAATACTGTGTGAAGCAACTGCTGATCCTTCGTGGGAGGGGGGTAGACTGCTCGGTATCCTTAGCAGCCTGAGAGGGGGAGGAGGTGCAGAGAATGAGCTATTCTTGTACCAGCACAGAGGCTGTATGTAATAGCCAGGACGCGTCAAACGCCAGTCTTTCGTTAAACGGTCATAGTAGTTGCAGCGTGAGTAGAAGTAGCGACCGCAGGATCACCATCGCCAACAGTCCGTCGGAACCGGACTCCGAGTCGCAAGCGGCAATGAAAGTGAAGACAGGTTGCAACGCAACAGACGCGGGGGTCCCGGTTACAACAGAGGACGAATTGGTTAAAAATAGTGTCATAACCCCGGAGGATGTCCTGGGATTACAGAATATCACAACGAGTAAGTGATGCTTGCCTGTTAAATGTCTGTC
This sequence comes from Tenualosa thibaudeaui, assembly GCA_027481765.1. Taxonomy (NCBI): domain Eukaryota; kingdom Metazoa; phylum Chordata; class Actinopteri; order Clupeiformes; family Clupeidae; genus Tenualosa; species Tenualosa thibaudeaui. The sequence continues at coordinate 12,133,138 of JAIFZK010000020.1, read as the reverse complement.
ATAATTGAAGGCACGCGCTAATCTTCATTTCGAATACTTTAACGACGTGGAAGCCGACAGTGTTTTACCCCTGGAATGTCATGTCAGTGTAACACGTCGTAGTGGCTATAGGTGAACAAACGTTAATTTTCTTGTTATTTAGACAACCCTGAGTATCAATACAATCCACGAGGAATTTAACTGTATGGATATGGAGTGATAGAGATTAGTGAAGGACTAGAAACACCAAAGCCTTGTGGTTATGGTTGTCTGACCTGTTAACCAAAGCTTTGCAATGTTATCTGTACGTATATTTAATTTATTGAGTTAGTGATTTGTGTGTGTGTGTGTGTGTGTGTAGTTGTGTTGCCCAGACATGGTTTAGTAAAAGGTAGGGCAATTCCATAAGACAAATAAGACAAGTCCATTTATAACACACTCTGTGCCACTTACATTTTTACTAATCACATTTTTACTAGACACTACCCATTAATGAACTTACTTATTGGACCCCTGTCTGGCTGTTTATGTTCAAAGGACATGTGCTATACCCTACAATATCTAATACCAATCATTGCAATAGCAACACAGTTCATCTATATCAAAGGCCCTGGTAAAAAAAAAAAGCTCAGCGACTTTGTATTGGTCTTCCAAGTGAAACCAAGGGCAAAGAGATTCTGTGGACTATGTTTAATTGGTCATGAATAAAGAGTCTTGTTGAAGAGAAATGAAAAGTGACATGGCCGTATAGGTCATTTGTAATGGCTTAACCTGAATAATGGCATTATTTCAGCAACAGTTGGTCTCTCACATATATCTTACATAATTATGTGAAAGGACCCAGCAGCCATAATGTGACATCATACTGTGTGTATACATTACTCTTTTCCTCATTTTCCACAAGGAAGTTAAGTGAAGGAATGCTGTCATCATGAGGAAAACAGCACAACCACCTCCCCTTGATTTCCTGGTGATTGATCTCAGTTTAAATTGCTTTCACTCTTCCACACAGAGTGAAGTACTATATTAAAATGAAAGTATGTTATAGCAACTCTGTATGCAATAGAAAAGGCTAGAGTAAGTCCTGAGCCTTTTGGGGAAGAGCCATACAGTATAAAGGGTTATGCTTATAAACCCACTGTGAAACTGACAGAAATTATATTGCAGTTCTCAAAGGGGCCAGAGCAGCATGTCTTTATGTAGGGGAGAGAGAGAGAGAAAGAGAGAGAGAGTAAGTGGATGCGCCTGACAACTGAGCCATTGCATGTTAGATGAAGATGGGACTGAATGTTGTGAAACTCCTCTCTCTCTCTGCGTCTTGTGTGACAGATTGGTATTCCTGACAAATGAAAAGCCTGGCAAAAGCCCACCTATGGGTTGTATCCAGATCAAAGTAACATGGTAACATGGTAACATGTAGATTTGCGACAGGTATATAAGGGGAGGGCCTATACATAATACACTGTACATAGACAGCATAGCCTACATGTCAAAGACATTATAAATATTTTTGTAATTGAAGTTGAAATATGCATACAAACATACACAGGTACATGTAATTTATCATCACAAAATGACAGTAGAGTGCTCTATGCGCTCTATGACAATTCCAGTGCACCTTGAGTATGCTCTGATCCATCACTTTCCATTTCACTCACTAATTAAACCGAACACTTTCACTATTCAGGGGAATTAAATCATGAAAACACATTAAATCATGAAAAGTGAAGGGTCCGTCTGTGGGTACATTTAAAAATGCAATTAGTGATTATGTAACTCCCACAATACAGTGAACTCTGGAAGAGACATTTCAATTTCCCTCGATTGATGGTGATATTTATCAAAACGGATGATAGCTGATGTTTGCAACCGCATCCTGTCTCTGTGACAGAAGTTTGAAAGTGCCTAATTAATTTCAGACAATCAAGTCAAGGTCTCAGATGGCCTCTTGGAACTGAGAGCTGATCTGAGAGCCCCATACAAAGATACACACACACACACACCTGTTCAAGGGCAGTATAAGTGTGTGCTGTGACATAGCATTCACTGTAGATTTCCTTCCTTTACCCGTTTTTTCTTAATGGAACAAAAATATTTAATGGTGTTGCGTAGAAACATTTGCTTCAACAAATAATGAGAAGAATCCTAATTAAATGTCAGTGTGATTGCTTTTGACCAATTACCAGATGCCTCCAAGAACCTGATAAATGTCTATATTCAGAGATGTGACAAAAGATATTTGCCTTTAAACTAGGCATACACTCTGCTACTTGTTATTGCTTTTCCTCATTCACTCCACAGAGACTTCTTGCCAACATTTAACACTCAAGTTCTATCAGTCCTAAGGGAGACGTTTTTATTTCACAGCAGTGATCGTCATCTCAACTGTCCTCAAGTGAGGGCTGGTTGCATACTGGGACCAGAGCCAGAGCTCACTCTATGCATCCTGTATGACTTACTGATGAAAAAGGCAAAAACACATAGCCTTAGGAGGACAGTGCACTGGCTAATTTGAAAAGAGGAAGCTGTGTTGTTCACAGGCCAGGTTGGGAGTCCATCCAAAGGATCAGTAATGCCTCCCTGATCATGTGGCCCTGTTTTGAAAATAATTTTTGTTCCACCATACTTCAGGATATAGCTGTGTTTACCAGCTTCATTCAACTGTATTGATTTCCATATCCTTGTGATTTCCTTGTCAGTAGGGATGCCATATCAGAGTGACATCAGTTACATTTATGTTTATATTGTGAACAAAATCTACAGCATTTGTACTGTAAATATAATTAAAGTAATGAAAGGTAGGTTTTTATTCATTTGTTTTCCATAATTTTTCTGTGTACACATTACTGGTGCCTCAAATAGTGTGAATCGAAATCCACTTGAATGACCCTTTGCCTTGGTGATGCTTCCCAGAGGAGGGAGTGGAGTGGTGAATTGTTTTGCTCCAGGCCGACTGTCAGGGAGATAACGCTGGTGCTCGTGCAGCCCACTGAAATGCCATTTGTCTGGCCCGGGGGAAGGAGGGCTTTGCCTTGGCTCCGCTTGCCACGCATGCCCCAAAAACATCATACTCGTTTCGCTCTATTCGCCCTTTCTCTAGCTCCCCACTAGGCTGTTCTGTTCCTATGGCTGAAGGCTGGAGTGAGAGTAAGTTGCTGCAACCTCACCATCCTTCTACCCCCAGCCAGTTAGGCCGCTACATTGCAGACAGTTACTCCTCTACATCTATCTGACCATTACTTTATTCAGTTCAAGGTTTCCCTCTGTCAGCAACCATGTGTCCTCTGTCTACCAGACCCGCACGACCCACGTCTCACGCGTGGCTTAATGACTCACTTCGGTCAATGCGCACTAACCTCAGAGCTGCTGAGAGGAAATGGCACAAAACCAAGAATTCGGCTTATCTAACACAATTCCAAATACTACTATCCTCCTTCTCATCCAGTGTCACTGCTGCAAAAATGACTTTCTATCACGACAAAATTCACAATGCCACGGACACCAAGAAACTCTTTTCCACCTTTAAATCTTTACTAAACCCACCTCCACCACCTCCTCCTAACCTCACAGCTGACACTTTTGCTGCATTCTTCACTCATAAAGTTGCAGCTATTAGTAGTCAGTTCTCAAACCAATTCACTGAGGTTCCTTCTCCTAGCCTCTCTAAACCAACTGCCTCCTTTTCTTCTTTCACTCCCCTCTCCGAAGCAGAGGTGTCTAAGCTTCTCACAGACAGCCGGCCCACCTCTTGTCTTCTAGACCCTATCCCAACAACCCTTCTTCAGGTCATAACCCCGACCATTGTGACAGCAACCACACATGTGGTCAATGCTTCACTTTCTAGGGGTACATTTCCCACTGCCTTCAAACAAGCCCAGGTAACACCGCTGCTCAAAAAACCATCCCTTGCTCCCACTCAAGTGGAGAACTACCGGCCTGTTTCTCTTCTTCCCTTACTTTCCAAAGCCATTGAACGAGCTGTCTTTAAACAGGTCACAGGATTTCTTACCCAGAACAGCCTCCTCGACTCCAACCAATCCAGTTTCAGAAGTGGCCACTCCACTGCAACGCGCTTCTGTCTGTGACGAAAGCACTGAAAGAGGCCAGAGCGGCAGGTCAATCCTCAGTGCTCATCCTGCTGGACCTATCAGCAGCATTTGACACGGTGAACCACCGCATCCTATTGGACAAGCTGACCAACATGGGCATTGATGGCACAGCGCACTCCTGGTTCAAGTCCTATCTTACTGGACGGTCGTTCAATGTCTCATGGCTAGGACAGACATCGGCACTTCACCAACTCACCACAGGAGTACCCCAAGGATCTGTGCTGGGGCCCCTTCTCTTCGCCCTGTACATCACCTCGCTGGGCTCCACTCCCATCCACTCCCATGGCTTCTCGTACCACTGCTATGCTGATGATACCCAGCTCTATCTGTCCTTTCCACCTGATGAATCCACGGTGTCAACACGGATCTCGGACTGTCTCTCTGATATATCTGCATGGATGAAAGGACACCACCTCCAACTAAATCTCTCAAAAACTGAACTGCTGGTCCTCCCAGCTAAACAAGCCATACATCACGACATCAGCATCAAGACCTGCCCTGTCTGTTTCTCCCACCAAAGTGGGAATTGAAAGTGAAGCATTGACCACATGTGTGAGAAGAAACCTAGGTGTCATGATTGATGACCAACTGACCTTTGCAGATCACGTTGCCTCAGTAGCTCGGTCGTGCCGTTTTTCCCTATTCAACATAAGGAAGATCAGGCCGTACCTAACCCAACACGCAACCCAGCTCCAGGTACAGACCCTGGTTATCTCTCAGCTTGACTACTGCAATGTCCTCCTATCAGGCCTACCAGCCTGTGCGGTGAGACCGCTACAGATGAACCAGAATGCAGCTGCATGTCTGGTCTTTAACCAGCCAAAAAGAGCACACGTCACACCTCTGTTCATTGAACTTCACTGGTTACCTTTGGCTGCTCGCATTAAATTCAAGGCACTTAAGATGGCCTTCAGGGTGAATGATGGCTCTGCTCCCATCTACCTGAATTCTCTCCTGAAGTCCCATGGCACCCGACGACCGCTTCGCTCCTCTAAGGAATGTTTTCTAGCACGGCCAACACCTTGTGCAGGTCAATCCAGACTCTTCTCATATCTGGTTCCGCACTGGTCGAATGACCTCCCAAGTGCTACCAGATCAACTGACACCCTCTCCACCTTCAAGAAACTCGTGAAGACCCAGCTCTTCCAAGAATATCTCCTGGCGTATACTTTGAGAATGCACTTAACAATTTAATTTCTCTGCACTATTGCACTTTCAACTTAAATGGTGCAGTTTCTATGTTAGCAATATGCACCCCTTGTTCGTTCTTTCATTGTGTTGTAGCTTGAATGTTATCCTCTTTTGTAAATCGCTTTGGATAAAAGCGTCTGCTAAATGCCTACATGTAATGTAATGTAATGCCTACAGTAGACTTTGTTCCCCATCAATGCTTTCTTTTATGTGAGTGAAATTTTCCCCTCAAAGATACTACCTGTTATTTAACCAATGGGGGAGGTTCTAGGTTGAATCTGTTGGTGTCAAATTGTCTTTGCCTCTCCATAATCACATTATCACTATCAAAAATGCTCCTGGTTAATCAAACTGTCTGTTTTTATCATACTACTGTAATATGAGGTACGATTTACATGCCACATGATTCAGAAAGGTTGGCCTGTGCATTGTGTGCCTCACTGCTGTGTGTGACTGAAATGCTGTGTGTGAGAACTGAAATAATGTAGTGCACCATTTCTCTGAAACAAAAGGAAGTCACATCAAGGTGCAGTTTCATCACCTAAATAGCTTGGCTGAGCAACAAGCTGCTTGCTTGCTTTTAACAGTCTCAAATGAAATGAGTAAGTGTAATGCTTTATTATGTAGCCTCTGATGCACGACTGTATACAACAGTGTAGTGCACTTTTATATGTAGGCCTGGCTATTTAGTGTCATTTCGACTGTTGCACACCCTTGTCCGGTGGAGGACATAGCATGACCTTTCTCACGCAAGAAGCAGGCGCCACAGACCACAGTGTTAGCTGTGAGTTTAGTTTGCACAAGGCTTCCTCTAGATGCACATTGCCTCCAACCACCAGCTGACTCATCGGAGCGTTCTTTTGGTTGAGGTTTGTGAAAAGAGAAGCAGAGGGCTGACATGGTAACTCCTCCTTGACAGACAAAAAAAACGCATTTTCTCTCGCCTCCTCCGGCAAAGCTGCCGTTTAATGCACAAGAACGTCATCACATTCAGTTGTTCAATAGATGCAATCAGCCAGAGAATTTGTATGTGCAACAACTCCAACCCACTCTCCCCAACATGTATGCACATGAACATTTCCATTCCTGTAATAATTTACAAGTTTTCCTGAAAATGGATGAGTGTGTATGTGTGTGTGTCTGTGTGTGTGTGCTTGCGTGTGAGTGTGTTTGAGGTTTCATGATGGTTGCCTGTTCACTGAGCTACCTCTGTGGCTAAAGAAAGCCTGTGGCTGAGGCTCTAACTCCTGACTAATCACCTGGATTATAGTCTATAAATGGCTTCTGCTCTTGATTAAGGCCACCCTCAGTTCATTTTGTCACAAGATGGATCCCTTGTGTGGATGTCAGACGTCTTTAGAACCAGACATCTGAAGCACTGACGTCTTTTGTTCTGTTGATTTGAGCTAATATAATGAAATCAGAATTATGTAGCTTGTAGCTTTGTAATTTAACATAAACATCCCACTTGTATTTTTCAAGATGTTAGAAAGGGATCTGTGTTTTTTTTATTGCAGCAGTTTTTTTAGATTTGTTTGTTTACCACAATAGGGCAGGTGGTAAGGGAAAGCAGGCAGATATTCTGTCTTGGTATCAGAAGGCATGTTGCTAGGTGACAGTGTTAGAGGAAGTGAAGTGTGGCAGCTCTCAGGTTATGAATATGAGACAGATCAACGATAACACTCAAATCTGTCAACTACCACACCGTAATATGCAGGCCTACTTCATCCAGTACACAAAAAAGCTAAGTGGCTTGTGTTAGGGTAAAATGCAGAAAAAAGCTCACTGAATGATGGACATTGCCCCTCAGAGAGTGGTTTAGCATGTTAACGATTTTCTCTTCATATGGTATAATCAGTGCTGTTGTGTAATGTTATTTTTTTCCAGTAAGGTCTCACTGTAATTATCCAGGGGAATGGCCTTTGATATTTAAAATGTCGCTACCAATATAGTTATCCTGGCTAGAATCTAGTTATTTATACACCTTGAGCTTATTACCTCTGATGAATGATCTCTTGCCCATAGAAGCGTATTTGAAAGGGGAAAACTGTTTCAATGTAATTATTTGTGACAAAGATCTGATAGTAGTAGATATTGACAAGGTATTCCTCAATCAATTGGTTAGTCTACTCCTCGTTTGCCTTTGAACAGACAGGACTGTCAGTTTAGGAAATATCCTGAAACGATTTCACATTCCATTTGTACCTTTCTGTAATGCCTATGATATCATTAATGTTTTTCCTTTACTCACTTCCACACAATGGGAATTATTATCATCAGCTACTGCAGCTTTGGCCAATACTCTATTTAATCATATTGTATCCTGTCTGAGGGTCAGATGACCTGAGTGTAGATCTACTGTGTAATGTTAAAGCCTGAACCTCACAGGTCTCACAGGTGAGCTACACTCACGATGTGCAGTTCCAGAGCCACTTTAGCACCCCAGGGTTTCTTCAAATCAGCCCAAGGAGAATGTCATCATTAGCCAGAGCTCGGGCTCACCAATGGTTGGTTGATTACAGAGAATCAGAGGATTGTCAGCCTAAGATCATTAAATTATTTAACTTCAGATGTCTGTCTTTAGATGTATTCACATCCTCCCTCCTTAATTAACTGATGGGTTATATTTTTCTTTATTCTTATAATCATAATGTGTAATAAGAATCACCGCCATTTAAGTAATCAAGCTTTTACTTCAGAAGCTAAACTTTGGTTTCTTTTTAACCTTTTATACTTAAATTCAGCCTTATTTTAGCCTTTTATTTTGGGTTTCATCTACATCTGTTTTATTCTCTGTCTTTTGCTGCTTTATACCATTTAAAATTTTTAAGTTATTTCATGTTAGCTGGGATACCGACAGGAGCAGGTTGGACAGGTTCCTGAAACTGACTTCTGGCTAATAGATTGTGCTGAAAGCTAGTTTGCTATTACGATCACTGAGACACATGACTGAGACTCGTAAAATGATTTGCTGCACGATCATATTGCTATGGTGACAGGAGATGCCATGAGAACCGAGTTCCTCTGGCTTGAGAATGATGCTTTGTGTTGAAGTAGTACCTCAAGTGTTGGGGCCAATCATATCCTAGGGTATAGCGTCACTTAAATAAGCAACCCAGGACCTTAGAGGATTTTGACTGACCAATAAGCAGGGCTGTAGAATTGGATATTCCTATTCGCCTTCACTGCCGGTTGTTAAAGTGAACCCCTCTGATTTTCTTATATCTACTACTGTTTGTTTCCAAGAAGCCTCTGATGGATTGTGCAGCTAATGGTACACTCTCAATTTAGCAAAAAAAAAATGAATTGGTCATTTTAAAGCAAACTGAGGTAACTGTGCCGTGGTATACAGGATGATGTGTTTCAAGCTCAACACGAGCAGTTATCACAATGTTTGTTGTCATTTAAGCAGCAGAGCTAGTACATCAATCTCTTCACTGGAATTATAGCGTATACCAAGTGATGGCTTGTCTTCTTGCTGTCTTACTCCATACTTATCTAGCCTTGCCCTGAAAATACACACACACAAACACACACACACACAGAGAGAGAGAGAGAGAGAGAAAGAGAGAGGGAGGGAGGGAGAAAGAGAGAGAGCGATTACAGGCATAGTGTTATCTAATGGGCATTTTGTTGTGCTCAAAAGCTTTTGAGAGCTGGCTGCCAAAAGACATCTGCTGTGAGGAAATGAGGTAATGAGTGTCCAAAAAAAGGAAAAAGTTACCTGTAAACTATGCAGTATCTTAATGGCATGATAATTTAGTCTCTTACAACACAAAAGTATGAACGGTCTGTGCAAGTAAAGTGGAGTTTGAAAGTACAGCATATAGTAATACAATGACCATGAAGAATTTGACTGCTAAAGCAGAAATTCCGAAAATGAAAATGTATTTGTCTCTGAATTTAATATCAGTAACAACACCTTGAAACTCCAAGTCAAAATTCTCTCATGAAACGCTATTGGCTTACTCTTTAACAAAAAAAGACCAATTTCTGAGTAATTCATCACATAAGAGAGCCATCTGAGAGCCCGCAGACGTTAGCAGATGTGTGTCCTGTGACCAGCCTTCTCCACATGGCAGGAATAGGCAGCAGGAAGGCTAAAAATACACAGAGTGATTGGCTAGAGCCACTTTAGCCCATCTGTTCGTTAACCTGAAGGAAGAGAGAGACGGGCCGGGTTTTTTGTGATCTCAGCAGATCCAGCTTTTAACACAGCAAAATGAGCTTCTGCTTAGCAGCAAATGAATGCCTGTGGGCAGGCATGGCCCTGACTTCATTGTCATCATCATCATCATCAGGGTCAGCCAGTAGACCTCTGTCAACATGATATTAGCACAGAGCGCTGAGAGGGAGAGAGGGATATGTCAAAACCCTGGAGTTTCCTCAAATCCCCTTAGCATCTTCCAATCTGTACCATGTGACGGTGAAACAATGTAAGCCTCTTAAGAGTAATCCAGCCATGGGGAGGAGAGGAGAACGTCGCGGGTAGCCAGTGCTTCACATGCCGTCCACCCGCCTGCCCGCCACTGATAGTACAGCCAGGGACAGGAAGCCAGCTGTCTACCCTAGGGTAAAAAGGCCCTCTCTCACCACTGACCACTCCCCTTCACTGCAACTCTGTGCCAAAATGTTCTCTTTTACACAACCCAACCATCCACCTCAGTGAGAAACCCTTTGTTCACCACAACCCGTGGGGAACGTTGATAAATTCATTAAAGGTTTTCAGTTCGTAGGAAGTGTTATTTAGTATGCATTTGAGAAGGACTCCTTGGCATCCATCTGTGTGCTGTAACTGTGACATGTTTTGTTATAAAGACAATTTTTTAATCTCACGTTATTTGCACTTAAACACGCACAAGATGCGTGGTATAATGCAGGCCTGTATTTCCATTTGATTCATAATTCATCATGGTTGTCAAATTTGCAGTGCCAGTGACTGTGTTTTCTGAGTGAGTGATTTCACAGCCTCTTAAATATGTTCTCCAAACCATCAAAGACTTCTTCATTTTGCCAGCCTGAGAACGCTGTTGAAATGTGACATCCCTTGCTCCCATATGTTAGGATTTTTTGTGCTTAAAACCAATCAGCAGCCTCAGTGTCTCATTCTCATTCTCATAGTTGAACAGATTGCATAGACATTTCTAGAGCCATCCAATATCTGGGATTGCCCCTAGGAGGAGACCATACTATCTGATTTTGCATGGAAGAAGCTGCATCAATAATATGATATTGTTTTTGTGTTTGTTTGTATCAGATTATCTATGTGGACCAGAAAGTAATGTACACAGCATTGACTTCACACGGTTCAAGATCCGAGACATGGAAACTGGCATGACTCTCTTTGAGATAACAAAACCTCCTGTCCCAGGTGAGTGCTCGGTGATCTCTTGTGTCCTTTTGTGTTTATTTTCCTCTTATCTCTTTCTAACCTCCACCTTCACAACTCGACCTGACAGACTGCCGGTGTTTAAATGCCCCAGTGCAGCCACTGTGGATTTTGTAACAACTTGATTACTATGGGGTGGGGGAGTGAGGTATGACTAAGCACATTTCAAAAGAGCGACAGGGTGTCCATGGTCATTTGATTTTGTGTCACACACAGAGAGTGCCAGGGACAAGAGGGACCTGGACCCCAATGCTGGCCGCTTTGTTCGCTACCAGTTCACGCCTGCCTTCCTGAGGCTACGCCAGGTTGGAGCCACGTAAGTGCAATGATAGAAACAACACACACGCCAGTCGCCAGCAGCATATAAACCGACATGCCCATAGGAATTAAACTCATGAGACTGATGTACGTGGAATCCATAGCAGAGTGAGTTTGTCAGTGGACACATGCTCTGCTGAACCTAAGGGCTGTGATCAGTCGTGTAGAAAAGTACTTCAACGGTGGACGCTGGGGATTGAGAATTGGTGACTTGCATTTCACTCAAAGTCAACAAGAAAAAAAAAACGTTATGGTAATAGAGCTAACAGTATGCAAAAAAGGTTAGTGTGTAATCCAGTACGTTTAAGTTATCTCATGTAGTGTCAAATTATATCCTGTAGGCATTTGCATGTTGTCCTGTGGGAGTAGTGGAATGGGAATGAATGAATGAATGATGTGAAGATGAGTATAAGAGCTGTGAGAGCAAGAACAAGATAGGAGGAAGAAAGACGCTTATGATGGGCTGCTCACAAAATAAGTCAACATCAAAATACCTTTATTGTCTCTGAGGATGAATTCGTTTGGCACAGAGGTCATGTAAAAGATGACACAGACAAACAAAAATCTGGTAAATAAGCACATCACAAAGGGTAAATAAACACCTTCAGCACATACACAGAACTGGAGAGGCTGTTATGTAACTGCAACTGAAAGAATACACTATGAATATGCACCTGCCTTCAGCCATGTGAAAACAGAAAACAGAGTTGGGCTATCTTTAGTCTCCAAACAAATTTGTTTCAAGAAGAATATTTTGATTTAAGTGTGTAGGGGGAGTGGGTAGGTGATTCTGAATGTCTTGTTTTTATGATTTTCTGTTCTGTCACCACCAGCTTATTACTAATTTTTACAAACACACATACACACACACACACACACACACATATGCATATGCATAAAACACACATGCAGAGTAGCTGCATGGCCATTCTGATATTGTAATTGCCTGCTGTATTTAAAATGAACAGATGGATGTGAGGGGGAAGCCTACTTGTGTTATTCTTAGAGAGCGAGTCAGGGCAGGCATGGTCAGCCAATGACACACACTCTAGATGTATGATTCAGTTGTCAGCTGCCCAGACATGCATATGACACTGACGCGACAGTAAAAAGTGTACATAACCAAGTCAAGTGATTGTGTTGCTTTGACTGAGTGAATTCATCTACATGGTGTCAAGTTTATTGCACATAAATGTTACACAGCACATTGGGATAACCTAGCAATACGGTCACTTGACTGGTTTAAGTTGAATCTAACTGAGCTGACTGAACTAAATGTAACAGAATTTAATTGATTAATTCAGTTGTGTATTTTGTTCTCTTCTGTCATTCCCTAATGATCTATAGAGTGGAATTCACTGTTGGTGACATCCCCATCAACAACTTTCGGATGATTGAGAGGCACTACTTTCGCGGCCAGCTGCTGAAGAGCTTCGACTTTGAGTTTGGATTCTGTATCCCCAGTAGCAAGAACACTTGTGAACACATCTATGAGCTCCCACCCCTCTCCGACGAGATCAGTGCGTATTACTCCCGGGGTCATAAAACACTTAGAGGACTTTTTTGGTTTCTTCTTCTTATTATTATTATTTTAATTTATTGTAATGTTGAGTTTATTGAAATGTTTTTCAATCTGATGTGCACTTGCTCTTGCTTCATAACTGCAAGCACTGTATTTTGGTTCGTGATTTGATTATTTTCCTGCGTACTAAGTATGTTTGTGCTCTTTTTGATATATGTAAGGGATAATGAACAACATGGCGTGCGCACATCATAAAATAATTCCCGTTCAAAGTTGTAATAAGGCAACAAAAAGAAGTTGAGTAGCCTTTTACACTTCAGAGTCCATTGTCCCACTGTTTGAACGTCTGCACTATGTGGTTTTGCTAAGAATTAAAATGTTTTGATAGCTAAAACAGGCTCGTTTGCAGAACTACTTCTTTCCGCCACAAATCGTCTCAATCAAAACCTACCAGGAAAAACTGTCATTATTAGTACTTTATGGATAGTTGCTATCAAAGAGTCTAGAGTGCTCTGCTCTAGAATTTTTGGTTGCTATGGTTTGAAGTGGGTCATTAGTTCCATCTCTTGCTGTCAAGCGCCGAATCCAAAGATTCTATCCCATCTTGGCTTTTGTAAAATCACAGTTTCACACAGCTATTTTGATTTAGGCATTCTGTAAGACCAGCATAACCACAGAAAATTATCCAGCCGACAAATCGGGAGCAAACTGAACCCAATTACACTGGGCTACTGATGCACTGCCTTCACAAATGTACTTATCTTGCACAGGGAGAGAAATGAAGATCTTCATTTCGTCTGTTTCAAACAAATATAAATTGCACAGGCTCTAGCTCCAATAACACGCTGTTGTACCAATAAAAAATCAATCAACTGCAGTGAGTTTGTCAGCGCTACTGAGGCTAACAACATTTCTTTTCTGCTTTCTCCCTCCCACCTCAGTGCAACAGATGATCCTCCATCCCTACGAGACGCAGTCCGACAGCTTCTACTTCGTGGACAACCAGCTTGTGATGCACAACAAGGCAGATTACTCCTACAATGGGGGGACCTAGGCCTCCCGCTTACCGGACAGATGGACATGCACTGTAGGGAGAAGAGTCACAAGCAGCATTCTGGAGGATTCATTTTGCGATGGCCTCAGCAACCCACCCCCCATCACCGCCCCCTCAAACCCCAAACCCCTCAAAACCCTCTGCAGGTCGCAGTAACAGCGTCATCTGTGGAGGGCATGATTTCATCAGCGCAATCACGCCTTACTCAGAATACCCCAAACACACACAGACACACAGCTTACCCTCCATTAACATACACACACACACACAAACACACACACACTCATCTTTTTCCCAGGATAACAAATGGATACAGAAATTCATGGATGACTTTCCAAGAATTGGTAAAAGCATATAAACAGTATGCGTTGATTTTTGTTTTAACAATGGCTTTACATGAGAGATTTAAGATGTCATTCACTTTATCCCCTGTGCTCTTGGCTATTTTGGGCCTGTCTCTCCTTGCTTGATCTCATGGATTTTAAGGTATCTCTCCATGTGGAACGCCTTTTCTGGTTGTCTACACATGCCCTGAGGGCACATGCCCTGAGAAGAGTCAGCTTTAAACTAAATTAAATCAAATAAAATTTACAATAAAATATATGTATAATGGCATGGTTAAAATGCCCTCCACAGAAAGCAAAGGAAACACTGTGTTGTCGTCTAGTAGACTATAAAAAAATGAGGTAATTCTGTAGAGATTCTACAGCAGTAAAAAAAAAAATGTCAGTGTTAAAATGAGTGTTTGTGAAATACTCCTTAACACACATACTGTGCATCCACAACACAACACATACTGACTCGATCAAACACACAAACAGACATACTGTATGCAGGCTCTCACACGTCACACACACCGGCACTTTCACACACACAGTTATCCTCAGGCGTAATGCGTTGGAATGCCTTTGCGGTGAATATTGCCATTCATCAGCTGAAGCTCAGTGGCAGAATATTACCACCTTGTGTGGCATAGTCTGTTTTGTTGAGGTATGGTCAGTTCTGACTGATATCAAAGAGCTAGCGTGACAAACTATCCTTAAAAAAAGATTACTGAGTCATAGTCTTTCTTTTTTGTTTTTCCAAATGCAGTTAAAAAAAGTAGATCTTTTCGCTGGCCTGCAACATGACATGGCCCCTTTATTTGTCATTATACTTTCCTTTCAGTGGTTTTCTTATAGCCAATAGACCTCATTCTTTATGCTACCAGTGGATGTTCCACCTCATAGTGAATACATCAGATTGCATACAGTAGTCATGCAGACCGAAGAGACTCTTTTCTTGTGAATGTGTTGTATTTATACAGTTTGTTGTTTCATCTCAGAAATTTTTACATATAGCTTCCACAGTTGAAGTACCACATAGACAAATCAGATGCTTGTTTTGATATACATTTTGTTTTGTCTTAAAGGTTGATAGCTTTACTTTACGTGGTGTTTGTTGAATAGAAAATAATATATACTGTCTGCACCTCGGGACTTTACATGGCATTCTGGAAATAAACATACTTTGTGTGGTTTTCTGTATAATTTCTTGTCCTGAACATTTTATGAGCTTTCATGAACATTGGGCCTCATTCAACAATTGTTCTCAAATTAAGATTTTTTTTTTCTTAAACCCCACTTACCTATTTTTCACAAACATTCTGGTATTAGGCAGTGTTTACCCTTTCATATGTAGTATTTGTAGGAACCCTCTTAAAAAGCACATTTAGGAGAATACTCCCAAAGTTACTGATGAATGAGGCCTGTTCATTTTAACACCTAAATGGAACCATAAAACACCTTAATCAGTGATTGTTTTTAGAACAAACAGAAAATACACCAGGGAATGTATACAATTTAGATGAAGTGCTTAGGGTTTTGGGGGTTCTAATGGTATGGTAATACTGAAGTTGTTACATACAATAGTGCTGCTTGCTTGAGTCAGACCAAAAAAACATGATGTCAGGGTTAGCAACAGAGTGGTTCTTTAATGCCACCCAGTGGAGAAATGCAGCAATGACGATGGGCTCAGGGGAGCTTCAACTACTTTCAGGAGAACAGAAAACTGATCAGGTCAGGTGAACAAATGTTGAACCGCAATAGTTTTGTTTCTACTCCCTTTTTATGAATTTAAGATGTAATTTTTTAGGTATTTTATTTTAAATTTTATTTACTTTGTTTGTAAACCCGATAGGAAACCCAAAGCAATGACAGGATGCGTCATATCAATTACATACAAAAGACGCTGATTAAAAAACATAATGGTTGCAGATATCCCTTGGACTGGTGAAAATCAGAGACTCAAACATGTTTAGTTTTATCACACAACACAATGTTATTGATGCCACAAGTTGTGAGGAAATGGGCAACTGACTTCAGGGAGGGAATGTCCACCACAGTGATTGTCTAAAAATCAAATACAAAGGAGACGTGTTCTTGTAAGCTGATTTTGAAAATAAACTTTTTGTGTGAAAATGGGAGCGCATTGTGTTCTTTATTTGTTCAGGATGTTGATAGACTTTCGTATATAAGCACCCTGTACAGTTACTTCACAAAACTAAGAGCCAGAATTAGATGAGAGTAAACATAACAACATAGGAGAGTGTGAAATAGTAAAATGATGCTTAAAACCCATTTAAGACAGAATGTTGCACATTTTGTTGTATAGATACACACTTAAACCTTATGCAACCAGACAGGAAGTGTACTAAACCCTTAACAATTGTAAAATTATATTGAATATACTATATTGAATTCTTATCAGAATTCTCTGACTTCTTGTTTTTACTAATTGTTAAAACAGAACAGATAGTTATATTGGACAATTTCAATATGCATATAAATGTTGCAAATGACAGCCTGGCAACTGCGTTCCAATCTTTAATTTATCATATCGGCATCTGCCAAAATGTAAATACACCTACAAATCAAGATGACCACATCGTTGACCTTGTACTAACATATGGAATACAAATAGAACAGCTAACTATCATAACCTCAACATCCTACCCTAATGATTCCACCAACGTGGAGTCTTGGCCTACACCGCAGTCTTTGCAGCTGAATCCTGGACTTCCTGTCAGGTTGGCACTAGGTGGGGGTGAGAATTGGCTCCATCACTTCAGCCTCATTGACAATCAACAGGTGCCCCTCAAGGTTGTGTTCTGAGGCCTCTCCTGTACTCCATGTATACTTATGACTGTGTGGCTATGCATAGCTCTAATACTGGCATTCAGTTTGCTGATGACACCACAGTAATTGGACTGATTACTAACAATATTGAGACTACAGAAGTGAAATTAACAACTCAACGCAGTGATGTCTTTCTCTCAGTATTGCAAAGACCAAAGAGCTGATTGTGGAAATATCAGTTGGAGCCCATCATTAACAATGGTTATAAAGTGGATAGGGTCAACAACTTCAAGTTCCTTGGTGTTAACATCACCGAAGGCCTTACCAGGGATGGGCACACTGACCACATTATCTAACATCATCTCTTCCACCTCAGACAACTAAGAAAGTTTGGAATGAAGATCCCGGAGGCCTTTAATAGAACTTATAACAGGAAGACCAAAAGAATCACTAAGGACCCCAGCCATCCTAGTCATGGAATGTTTCAGATGCAACCATCTGGCAAGTGATATCTCAGTCTTAAGGCTAGAAACACCAGATTCCAGAACAGCTTTTTCCATCAAGCTATCAGGCTTATGAACACTGAAAAACAATGAAAGCCTAAACCTTGCCTGTCAGTTTTTGCTACAGTCTTTTCTACTCTTTTTCTCTCACATGCACAGACACATAAACACACACGCATGCATGCACACATTTACACATGCACACACACACACACACCTTTAACACTAAACACACTATTTATTTATTTATTTATTTATTCATTTATTTATTTAGGAGCAAACACAAGAATCTTACTCTCATATACTAGCATAATGAAATGTCATAAGGACAATCTTGATTCTCTCAAAACCATGACTTCATAGCAAAAAATCCTTCTTTTCCCTTCATTGACAATATACATAGAAGACTATACTCCAAGCCCAACCCAAGTCGACCAATTAATTGACACTGATGTAAATGCACTATACTCTACATTCGACTCCACTGCACCACTTAAAAAGAAAACAAGAAAAAATAGCCCCATGGTAAACCACACAGACTTGCTCACTGAAACATGCTGCACGTACACTTGAAAGAAAATGGCATGCCTCTAAACTTGAAGTGTTCCGCCTTGCTTGAAAAGATAGCTTAAGTATAAGAAAGCACTTAACAATGCCATATCAGCATGATATATCCTCACTTATACTTACACAATATCCATTCCAATAACTCAGAACTTATAGCAGCAATGACTTAATGATTTTTTTTAATGACAAAATTGAATCTATAAGATTTAAAATAAACAACTCAACCTTGTGACATCAAATCCAGTTATATCTCCTAAGATGGTAACAGCAAGTCCCATTCAACCTGTAGCATTCCTTGATTCATTTACATCCACCAGTATTACAGAAATTATCTTTCTGATCTCCTCAACTAAAGCCTGAACATGCTTACTGGATCCAATCCCTACTCATCTTCTTAAGACTGCTCACCCTCTACTTGCAGAGACAATACTTAACGTTATGTATGGCTGCTTCTATGCCATCCAACCAGAACTTTAGACAACCATCTATGGCTTGACTATCATATAATGTTGTGGGACAAAATTTTAGAATTATTATTATGCTCAGCCAAAATCACTGACAAATTGTAGTCTATCACTTAAGGTAACTTAAGGCATGGCCCTTGGTAGCTGGATTGGCACCTTGAGCTGTGGATCTGCCCAAGGTTTCTTCCTTGAACACCCACCACAAAGAGTTTTTCCTTGCCCCCAATGCTATAATACAATTTCTATGGTCAATAAGCTCTGGAAAAAGGAAACATGGGGACACAGTGGAACTTGAGTGTATTTGATAATGCTAAGTATTGTAAGTGTGTGTGGTGTGATGGGGTATGGTGGGGGGTATAATTGTCTGCATATGTGTTGATATAACATGCCTCTGTATATTTATGCATTTCTAATGAACTGAATGGATTGTGGTTGTGATACATGTGCTTAATGGTGAGACCAAAGACATTTTCATGCTGGACATGACAATAAGGTCTATTCTATCCTACTCTATTCTTTGGTGCTCCTTGCTAATGTCTGTAAAGCGTCACGAGAAAATTCTCTTGTAAATGGCGCTGTATAAATTAGATATTATTGAACTGAACTGAATTAAAGAGATCCACTTTAACAGTACTGAGTATGCATTACAGATATACTTTTTGATGTTTTATTTAATAATCCAAGTACAAAAAAACACATTCACCTCTAGATGGCAGGCTTGTGTACTTATATTACACAGAACTGGTCCTGCCTAACTTTCAGACATGATATCAGTAACTTTACCTACAATCTTCTGCCAAAGCTGACACACCAAGAAAAATAAATACAACACTCAAAATGTATTTTTGCGACTGAAAAATGGTTATATACAAAACTATGCAAGAATGTGATTGGCATGGGGAGCAGGCTAGATTTCAGTTTCAATGCCCCTATTTTCTAGAAATACAAGTGAAAACTGAAGAGGAAAACAAAGAAATGCATGTGCAATGCCCCCCTGAAATTTGGTGCCCTAGGCAACTGGCCTAGGTTGCCTATGGCAGGAACTGGCCCTGGGAGAAGAGAGAATATCACTGAATTCAACTCCTTTCACACAAGGGGGTTACACAAAGCACCATCATGCTGGCATGAGGACATGTTGCTATCAGTGTTAGGAAAAGTGGTGGTGTAGTGCAGGTTTAACATTCCCCTAGGGTCCTCTTGCCCAGAGTTAGAGCCATTGGAGTCTGCCAGACATACTTCTAGGTTCACGCCTCTTTGACAAATCGACCTGGATGGGGAGATGGCCGTGGTCATTAAGGCCTCTGGAGCCAGGCTGTCAGCCTTCAGCTCTTCCCATAAACCTGCCAAAAGAAACAATAACAAAGAGAAAGGAGTAAAGACAGAGAGAGATAGAGTGAGAGAGAAAGCAAGAAGGGAAGATGCATAATTAGCCTTGAGATCAACTTTGTGTGAGAGCTTAGTACATCTCTGATGTTATATTAGGCGGTTGGGCTAGCAGGATGCCCCGTGAATGTGCCTGTGTTTACCGTGCAGCTGTAAATCTGTGAGACTCGGGTTGAGTGCATCAATGTCCGTGCTTAGGTCCCCTTCCAGCAGCAGCTCCTGCATGCTCCGTGAGTAGCCACCAGTGGCATGCAGGGCGGCGTTGTAGCTGGGTGGAGTCTGGGCAGGCAATGGAGACTGCAGAGCACCTGTGTTGGAGGGAAGGATGGTGCCAGGCTGTTGGGAGACTGGGCACTGGAAGGAAAAGGCTATGGGATTGTGGGTCAGGTATGGAGGCCCCTGGCTGGCAGCTGGTAAAGGGTAGCTGTAGCAGGGCTGTCTGTGAGACTGAGGGCTGTGCTCCCTGGGGGCGTGGGGAGAGACTGTGTCATATGCTTGTCTCCTCAGTGGTGGGTATGCCTGTCGCCGGTGTAAATGGAAGGACGATGGTTTCATCTTGTCAGATCTGTCTTCAAGAAGGTGATCCAATTCATCTGAGGAAAAGACCACATTTGAGATGGCTTAGAGTAGTGTAGTTCTCTAAAACTGAACAAACACAGTTAAAGTGTTAACACGTCTGACGTCTGATTTTTCTTTGGTGCACACACTATTGAAGCTCCATGTGGAATAAATAGAAAATATATAGAGTATGACTGAGAATAAATACATGAAGACATACATTACTCATTACCCATTACAAACAACATACACATTAAAACCACTCAAAACAACAACAAGTCGTTCACAACTGACAGGAAATAAGTATCCCTTAAGTGTCCTTGATCCTGTTTAAGATTCAGTAATAAGCTTTGGGATAGACTAATGTATAAAGAAAGTAGTAGCTAGTAACAATTAAAACTTAGCCTTAACATTATATCTTAACACAGTTAATAGTGTTACATATATAAACATGGTCCTACCAGGCCGAGCCATGCTCTTGCGGATAGTGACAGGGTCCTTACGCCGCCATTTCTGCAGTTCCTCCTGCATCTTTTCAACCTTGGTAGGGTTCAGGGCCCACAGACAACCCTTGCGGGAGGCATGGCCACTCTTATTGTCTACTTTCTCAAAGCACTTGTTCAGTGACAGGTTGTGGCGGACGGAGTTCTTCCAACCATCAGGTGCTGTCTGATGACATGAGGGGAGAGCAGGTGGCATAAAGAGCCTGAAAACCAGCTCACCTTTGAAGGGCAATGCCACCAGAGACAACAGCACATGCAACAACAAAAATACTGGGGCAATTCTATGGAAAATTTACTTTTTGTTATGTCTATAGTGCCAATAAAATGCCATGGTATTTGTATAATGTCAACAATTATGTGAAGTTTTTCTACAGCCATTGAACTGTCCGCTGTTTTCTGCAAAAAAACATTTAAAAAAATTCTCACCAGATTAGTTTGCAAACCACACAATAGCAACAAGCGATTTCATGAGGCGAGTGAGACAGTTTCAGTTTCGTGTTACATCGGGGCTGCATACATTTTATGCAAACACTGCATAAAATGTTGCCTAGCTTTCTTTTAATTAGTTTTTTGGCAAACATTCAATGGCAATTAATGTGGGTGAATTGTGAAAGAAAGTTACAGTCACACTCACTTACATTCAGACCTGCATACACATACACAAACACACACAAACACACACATACAAAAACGAACACACAAACTTATGGAAACCCACACATACACCGGCATACACACACTTACAGTCACAGGAGTAGGGGGTTGAGGAGTAGGGGATAAACAGAAACGGAGAAGCATGATTTCTTCTGCTGAGAGCACTTGCTGGATTGTTACGCACACACACACACACACACACTAACCTCATGCATACACAACACACACCCAAGAACACACCCACTTACGGTACATGTACATACCATTGCAATATTCAAATCACCAACATTAGCAGGATCTAACTTAATCAGATCGGGCGCATTTCCAAAACTGACTGCATGTCTTCCATCCAAAAAAGGTTATAACTAAAACTTAAAGTTCACTTTTTTACACTTCTGACCATTCATGATGAAATACAGTCGGGGGCGTAGCACCATATTCTTGGCCTATGCACAAGCCTTGCCCATGAGACCCCCTCAACTGTCTGGCTCCCACCCACATTGCCCTGTTGTTCAAGGTTACAGAGTGCTATCTGTAGGAACAAGAACGAAAAAAATTGATACAACATGACCAAATAGCAAACCAGCAGCCAACATTAACTGAATGGGGCAAAGGAAAATTAAACTGAGAGAGTCTTTATACCCCATTCAGTTAGTGTTGATGCCATTGCAATTATCAAGTAGCCTGTCCATATGAACCTATGACATTGCGCATATAAGTTATTAGGCAATTAGCCTAATTATGTGATGGCCTATAATAACTAATATTGGTGAAACAACCAATTAATTTAATTTTCAAATTTTTAGGCTACTATTAAAATGGCTAAGCTAAGCTATGCATACAACAATTTACTTAGGCTTTACGTCATAAAAGGCTAACCAAGGTATTACTTGTCAGACTCTATGCTATGTGGTAGGCTATGATAGCACTGACTAAAAGTGGTGGTATTCAAGCATCTATAAGGATATTTGTAGGATTTAATTTAATTTGGGGATTTGCTTTCACATTTGTGCTCATCTTTCTTGGTAAGGAAGTTTGCCAGTAGTTGCTTTCCCTTGTTTCATTTTTTCTCTCATTCCTCAGCCCGGTGAAGGTGGATTAAACCATTTGGTGTATTTGCAAAGGGTGATGGTGGCCCTTATAGAGCATTCCAGTCCTGCCTTGCCCTAGTTGACAATGTTTTTCCCAGTCATTATCACCACTGAGAAATATTTTATAACCCACGCTGTCTGAACCTTATAACTTATAACTAGTTACGGCACTACACTACCCAACACCCAGAAGTGTACATCTGTGTAAATCAGCGCCTTTGATTGATGGAGATTACCATTGCTAGGGAATTTGTTGTATGGCAATGCAGACCAGTTGCATTACAACATTTCTTTGTGCTGGGAGGGAGCAATGGCAACAGTAGAAGTAAGGAAGGATCGGGTAAAACACATTTTTCACATATTGGAAGCTGCAACTGCTCACAGCTGTTGGAAGTTGGTCAATGTCATGTTCTCAATTCAAAATGGGGCCCGGTGAACTATCGTTAGGTTAAAAACTTTCGCAATTGAGTGTCGCAATGACTTATGGGACAAGTAGTTCCTTCAATTGGCAGTAAACCTTTCCCTTTTTTGTCTTTTTGTTAGTTTTTTCACTCAGAATGAAAGTTTATACGGTGATCATGTACCCCATAGCTGGCTAGTCTGGTTAACACCTCCAAAATGCGAGGGCCGGGTTGGAATGGGGAAAAATCGAGGAGCTTGATTTATCTTGCAAGTGAGTGGAGAAGCACTACTGTAGGTAGAGAAAATTGCTTAAGAATAATAGATCACAGAAGTAAAACTGAAAAAAACTAAATGCATATAAGATTATTCATCTGATAATGACTTGCTTGCGTGGGTTTAGATTAATATCAATTTTCCATGGTTTCTTAATTCCAGTAACACTGACAGAAGTGACCATTATAATTGAGTGTGTGTATGTGCATGGGGACCTTAGATGATGAATTATTATACGAGCTGAGGACTTACCCCTTTCCACCAATATTTGTGTACTTCTACTCAAGTGTGACTTTGCATTACCTTGAAATATGGGAAATGTTCCGTCATGAAGTTGTAGATCTCACTGACAGGCAAGCTTCCAGTCTGGCTGCTCTTCAGGGCCATAAAGATGAGATTGCTGGCAAGAGGAATAGGTCAGTTACTGTGACATTTTCAGAGAACAGCTGTGTGTTCAAGATGATTTCAGGAAACTTTTCTCTGACCTCTCTAAGATTGGAATACAAGCTTGTCAGTGTCAGCTCCCTGCAAGGAAAGTTTTGTATTTATTTGTACACCTGGCTTGGAAAAACTAGTTTTTCACTTCGCAAAAACTTTATAGACAATTTTAACCCTTTCTGGAATCGCAGAGAATTCTTCAGAGCAAATAGCACTGAACTCAGACAGATTGGGAGTTTTGGCTGATCACTACAGCCTCTCTCTCCAGCATGCAGTCTTTTTGCAGCCAATGGGCAGACCTGCTGATAAGTGTTCACAGGCTGACCCAGTCATGGAAATCAACAAAAACTCACCTCACCTAAGCTCACCAAAACTCACCAAAGCTAAAACAATCACCTCTGCAAGCACAGCAAAGATATGCCAACAAGGACACTCAGCAGTCTCAGGCAGACTGCCAAGGACCTCACCAATCACATGGGAATTGTGTGCATGTAGTATCTGCATCACCCATTCAGACTGAGAACCTGACAATCATACCAAGGCTACACCATTCACATCTCAACCCCACACAACTATCACTGAAACTGTCACGTAGGCAGTCACCACAAAGACAGTCACGGGACACTCACAAAGAATCATACCAAATGTGCCACACCAAAATCCCAATCTCAGTCCCGTTCCCCTGACCTCTCTCTACCATCTCCATCTCCCCCTCGCATGGATTTTCCTCAAAGTATGCAGAGACTTCTGCAAATGGCCACACTCTCTTTTTCCAGCCCAAGTCACTCAAGACAAGCAGTGTACCCAGTTCATCCCCAACCAACTGACAGACTGAATTGTGCTCGCCCGGGACCTTCAGCTTGCTACGAATATTTTTTCACCATCCAAAAAATACCTGACATCTTCTCTTCCTCTACATCTTGTAAGACAGTGTTTAACTCACCCGGGACCTTCAGCTGGCCACTGATCTTTATCACCACCAAAAAAGTACGTCTTCTCCACTCCACCCAAACTCATGGAATATGAAGAGAGTCTTGTATGATGTGCTGTGGGTGTAGTTTTGGAAAAAAAGCTGTGACCCAGTATGCCTATGTCATTCTCTATTCCTGTGCTGATAAGAAAGAGAAGACATCTAGTGCATTTATCCCAGAGGGTAAACCAGTCTAGTCTCCTTCCTGTTTCAAAACAACCTCAGAATGCCCAAGCGGATATTACCTCTACACTTACTGTAAAACTAGCTCTCATGAATGTCAGATTACTTTCAAACAAGTAATTTTTAATTAATGGTCTTATTTGCAAACATATATTTGATTTTTTGCTTCTAGATGAAACATGGCTGAATCAGACAAAGAGTGCTACCACCCTTACTGAAGCAGCTCCCCAAACTTCATGAGTTTCATGAGTGCTACTCAAAACAATAGATCGTGGTAGGATCACGAATATATTCAAGGCCTCTTTTCAGTGCAAACAGTCATTATTTGGTGATTTTGCATCCTTTGAATACTCGTGGACTAAAATGCTCTCCTGACATACTGCTATTGACTGCTATTGACTATTTACAGGGCTTCAAGTCATTCAGCCAGTTTTTTCTGCAAGAGTTTGGTGAACTGTTGTCAGCAATTTGCTTAGAGTTTGACTTTCTTATTATATCTGGGGATTTAAAAAAAAAACTTATGCCAGATAACTACTCGCACTAATTCATAATCTCAACCTGACTCAATATGTTAGACTCTCATGCTCATACCTTTGACCTTGTTATCACAAAGGGTCTTACTGTCTCTACAACTGTTGTTGACTTAGCCTTATCTGATCATTTCTGTGTTTTCTTTGATGTTTGTATGTCATCTAAACTCCACGTCCATTATCAAATCCACAAAGAGATGCTTGGTAAATATAATTATAAAATTCTAAATTCTAAATTTCTTCTCCAACATCATCAATAGTAATATGAGCAATGCTTGTGTACAGCTGAGAAGCTAACTAATCCCTCAGCACCTTCCCAGTTAACACCTGAACTTCTCTCAGTTAATAAATGCAATGAGTTTGCATCTTTCTTCAAGGGGAAAATTGATAAAATGCGACAAAATATAACATCTCAGCTGCAAATAACTCAAAATCTGCAGCCACCTGTGACACATAAAGAGAATTTCAACACAATTTAGCTTGACTGATAATGACACTCTTGAAAAAATGGTACAAAATCTCAGTTCTTCAACATTTTACCCACCAACATTTTCAAGTCTGTTCTTCACCTCATAACTGCTGATGTGCTTATTGTGATAATTGCTTTCTTAGAGACTGGAATTTTAACTGCCTTCTTGATATCACATAGCTGCTTTGACAACTTTCAATCAGGATTTCACACCAAAACAGCACTGATTAAAGTTAGAAATGACGTACGTGCCTCAGTGCAGCTTTTGACACTGTTGATCACAACATACTGCTGCATCGAATTGAACACTGAGTTGGCTTCACTGGTATAGTTATCAATTGGTTAAAATCCTATTTACAAGACAGAAATTGTAACTCAACATCATTTACATTTACATTTACATGTATGCATGTTATCCAAAGCGACATTTGTCAACTATCAACATCAATGTCCTTGATCTGTGGTGTCCCCCAGGGATCAATCCTTGGACCATTATTATTCAACCTTTATATGCTCCCACTTGGACAAATTATCAAGAACAACCCAATCTCCTATAATTGCTATGCTGATGACACCCACATTTATTTTGCTGTATCACCTAACCCCCCTTGAATGTCTTTATCAGTGTACTAACAAGTGGATGTCTCAAAATTGTCTTTAGCTAAACACAGATACAACAGAAGTAATTCTATATGGGAAAAAGGAAGAATGACTCATAATTTCCACTATTTTTGACACAAAGGGGATTGAAAAAAGATACAAAAGATACTGTTAAATATCTTGGTGTTTTTATTGATGGTGAGCTAAACTTTGACAGTCACATGGAAGCAATCACTAAGTCAGCATTTTATCACCTAAAACATTGCCAAACTAAGAAGACGTAAGTAAAAAATGATTTGAAAAAATGAATCAATGTCTTTATTTTCAGTAGGATTGGCTACTGCAGTGGCCTTTTAACAGGGCTGACAAAAAATCAACAGATCAAACAGCTTCAATCTGATCAAACAGCTTAAGCTGATTCAAAATGCAATGGCTAGGGTCCTTATAAGAAGAAAAAGAACAGAGCACATTACTCTAATTCTAAGGTCCCTTCACTGGCTCCCAGTAAGGTATAGAATTGAATTTAAAGCACGGGTGTACAAGTCTCTAAATAGGACAGGGCCTAATTACCTCTCTGATATGTTTCAGCAATATAACCCAATCAGATCTCTCAGATCGCAGCAGAAGAATTTGCTGGTAAAAGCTATCCTTAGAACCAAGTGTGGTAAAACAGCCTTTAGCTACTGTGCAGTTCAGGTACAGAACCAACTCCCAGAGGACATCGAAAAGCCTCTCACTGTTGGCAGTTTCAAATCTAGACTAAAGGCCAAGCTTTTCTCAAATGCTTTCTGCTAACTGCTGTATCTTTATTTAAACTTGAGTCATTTGCTAGGCTACTTAATGTTTACTTCATTTTATAACTTTATTTCAACTATTTCTATCAACTGTATCATTTATTACTTAACTTGAATTTTATTACTTTATTTGTAGTATTTGCACCATCTATGTTTTATTTTCAATCACTATTTTCACTGTTCTTTGCCTTTGTTGTTGTAAAGCACACTGAACTGCCTTGTCTGTTTTTTCATTGTAATTTTTATTACGTAATTTTATTTTCTATTATTTACTGGTCTTTGCCTTTATCTTTGTTAGGCACATTGAACTGCCTCTGTGTATGAAATGCGCTTATATAAATAAACTACCCTTGCCGTGTTTGTGTTTCTGTTAATGCTGTGCTTGCCTACGTGACCATGACAGAATTATGATTAGAACAATCAGAACGCGATTAGTGGTGGAGAGTAACGAAGTACAGGACTTCGTTA
The DNA here is from genome assembly GCA_027481765.1 of Tenualosa thibaudeaui. Classification (NCBI taxonomy): domain Eukaryota; kingdom Metazoa; phylum Chordata; class Actinopteri; order Clupeiformes; family Clupeidae; genus Tenualosa; species Tenualosa thibaudeaui. The sequence continues at coordinate 12,105,610 of JAIFZK010000020.1, read as the reverse complement.
CTCTCGAAGTACAGGACTTCGTTTTTACTTGAGTCGAAATAATTATGAATACATTTACTTTTACGTAACTACATTTTGCCGCTATTATCTGCACTTTTACTCCACTACATTTCTAAAATGCGTCCCGTTCCCCATTTTGTTACGTTTTTTTTTTCTTTTCTGAGGTCCCCTAGGCTGCGTGGCTGTCTCGGAGGTTTAAACCAGTCAGATAAATACATTGTTTGTGTAAATTGCAAGATTGAGGTTCCCCTTCATCCCAGTGGGTGACGTATAAAATGTTTTGCTACGTTTTATCATCTTGAACTCGAAGCGCGCTTGTCTGGGCCAGAGTGCCATTTTTCTGGGCTTAGCATCACCATTGTTAGCTGTCATGCTTGCTTACGGCTTGCTACCTGCTAGGTCAATTAGCGGCTTTTATGGATGATACACCTTAACTGATGTGTTTATTCTGTGTGACTATTGGCCTTCCCATGTGAATAAGTTGTCCAGTTATTGCTGCGAGACACGCTGCCCCACTCCTATGAATTATCTTCAATATAAGTGACTGTGTGTAGCCTATTCCACTTTACAAACTGCTGCAACTGCAAACTGCTGGGAACAATTACGAGGATGGAGATCGCACATTTGGATGCGATTTGTCATGGTAGAACGAGCTATGACCTCTCATCTAGTAAGGAGTAAGGAGGTGGACATTGTGGAAGTTGCTGTCCATTTTGAGACAGAAAACGTACACTACTGACTTCATGTAAGGGGTCAAATACAGTATTTTGACCATGCCAATTTTGTTTTCTTTTTTTGTCTAGTCAGCTTATCATTAAAATATCCGATTCAGAATTAGTGTTTTTTTTTTGTCTTTTTTTTTTCAGGAAGCAGTTTTGTGCAATTTCATTTTGAGCTAATTCAGTAGGCCTATTTTCTTTGTATTGAAATCTAGACCATTAAGAGACAACATATTGCACCAGCATGTTTACTTTTAGTACTTTTTTACTACTTTTACTTAAGTAGATGTTGATATTGTTTTTCACTTTTACTTGAGTATATATTTTGCTGGTTATTTGTACTTTTACTTAAGTACTGGGTTCCAGTACTTCTTCCACCACTGCAAGCACTTAATTTACTCATATAGTCTCTATAGGGGAATACATACAGAAAGATTGTTTTTCTGAAATTACTGTAATATATATTCACTCCATTTCCTTCTCACAAGTGAAATCTAATCTGATACTCAGACTACCAGACTACAGAGGGCTTGGAGATATCATTCACACTGAAAAACTCCAAGCTATAATTAATCCATATATTCTTTATTTGGTCATATATGTAATAAATTGATCTGTGCACTACAATAACGCAGTTAACATGTGAAAACTACAATCAGCACTATCAACTCCCCTAAAATCACATACCTTATTTGTTTGGACACAGTGGGATCTTACCTATATGAATAGAGCGGTTTAGGGTAAAGCAGTTCTGTTGTTTCAGCTTGACTGGTGTTAGAGGAAATTCTATTGTATGTGTCATAGAAATAATGAGAACATTGAATTTGTTCTCCACTTGGGCATGCGTCTGGAAACTGGAACTAAAACATGCATACACAGAAACACACACACACAGAAAAAGCAGAGAAATGATTTAAGTATACAGTACACTGAAACATAATTGTAAAGATATTTACTATTATGAGTGTAAAAGAGCATTAGAATGGGTAAGGGATCTGATTAAAATGAGCATGACTAAAAACCAACCCCACCTGTTGGAGAGAGCCATAAGTACCCTGGGCCTGAGAGGAGTAATTTTGTGGATTCTCAGCAGTCCCCTTCAAAACACACATATGCACACACACACACACACATTGCAGCAGCTGATGATTTATTGCAAAGTTCATTTATATGTTCATTCCCCAAAAGGGTATATTAAGGACACCTGAACATCTGTCTGGCAAACTTTGCTGTATATTGGGTGTGTGCATGACTCCTGGCCATGACATAAATCAAATAGGGAATGAACATGAAAGATCCCAGCAGGAACCAGCTCTTTGCCCCATGGGACACCATGAAGCTAGACTACCTCTGTTACACTCATCAAACCAGTTCACCCATCTCATGTCACCCTCAAAGCGGTTAAACCTCAGCTAGGTGAGCACAACCGATGGTATATGTTGTGTTAAAGCATAGCATAAGCATGGTAGTCTCACCATGAACATGGATGCCTGAGGAGTCAAAGTGCAGAGTGGCCATGGGTTTTGCTCCCCCTCGCCATGGGTTGTTGGTGGTGGCAACACCTGGTCGTGCGACTGGGGCTTCTCCTCCTCCTGGAGGCAGGCGAATGGAGACAGGCAGAGGGGTGGGGTGCCTTCGCTGTACTGGCGGCAGTATGGGTGAAAACGGCGCTCCTCCCCTGCCAGTGTCAACTCTGGGGGAATGCTAGTCCCATCTGTGCTGTGTCTACGGAAGGCCTCAGACAGTGGTTTTGGTCTGTAGGTGACGTGCTCCCCCTGAGAGATGGAGAAAGACAGTCTGTTTGATGCAATATTAAGCAGTTTAGATTTGAACTCTCCAGGATGTAGTCTCATATACACTAGTTGTAGCTATCAAGAATCCAGAGTGAATAACGATACAAAACCAAGTCGTTCATCTCTGTGCACCTAGGTAGCATTGTGTGTTCTGTAAGGTGGATGTGGTTCTTTTCAGTGCAAAAGCAAAGGTAAAGTAAAGGCTCTAAATAAATTTGGTGGCCTTGGAGTTCTCAGTGGCATCAACAGGATCATACATGTTAACAGTCATTACTTAACACTGAGTGCAAACGAAAGAATTCAGTAAAAAAAAAAAATCAGTGTATGTGCTCTGACATGCCACAGCACCCCAGGACAGTGAGTCACAGAATCAAATGGTAAGATTGAACTGACTGGCTTAAGGGAGTGATCACATAAGAATCATGCCACTGGCGAGTCATAAAATAAATTCTGAGAAGTTTTTGTTTGCAACAGAAATTTGTTCTCTGATGTTAAAGAGGAGACGTTAGGGGAATAATTCAGATGCATAGAAAGAGATCAAGAGATAGAGGTTAAAGCATATTACTTTCTTGCGTGTGTAGGGTAGTTGATCCTGGGCCATCTGGAGCTGAGGTGAGTTCAGTGTCTCCAGATTGTGACTGAAGTCAGGTGGTGTATGGGAATCAGTGGAGGCAATGGCGGTGGTAGCATCAGCTGAACACAAAGAGAGGCCAAGTAGCTCTATGGACATGATCCCTGCTACTCTGCGCCTGCGCCAGCCAGTGACAGAAGAACACGTTCCCCATTCAGAAACGATGCGATACATTAACTGTGACTGCATTCAAATTGTAGCAAACGGACCATACCAATCATAATCTTTTTCACTCTATTCAGAAAGAATTTGTACAAATTTAAATATTTAAATTTAAAACAAAGTTACATAATACGGTAGTACACGGCAAGCACTGTTGGGGAGTGACGAGTTACATGTAATGAAATTACGTAAAAGTATCAGTAATCAGTTACATTACTTTGAATAAATGTGTAAATAAATTATAGTTACTTCCACAAAATATTCAGGATTACAATTTCGGTTACATCTGAATATCTTCCACAGAAACATTGGTTCCTCCATTTACAGCTGATAGTCTGATACTATTCTGAAATGTCTAATTGGTTCTCCTATCAGGTTTGATTTGGCAATACCACCCACTTGCTGCTGGATCTACAGCCTATAAGCAGTCTGAGCTGCAGTTGCAAAGGGACCTGCAATGCCAGACAGAAACAATGTAGGACTAGCCCATTGCAGCAATTAGCTGTAGTGAGCAGGGGCACATCAATCCACACAAATAGACAACTGCTTATTCAGTGATATTCGCTAGATATTGAATGTTGAATATTTGATTTAGCAGTCATAGCTATTCAAAGATCAGCATGATCTCAGTAAAGCAGTATCAAAGTCAAACACAACTGTGGCTGTGTTGATGGAGTTTGAAAGAGTTTTGGCAGCAGTCAGTGATGCCAGGTTTCAAAAACTGAAAATGGTTGACAGTTGAGAAAATGTAATGTAAACAAAATGTAATTACATGACTGTTAATTATGTAACTTGTAATGGTAACACATTACATTTCTAAAGTAACTTTGTTAACACTGTGCACTGGTAATATAACTGACACTTTATTCTCTCTGTGTAGCATTTGAGTGAATTTGAAGCCATTATTTTAAGGTAAAATAAATACATGATGACATGACAGCAAAATCTTTTGCACATTGCAGTATACCTTTTTGATAGCATCACAGAAACTCTGAAACTCTGAACCCCTGTCTGATCAGAGGTGAGAAGTGTCAACAGGGTTGCTGGAGGAAACAGAGTAATGAGATGAGATGTTCAGCTTTCTTGAAATTCACCGTCACCCGCAAAGTTCATTAAAATCCCCAAGCAAACCATGAAAAGTCAGGTTACACAAAGCCAAATCTTGCAGTAAAGAGATGGAGAGTGTTGGGGGAGGGGTCCAGGATAACACCCTGAAACCAAGACCACTGTGTTTCCCCCCGGTTTCTTTAGATCTGAGCACTCACTTAGGCAGAAAGATGAGATGGCCTTTGTGCTGTTTACATGACTCGACCGTTTCCCCTGGCTGAAGACCCAAACCCTGGGTCCCTCCCCTTTTCAAGTGAAGGAAGAGCAAAAAAGAAAATAGCTGAGCTCAGAGATGGCATTGAACTGAGTCAGGCCGCTTCAGGCAAGAGATGAATGGTTGAGCGGTTCAGTTCACTCCTTGGTATCTCCTATCGCTCCGGCTCGATCATATTTTGCTTTGTCTTGTTAGACACACTGACAGTATTTTCTTACTCATTATATATATGTCTTGAGATACGTACGGAAATCAGATCCTGCCAGTGATAGGAGGGGAAAAAAAAACAACAAAAGCAGCTTTTGTCCTCTCCCGTACACTTAATTGAGCGTTCAACTTGTCCTTTCTCACTGTTTTGTCAGCACAAAAACATCCTTAAAATGCAAAAAGAAAGGGCAAGGGAACAGAGAATGAGGAAAAAGACAAAATGTCCTCTCATCGCCTTCAGTTATACCTCTAATAAGAGGATGAAACTTGGCAACAGATATCTCTCTCCTCCTCTTTCTCTCTCTCTCGCTCACACACACACATGCACGCAAATCAAGACATTCAAAAATGGGATATTTTATTGACGGTGCCAGATTTCACTTCTGACTCCATATCTTCTTCTGGTCCCATCCCACCTTGCTAGTCTCTGACATGTCTCTGCAGTCACAGCCAGCTCTATTTCCTTTGCTTTCACCCCAGTGTGATGGACATGTCTAATGGACTGTGTGCATCTTCTTTTACACTTCCATTCATCACATAATTAAGAGAAATTCACTCCATTTGTCTTTCCTGCTTCTTCCCCCCATATGACAATGTGGTTGCCTGTGCAACAGTGTTCTGCAAGTTCACACTTCACATAAACTACTTCAAAGCTCAGTTTATACAAAATTAAATGAATTAATTCATATTCATAGTTCTTCATTTAATTTGAGAACTAGTCACATTCACATTCAGTTCATTTTTAAGTGAAAAACCAAAATATCTGAACTAATTCAAGTTCTTATGTTAAGAATGTGTTGAGTTCAGTTCAAAGTTCATTCAAAATGAAACTTGTTCAGTGAACTAGTTATTTTGAACTAGTTCATGCACAACACTCCTGTGCAAATGGCTTCAAAGACACACACACACAGACACACAGAGTGACTGTGTGCTTACAGTAGTGCAGTACAGAGTACAGAGTAATAGAAGCATATGTTTATGTCTCATTTCTAATGCACTTCACTATAGAAAGAACACTTGTTTGCTCCCATGCACATGAAAATATTATTATTCATCTGTGCATAATCGATGAAAGGCATTTTTATATATACCAATTTGCATGTAGCAACTGGGTAGACCATGAGCTCTGCCAAACACGAGACATCATCTGCTGCCAAATGCTATTGCATCATTAAGTGACTCCCACTACAAAATAAGGAAAAGGGACTGAGATAAATGGTCTGTCTAACAAGAATGCATTTGCTGATTTGCATATTGATGTTCATTTTTGGTTGGATAAGTAAGACACGCGACAGGCCCTTCAGCTACTGAAAGATGCAGTGCCAATGTTCTTTCACAATTTGCCAGTGATACCAATACATATTAGTTCTTCAATGGAAAACACAACTGTTCAGCTGTCTTCATGGAGAACATGGGTGTGTCCATGATTGTGTCAGGACCCCCCCCCCACACACACACTTACTCTCTCTCTCTCTCACTCTCACACACACACACACGTTTTTCCAACTTGTGTTAGCACTGTAGTCTTCATTAAGGTAAGCACAAGCACAAAACTGCCCTAATCAACATTTCTTATATTTTAATTTATATGAAACAGACAGAACAAAAGTCACGATCCTACCTATTACAGCGCAATACAATATTGGGCATTCAGGACATGCAGAGATAGTCAGAGATATTCAGAGATTCCATTCCAATGATTTTACAAAGATATTTTAAAAAATACACATGCACCTATACCTGACTGGACAGTGTGTCCCAGATGTGCCAGTTTGCCTTGAAAAAGAACATAGCTGTATATTGTTATAGCGTCGGTCAACAGCTAATTTTATATTACCTCTGCATGGCTCTCTGGCCCATTTCAGAATCACCAAAACCCCAGGAACTACTATCACAACCACTAGCGATTCATAACCATGGACAGCATATGCATTACTGTCTATGGTTAAACTACTGGTGTTTTCTACAGTCATTCAAACCTCAGTCTTGTCTGATGTGGTTCTGGTTCTAAGGTCATATGTTATAACCATCTTTGGAGAAGTTGTACAGACACTGTACAACACTGGTGATGGCTGTAAAGCTGTAAACAATCTTTTTGACATTTGTCGCTTGCAATTACAGCTGATCTAGATAGCCAGGGGTGGAAAAAGCAGTCACGTGACACTGACAGAGGTAGGTCACACATATGACAAAAATTCACAGAGAAAAGTTAATGTTAAAATGACTGTGAGGACAGAAGTGACTGCAGAAATAGTGATATTTTTCAAAAAACATGATAAACAGTGCAAAGGCAAGAATTTTCTATATTTCCTTTCAATATTGTTCATTCCCCACTTTCACTTCTTACCTCTGCCTGCCTCTCTCTCTCTCTCTCTCTCTATATATATATATATATATATATATCTGTGTGTGTGTGTGTCTATCTCCCCTTGGGTGATGAACTGAACTGGCCTGAGGGACTTATGAAACCATGGGAGAGCAACTTGTTGTGGCAGGCCTCTAGCACAGCACACTACTGAAACCTCAAGCAGCCAGTCTCTTGTCTTTTGATAAATGAGAGAAAGGCTCTCATTTCAAAAAGGACACTGGATACCCCTCATCACTCCAGAAACCATGTGGGCCTTACACCAGACCTCACTGCCCCCCAATGAGACCAGCCACCTCTTCCAGCCAAGGTCTCTAGTAGACATCTTTTGACTAGAGCAGACTGGCTGGTACTGCTGATGTGCCAAGTGTGAGTGTGCAATGCAAACAGCTTATTCCAGCACTGCTGCACACATGTTCATTTGGAATGATGCTCTTCTGGAGTTCAGACCGTGAAAATGCACTTGCAAGACATACACCCATACATTTGCTTTAATAGCCATCTAAGGGACATACAGTATACACATACACACAGCGTAGACATATGCAGGCATACAGGCACACACGCCAACGTATTCATGCACGCATACATGCATGCAGACAAACATTTTCATCTATATATACATCATAATATAACAAGTATGATATTATATGAAAATATATAGCAAATCAGGTGAAAACATACCACTGTTAGCTTGGGTGCCTAAAGACGTTTTTGAAGTTTAGTGATGAAAGCCTGGTTCTGCTCAGCTGATATGTTACAAGCCAGGTGTTTCAACAAGATCCTCAAAGAGGTCCTGGAAGATTCTTGACAACAGTCCTGGAGGGAGTCTCTCTTATATAGACTGACAGACAGGAAAAACAACTGAGTGGTGTGTAGTGTGTATTTATGAATGACTGTGTGTGTGGTGGTGGTGTGGTGTGGTGTGTCTATGTGTGTGGGGGGTGATAGTGATATTGTGTATATATATGTGTGTCTGAGTGTGTGCGTGTGTGTGTCTGTGTGTGAGAGAGAGAGAGATAGAGAGGGAGAGAGAGAGAGAGAGGGGTGGGAGGATGGGTGTGTCTATGCAGGTAAGTTCTTCATGTATCCTCCCAGTGAACCTACCTGAAAAGCTGAGGTGATTACTATAGAGAAGTTCTAATCAAACAGAGCAAGAAGAGGGATGGATAAACTAAACTTTCAAAGGCTAAATGGGATGTCTGTACTGTATGTCAGCTGGGGACATTTGGATCAAACTCAAGATCGTAGCCCATGTTAAGCTTCAGCACAGTTACAGCTTAGAAATACAATATTGCCACTGTAAATAAGGTGAGCTTATTTTCTGGACCATACTGAACATACATACACAGACAGATCAGTGAACTTTAATGATAGGAAAATTGTTGCTGATCTACCAAATATTTGTTGATTCATGCATAACATTGTCTTGCATTCATTTCCTTGCTTTTCAAAAAGCAAAACATGCAGTTATTTTTCAGTTTAAATGTTGTGTAACTGAATAGGTTATGTTATGGATTCCAATATACTGATTCTTCACACCCAAGCAAGGCATTCCAAAGAACACCTGCCTCACCTGAGCTCACCTCATAAATATTTTTGACTTGCATGTAAATAAACCACAAATAAAGAACCAGTTTCAGTCAGTGACCTACTAAAGTAGCATTACAATTTGACTCAATCTTAAGCCATGCAAATGATTTATGACCTTTCTCAAGAAATTCTGAAAGGTACAGTGATTTAGTATCCCCATGACTTGTGCTTAGCTGTCCATGGGCCGTAAAATCATACTTAAAGTCAATCCTTGAGCAGGTGTCCCTATTCAAGCACATTTGCTGTGTTGGGGAAATTATATAACATTAAAGCAGCAACCGGCAAGCTAGCATTTTTTTTAAATCTCTGAAGCTCCTCCTAGCTGTGAGGCAGTTGGATATGAAGGATGTGATGGTGAACCCCCTGAATGTTACCTTTTTGGAAAGGACAAAGTTATGGATTTGGGGGGGTTGCAGTTTTTTACCCAGACATTTCAAAATAGCACATTTTAGAGCTGTAATCGCAAAACCATGAAGCTGTGATACTGGCAACAGCCCTGATTAGACGTCTGAGAAGATTTTCTTGGATAGCTCGAGTAGCTGTGTGACGCACCTGCTACAACTTAAGGGTACAGAAATTTAAAGTACAGTAATCCCCATTACCTGTCACCGAATGTCTATACTGTTGCTTCACTTTACAGAAATCCTGACTTACCTGTATGCACTAACGGAGACGAGTTCCACAACAAACCATCTGATAAGGACCGGGAGTGCTCTGCAAAGGCCAGATTTGTACTCACTTACTCATCAGAACCCTTGCAAACCAAGACATGACTGTAATAGACAGGACTATTCCAGTGGACTCTCTAACGACGCAGGATTCCACTGCTCATTAAGAACTCGTTGTCTCCTAGTCAGGTGGTGACTGGTGTATCTGCACTGAGAACCGATGTTGGTCCCTCTGCTTATTGTTTTTCATCACATCCAGTTATTTGATATAACAGCAGGCTGACCTCTTTGAAAGGATTTGCCTTCTGGTCACTTGGGTCAATCCAAACTGACAGAGAGTACATGTCTTTGTAATCCTGCACTGGACATGGGGATTGAACCCTGTCATTAACTAGTCACACAGGAAAAAATAACAAACACTCATATATTACCATGTAAACTAAATAACAACAGTGGGCATTTAGCGGTACGCTTCACATGCAACTGTGTTGCTCATGTTACTCATACAAATCTATATTTAATAAATATTTGATATTAAATTTGTGTGATATTATCATCAGCATGTCCACCAGAGATCAAAGTTTAGCTTCTGACAGACAAATGATGAACATGAATCAACAAAGGTTTTCGTTTTAAGGCCAAAGAAAAGCGGCAGAGTTTCACAATAGTAGGCTAAATGTGATTTATAATGTAAACATTGGTGTCCAAATGTTTATAGCAAATTGAATAGTCAACTCAAACACAATTAGTTTCCAGTGAAACCAACAACTAGCCAACTAACTAACTATCTGGCTGTGTTTCAGATCCAAAAAAGGATCAAATACTTTCTACACAATTTAGCAGTTAAATAGCCCATTGATAAAAATCTAATTTAACATTGTGACAGGGCAGATGCAGTTAGCCTGCTCTGGCTACAAAGATGCCCAGTTCCCCCACAGAGCACATATACAATACATATGAACAGAGTCCAGAGAACATATGAAAAACATATGGATAGAGTTCATAGAACGTAATGCAATAGACTTGGATAGAGTCCAGAGATGGAGCAGGAGGAGAACGTTTCCCTGTCCTGAGCACAGAGTAATTCACTCCAGTGGAATATAGCACTTGTAGGAGCAGTTCTGCTGAGGGGCCTATGGGTTCAGAGTGCAGGGGCCCCTCAGGCTTAAGTAAAGCCAACGGCTCTCCATTCTGAATTCAGCTGTGCTGGCATGTAGCTTTGTGTCTCTTGTGCTGTGCTCCCTCTCTTCTCCACTAGGGGCAGCAGGGGGCAGGCTGACTTAAGGCTTCGTTGTGGTTACATTGGCCCATGTTGGAAAATCTTTCAGTTGAAACATTGCCACACCCCAAGTGTTCAGAGCAAATTGAACACAAAAGACACCCAAGAGGTTCAGCATGAAGCCAGCCTTTGCCTGTAGGTAAGGACCACCAAGGAGTAGCACTTATGAAAATAGTAATACATTGTGTATGTTTGTATTCTTTTAGGTCAATTCCACAGCCAAAGAAACATCTCAAGTGTTTTACCATGTCCATGACTTTGAGGTTCCCGTAGCTGAAAGCGATGGCATTCGGTGGGGTTGCCACTGGCAGCATGAATGCCAAAGAGGCACAGATGGTGCTGGGCAACATTACGTAAAGTGGATGCAAACCAATGTTGCTAGCCTAGGGATGGATAGCACATAATTATATACCAGGCCAGACATTATACATTAAGGATGGGAGTGAAGAGGCATCAAATTTGGCTTTATTATTAACTAAATAAAGAAATCAGCACAATGTCTTAAAATCACACTCTTCATGTTCTCTTACCATGGCGGCCAGTATGGGCAGGAAGAGAGTGGTTGTGGCTGTGTTACTGGAGCACTCCGTAAAGGTGGCGATGAGCAGGCAGATGAGCAAGGCAATGCCGAAGTCTGGGATGCTCTTCAGAGGCTCCAGGCTTTGTCCGAGCCACAGAGACAGTCCAGATGTCTGTGTTAAGAGGTGTTAGGAATTGGGGTCCTCTGACACATACACAAGGCCTATGTTGTCTAGGGGATTTTAGCCTACTGTCACTCACACCCTGCATACAGAGGACTTCCTACCCAAAGGGCGTTGTTTGCCACAACATGGAAGTGTAAATATGTGTGAGACTAATGGGTGTATGTACCAGGGGTTTAGTCTAGTCTAGTCTAGTCACGAGATCCTGTGGGTTCCTACCCTTTTATGAGTAGTCAAGGTAAACCAACACTCCCCCTGATGCATGCTTATCTGACTGTTCTTTAGCTTATAGATAACAGTGTAAATCATTTAACTCAAATAAATAACAGCCATGAATGGCATGAATAGACATGAAAGTAAACTGTGCAAAATTTTGTATATAAAGGATGCAAAAGCATGGGGTAATGTCTGATGGATTTAGACTACACTGGAGAGTTTCCAAACTCTAGCAATTAGCTAACAGACAGCTACTGGCCCTATGTGTGTTTGCTGTCATTTTGCACTATAGTATACTGTGTTAGTCCTGCAGTATCACAGCGTTTCATTCAAGGATGACTTTGTGGTTCTAAAACATTGTTGCTAACAATGGAGAGTAGCTATGCAGAGAAGGTTCTAAAAATTCACCTCAAGTTTATTAGAGAATAGGGAGAGAGTATACCTCACTACCGCGGGCCAAAGCGAAGCCTCCTCCCAGCAGGAGCAGGATGTTCCAGGGCATCTTTTCATGAACCACCTCCCAGTTAAGCAAAGCTGGTGGGGCCTTCCTTCCCTCCCCTGCGTGATAAATCACAATCTGTCATCATTAGCCCCACTGGTGTGGAGAGGGTTGTTCTGGGCACTTGACAAATGATCCCATTTGTCATGTACAGCATTCTGATCAGTCATCTAACAGAGTAGTTCTTCAGCTTTCAGTTTCAAGTGGTGTAGCTTTTGCTGCTCAGGGCATCTTGGAATGGTTTGGTTAGTGCTACAGTTCAGGTTGTTGTATTAGGCTAGTATCTGAAAATGTCACCCTGTTTCATTTATGAGGTGATTTTCCGTGATCTGTGTCTTACAAATCATTATCCTCTCATACACAAGACGCTACCACTGCTCAGAAGGAAGAAATACAATAATCATGACACACAGCCAGTTTTGTGCATTGCATGTATCAAAAAAATCTATCTCTACAAAGTGAGTAAAATGCAACCCAATTGCAACAGTGACATAAAATCTGTTGGAACTTTGTAGTTTCTATGTAACAGTCATCCTGTGGGCAAATAAATGAGAGGAGTGGTGAGAATGTCTCCCATGTAATTCAAGATAAGTTAAGCAGTGTCTTCCAAATGAATCCTGGCCACATACCTCCAGGTCAAGGCTATTTTTCAAATGTAACTAATCCTTACAGGTTGCCTTTGTTTGGTAAACAGAGCACTTGACACCATGATAAAGTGAATTGAATCTGAGCTTTTAAATACGAGACCAAGAGAAAAACCTCCTTGGGAGGCTTCATCTAAGTACTGGTGCACTTGTGGGATACTTGTGTGCCATGAATTGTTCAGGGAAAACTTTGGTACCGTGAGTCTGTGAAATCTCAGTCTTCTTACCAGTCATGTCACTGGACCTGCCCCCAAAACAGAGGCATCTTGGCCTTTGTGAGGGAATAGCGAAGAAGAGCATGGACATGAAAATTGCAACTGTCCCATCAGAGACATACCTGAAACACAAGGTACAAAGGTCATTGAATACTGACCAAGATAGAGGAACATAATACAATGGGAGCAAACGTGAATAGTTCTGGTCTTCATAAGTGGGAGTGTCACATAACATCGCAATATAAACTTTTCAATGATCTTCTGTATCAGCGTATGAGGGCTCAACTCTGGTCTGTATAAAGAGGGATCCCACCCACCCCACCCATCCCCCTTGCGAAAATAGAACATGAAACTTAAAAAACGTTTGTGACTCTCGCACTGTTTTTACCCTTACTGGATCAACCATTAACACTCCTGTGTTTAAGCCACATGCCACTAATGTGAATGCACAAACCATAGTAGACCAGATTTATTCAAACAATTGCATGAAATTATATGCAGAAGATAGTTATTTCATTAATAAATTACCATTACAATGCAACTATTAGTCATTTTTAAGAAATTGAATTGGTGAACTCATGGTGATTGACATCCCACAGCAGCACACAAACTGTATAAACAACAGCTTGAAAAAAGTTATTGTTTCACCTCTAATTTGCACACCCTCTCTAAAAACAGCTGGATGTTTGTCAGTTTCATGACTAAATAGGTTGAGGGGTCAGGGACTTTACTCACTCTTTGTCCTGGTTGAAGAGCACCGTGGCCCAGCCGGGCATGAAGCCTGGCTCTCGGGTGAACCACAGCAGGACCAGTAGCACAAATATCACCAGTACACTGCCCTCTGCAAAGGACATGTTGCCAAGTTTCTTGTACTCGTTCTTCATCACTTGGTAAGCCGCCTTGTCATTAGCAGATTTGGACCCACATCCAAAGGATTTCTTGAAACTGTTCAGTCAGAGAGCGTGCAAACAATTAAGGGCAAAACATAACACTTTATAACTAGACTGGTGTCACTAACACTTGGTAAATTTGAAGCTTTATGTGTGATTAAATGTGTGTTAGACATTTTTTCCCACATATCTGTTTTTGAGATATTGTGGGCACCAGTGCAATGTATGGTATTTGAGACAAGCAGTCAATGCAATGCAGTCAATTTGCCTGAGGGCGTGGATTTCTTATAAAAGGAGTTATTTTAAACTTTGTGTAGAGGAAGTGACGGCACTTCAGATTCATTGAAGTACAAATCTAGTTATTGACGTTAGACTACATACTTGCATCCCAGATACATGAACTGAAGCCACAGCCAAGAGATCACCAGCATCAACAACATATTGGGAAAGCAGAACCCAAACCAGCTGGCAAAGTTGATGATTCCACCATTGCCTGGATACAGTCTTGAGTGTGTGTGTGTGTGAGAGAGAGAGAGGGAGAGTGATCGAGAGAGAGAGAGTATGAGATGTATGTATGTGTATGTGTGTTAATGGGAGCGGAGGCAGGATTGAGGAAAAGAGAGAGAGAGAGACATTTTAGTCTTGGAAAGAGTTATGCTGACAAATTATGGCATAATTTTTTTGACAGAATGTTAAAATATCTCACTCATCCATCTGTCCCTTTAGGATGAGGTTTGGAGTGGTGCCTGTGAGTGTGGCTGTGCCTCCGATGCTCGCCGAGTAGCACACACACAGGCTCATGCCTTTGCCAAGGTTGTGATACTTCAGCTCACGTTTACGCCGCCTTTCCTCAAGCCAAGTGTATTCATTTTTAACAACTCTCTCTGAAAAGTGTCAAATAGTGTCTTTATTGATTACCTCTAACACACCCAGTCACTGTGGAGAGTTAGTGATTGGTGAGAACAGAGCAGATTAAAGTTTATCCAAAATGCAGCATCAGCATTTTATTATCTTTTTATTGAGGATTATTGACTAGGCAGTGATAACTAACTGTGACACAAAGTGTTCTCTGAGCATTGAAAAAAAAAATCTGACTACGCTTCCATCCTCCTCACTTCAAAAATGAGCGTATTGGGTAGTAAAACAACCCACCTGCAGTGCTGACTTTGTCCACTTTGATCTCATCCATGTGGAAGCCCTCATTGGCCTGGCCCTTCTGCAGCTCCACCTCGTCGGCCTCAGCCTCTGTGTTCTGGAGCTGGTATAGCACAGCGTGGGCAATGGGCAGCATCATGGCCGTGGAGGCTGTGTTACTGATCCACATGGAGAGGAAGGCAGTAGTGCCCATGAAGCCCATCATGAGCCTGATGGCCACAAGGGAGAAGAAAAGCAATAAGGGATCAGGAAAGGACAAGAAAGAAGGAAAGAGAGGGTAAAAAAACAGAAAGCACAGACATTATATTGGAAAGGAAAGGGGTTGGAAGAATTAAGGAATAATGCAGGATTTAAAAAATGACAGGAGAGGAGAGAAAATGTAAAGAAAACAAGAGAAAGTACCATGGGATAAGAGGAAGAATAATAAGAGGACAGAGAAGGAAAACGGATGAGAGGAAGAAAGAGAATGATTAGAGGACAGAGAAGGAAAACGAAAAGTGCAGCAAATGGAATGGAAAGAAGGGCATAGAAAAATTAAGGAATGAGAATCAGCAGAGGAGAGGAAAGGAAAAGAAAACAAGTATATCATGGGACAAGGACAGGAAAGAGAAGGAGAGGATAGGAAGGAAAACAGAAAGCACAGCAAATAGAATGGAAAGATTGAAATACTTATGGAAGAGTACAGGACAGAAAATATGGGAGAGGAGAGCAGAGAAAAGTAAAGAAAAGAAACAAAATGACATTTCACCCTTCTGAGCAAAGATGGTATTCTATATAGATAAAATAGCAGCAACATACAGAGCTGGTTTCACCCCAACCAGGAGCAGCACACGCAGAGCAATGCGCTTGTGAAGGTTCCAGTGTTCCACTGCGATGGCCACCAGCAGGCCCCCAATGAACAGCATGTTGGAGTCTTTCAGATACTGGATAGACACCTAAAGCCAAGTAATAAACTGTTCATGTTACTTATCATAAGCAAGGGAAGGCAAACTTATGAAAAAGATGATGCACTGGTGATTCAAAGTGTGTTAGATACATAAAATCAAAACAAAAAAGTGACATTGCACAAAAGGTACAAAGTTAATTAAAAGAACACAAACAACATCATTAATTAATTTCATAGCTGGCCTAGTGGTTAGATGTTTGAACTCATGACTAAAGGGTGGGCAGTCAAATCTCCAAATGGTAGGAAAAATGTGGGTGGGGGAGAGACTGAACATCACATTGCACACAGCTGAGGTGCCCTTCAGCAAGGCACATCACACCAACTCCCCAGACACACAGCCACAGCAGCTGTCCATTTACATTTATGCATTTAGCAGACACGCTTTTATCCAAACTTACATTTTGCCAACTATCAATTGCTCAGGGCCAGTCTCCCCTAGAGCAACTTAGGGTTATGTGCTTTGCTCAGGGGCACAACGGTTGCACCTGGGATTCAAACCCACAGCTAGCCAGGTTCCTTAACCGCTACGTTACCACTGTCCCACCAACTGTCCAGCACTCCAAGTTTGTGTGTGTTCACCTTCCTCTTCACTGTGTGTTCTGTGTACGTATAATTGCTAAACCATAGATAAGTTAAACGCAGAGAAAGAATTTCCCTCGGGGATCTAAGATAGCATGTACCTAAATCCAGTTGATAGTGCACATAAATCAGTTGCAAAGGGGACCTCAGAGAGATAAAGGTAAGATTTTGCAGCTAGGGGTCATGGTCTACCTCTGAGGCCTCCATAATCCCCATCAAGGGGAAGAGGATGACAGGGAGAAGTGCCGTGGCAGCCAATGGAATGCACTCCGTGCACCAGTACAGTGCCATCAGGATGATGGCATAGCCGCATTTTGCCTCCTGCAACATAGACCCCCAAATTGTGTTAGACATGTGGGCCACTTTTAAAGAAAACAAGGTGAGGTTACGCTAGCTGTGCACTAACGATGCAAGCAAGTTCGACAGAAATACTGATTTGCATTCAGTAACGAGCAATCTGATTTATGAGGTATGCTTATATCTTTCACATATGCAGATGTGTGTAACTGCACCACATCCACACTGCTTCACTCCAGTGCCATTTGACTATCTTAAGTCATATCAAAGACGGTTTAGACATCACCCGTCTCTGGTCATACTACGTTTTTTTAGGGATTAACAGTATGATGTGAAACATACAATTAAAAATGGAGGACAATGTTTTGTTATGGCCTCTGAATACTAAATCAATACAGAAATAATAAGAGTACAGAAACATTAAAGATACTCCATCATAATGAACTAACCTGCTAAGCCTTCTTATGTCCCTCAGAGGACCACAGTTTAACATATAATACATTCAGTCAGCAAAATATCAGGATCATAACAACTTTAACATTTTAACTGCATAGCATCTTACTGCAGGAGATTTCCCTTTTTGGGAGACAATTTGAGTTATTCAAAGTGGTTTGCACTCACACACACACAGTACTTACCGACCCTTCAATCACCAATGGTAACGGCAAAATCACAAGTGGTGTGACAAAAATTATTAAGTAGTTACGACAACTCCAGAGCCATTTTAAACATGCTGATCCAGCCATTTCTGTTCCCACTGCCAGTTGACAAATGGAGAAAGTACCCCCCAGCAAAAATCAATTATCCTGAGGAAATGCTTTTTATGGGATAATTGAGGATGTAACCGTACTATTTAAAGAGAGTGTGCCAGATAAAGTTGTGGTATATATACCCTCTCTCTGGCAGAATTAAACATTAACTAAAGGGTGGTGTTGCGGGAGGCAGATACAGAGTGAACCATTTGGAGAAGGGATCACAAACAAGCATGGAGAAAATTAAGAGAAGGAAATAAGAAGAAAAGGGGAGATGGGAAAATCTGTAGGCTTAAAAAGCAGTTTTAAAAGTTTAAAAGTTTTACTTGGAAAACTAGATCATACAAGTGTAATGACTATTTACATCTTCATGTTATCATTCCAACTGATGAATCAATGTTTAATTTAGCAATACAAATGTGAACTAGTAAGTGCGTGAAGTTTGTGTGCACTATGCAATAACTCTATTTAAGAAGTTTGCAAAGCAAACTGGTGGCGATACCAGTCTATCCTGAATGACTTGCTCTATGGTTAAAAAAGTCAAATGTAATGTAAAGTTCACATAAAGCTTTAAACTTCACTGGTGGTGTGTCAACAGAGCAAAGAGCTGGAGGCTACATTAAATATTTTGGGACAGTACCAAAACCAAAGTCAAAGTCAGAACCTGGCTCTACATTGAGAGGGCACCCTTTACCCAGGACACATGTTGCATAAATGTGACAGTTTATTGCCTCAGGCAACCTTGGGTTGTTGCGAAGCAAGTACTCAGTAAAAAAAAAAGTTGAATAATTTGAATAAGTTAACTATGAACAATAAAAGACAAACAAATCTGTTAGAAGTTTTGCATGAACTATGTCAGTTATAGTCAATTGTAAATTATCTTTAAATGTAAAAGTCTGTTACTGTGAGTGTATGAAATTAATGTGAGTTTCAACCATTAAAGGCTTGATGGCAGGGGCGGTGTCTGATATGGGTCATTGTCCTGGGTGGCATTGTTTTTTTCCATGCTGCCTCAAAAACATACAAGGGCATTTTCTATATTATGTGCACCGATCGTTCCTCTATTGCCCATTTGCGAGAAGTGGAGGCACTTTTAGTGTGCTGTTTGCTGCTGAGAGGAGGGGGCGGGTCGGGCAGCTGGGGATGTATGTAACAAACAAGTTGTGGAAGAAATTAAATAAAATTAAATAATAAAAATACATATTAATAATAAATAAACAATATAAATAAATAAAAAAATGAATAGCTATATTTGCTCTTAGGGCGTTGGTGAAGGTATTAAATTAAACTAGACATTCAGACGCTTCCATTGGTGGCACTTGTGACGTGCTCGAGAGTAAGGGGGTTAAATTGTACTTCTAAGGTCGTCCACATTTAAGCGAGGGCAATGTCTTTATCTGGTAGGATATTATAAACTGGCTGACTGGAGCGGCATGTAATTAGAGCTCGCAAAATACAACAAAACAGAACAAATAACACCACACATAATGATATAGATTTATAATCTGCACTGATGCAGATTATAAATCACCCATTTGCGGGAGGCGTGCGCCTAGCTCGAAATGGGTGGGTGAAGTGGTTGAACATCACTTTCTCATGTCCACATCCACAGGTGTGGTGTTCTTCAGCAAGGCACCTAACCCTAACTGCTCCTCAGACACAGCAGTTTAGAACATTAATCACTGAACCATGGAAAGGTAGGAATAGGCCTATAACAAGTTCAAACCATTAAAGGCTTGGTGTGTTTAGGTAAGAATTGTCAATACCGTAGAGGTATTTTCATTTCGATGGGATGTGCCAGCACAAACAGCAAGCAAGGTACGGCTTGAAGGGCTAATTGGAATAATTTCAAAAACATCTAAATAACATGATGGATTCAAACATGGGCACTTGTGTGGAAATATGAACACCACGTCTTACTTACTTACAGCTGGTTTAATGTCAGCCTGAACGTTTAATGAGTTAGAAGAATTTTAGAATAAATCATACTCATTTATATTTTGTTGCTTTGATTTGGTTTACCTGGTTTTTACCTTTAGTCAAGAGCACGATCACCAAGACATATTACATTAAATGTAATCCTGATGCTTTGTCACATAAGTTTGGTGTATATAATTCACCAATTTCAAAAAATACTAACAATAAATCTGTGCAGAAATCAAGATTAGATAGGAGCCTGTTTATCCAGCCACTTCTTGAAATTATGACAATTCTATTGAAGGTTTGTGTGTGTGTGTGTGTGAAGGACTGCATGAATCATTCTGGTTCTGCTTTACAGCAAAAAGATAAATACAAGCACAGAAGACAAAGGATCATCCAAAAAAGTTAATCAAGACCTGTGGGTGTTCTACACAAATGATCTTTAAATTGGATTGGGCAGGAGCAGCAAAATGACCTTTATCTTCTTAAATATCAAAAAGCTTTCTTTCTGTCTTGGCTCTCCATTTAGTTTGGTTTATTTTATGTGTATTACTTTTTCATCCACAGAAAAAATCTCTATTCAGGACACAACTTTTCAAATTAATCTATCTTTTAAGCTCTTCGGACAATTCAGACCTCTGATCAGTCTGTCATTCATATATTGCCCTTATAAAAGATTGCAGTCTGATACAAATATTTAATGGTAAAGATATGATCTTTAATGTTGTATAACCATTGAAAACATATATTAAATGTTTACGAACATGCAGTAAACATGAAATAAACAAGTTTCTGATTGTAACACTTATGGCAGAAGTCTCCCTTAACTCTGTAATGCACAAGCCTGAGTTCAATAAATATTGTGCAGCACGTAATATAAACATATATCAGCATGAAATACTGAAGGCATATATATGCTGAACTCCTAAAAGAATAAATACTACATACAGAAGCAAACACACAGCACATTTTGTTGAGCTATCTAAACACAGAAATGAATGAATTTGGTAAAAGGGCACATTCATAACATGGGTTTATAAAGTGGCTAAAAATATTTGCCAAAGGTCAACTGTAAAATGCTAACTTAAAACAAAATACCACTAAAACCACCAGATAGCTAAGGAAGGCATGGGAACAAAATAGGTGGTGACAGAATCTTTAATGCTCATATAACCTACAGTAGGCCTATGTTTCCACATTTTAGCCGAACTGAAGTTAGAGTATGACCACTAAAACAGTCATTTGTATTTATTTTTGGAATTGTAGTTTGTTTTTTGTGAAGATATGACAAACTGTGATTGATTTGCTCACTTTTGCCTAAGCCATAACAAACTCATTAGTTATGTAGTTTGCTACTACATAACTAACATAACTAGAAAAGCACTTGGAAAGTGCAGACATCCGCCAAGCCAATATAGGGTCACTAACGCAATACAAATTCCAGATGGTGTTCCAGCTCACCCCTAATATTTAATCATCTGTTTCTAGTCCTAATAACCACGTTGTCCGAAAATTCCATCCAAATCCGTGCAGTACTTTTCCAAGTTATTTTATACACAGACCGACAGACAAATGGACAGGCAAAAACTGGCGAAAACATAACCTTACTGGTGGAGGTAATAATTTCTATTAAGGGAAACCACTAACTTAATAACTGCTTTGTGTCGTGGAGTTCTCTGCCTCTGCCTTGTCCATTAATTCAGGACACCTCGGTGGCCATCATCATCATCTCTTACTGAAAATATCCACATGCCACAACCACATTCACCATGGTGCAAGGAATGAGCAAAAAGTGCTTGTCAAAAGTGACAATCCACACAAGAATCAAAACAAACTGTGACATAATTTACCATTCTATGAGTCCTCATTTCATGCATGCTTCTTTACAGCTGAGTCCCTCATTTCATTGATGAGTCTGATATTAGTCAAAAGAATCAGTTGTGAATGACAATTTAGGCACAATGGCTGACAATATGATATGTCAAACAAGCAAAGCTGTGTGAGAGAAAAAAAAGACATGAACAAAGAGCAATAGGGCCATCTGCATAATAAAATAAGAGAGCTATACAGAAGAGACAGAAGTATAAAATGCACATAAATAGAAAACAACTCGAAACAACATAAAGAGAGGTTTGCTTCCCAACACCATAATAGCTTACTAAGTTTATAAGTTATACAACTTTTGTGGTACAATACAATTGCCTATACCCAACCAACAAAGCTGCAAACCAGTTAGGAACTATGATGTTAGAAAACAAACCCCAGACCTTTTTATAACGGTTAACAATAATTCCATCCCAGATGTAGTCATCAATATGTTTGCCCGACTGGTATCACAAGACAAACTTATCTATTAATCATTTTATACTGCATACTCTGTATCATAGACCTACTCTGTTGTTTAATGAAGAATGTCTTGGACAGACCAATTTTGAGTTTATAAGCCAATGATATTGTAAACTATTTGAGGTTTATATTTTAATATAACTGTATATGCCTGTAAGTACCATTTGTGAACGCTGATCTCTAGATCACAGCTGGTCATGTTAGTCCTGAAGCGGTTTGTGTTATTCTATATTTCTGTCATGTTCTTATTGATAGGCAACTGTGATTCACTGGCTCTGATGACACTATTACAACAGTGTGAAGGGGAAACATTGGGCTGTGGGTGAGTGACAGGTAAGGCGACAGGTCATTGGGGAGGATTAGGAAGGTTTCTCCATGGATAAGTTTGCCGTTTACTCTTCAGGTAAGACGTCCTCTGTCAGGCCCTCTCCAGGTTCTTCTTGGCTTGGACTCTGCTCTTCTGGTGCCTCTTTTTCAGTCCCCAAACCACCACCCTCACTTTGGAGATCAGAGCCCTCAGCCTTGGAGGTCTCCTCAAAGCCTGAGCCTTCCCCCTGGGGTGCTTCTCCCTCGTATATGATGTCTTCTGGGTCAGGGGCAGGTGGGCAGAACTCCTCGTCTGGCAGAAGCTGACGGAAAATCTTTTCAGCCAGCTGGATGGAGAAGTCGCACCCCAGGTTCACATCGGGGCCTGTGCAGACGTACACGTTGCTGGGCAAGTCATAGCAGCTGCTGGTGCTGCTGCTCTCCATCTTAGAGGTGTCCAGCATGTTGAAGTACAATGCCCACAAAGCTGTCGGCCGGCCGCTTCTCTCGTCACCCTCCGGGGGTTCTTCACCAGGGCTTGAGGGGACATAGAACATTCTGGAAATGAGAGGCTCCAGGTCCTCCCGTGCGGTTCCTCTGGAGGTACAGGTGAGGTGCACCAGGAATGTGCCAGGCATGCAGGTCATGGAGGAGGAGCAGAGTTCGACCATCTGCACCGCTGGGCCGCCCGGCTCCAGGGGAGGGACCGTCAAAAGGGAGATCTGCTGGTCTGAATCTGCAGGCAGCACTGACTGGTCTGAGATGAGGACTGCTCTGGAGATGTGCCTCTCCTCCTTGCTTTTCCAGTGGTCCCTCACAAAGCTATCCTCCACCACGAAATGGCTGCAGCTGATTCTCTGGCCATGCGTGTCAATGACAGCTTTGCAGCTGTTCTTTTCCTTGTCCACCACCAAACACTTCACGGAGTGGCGGAGGCAGTAGATCCCACCGAATACAGCACTCATCCGGCAAAAGCACTGCGGTATCTCCCCCAGACCGTACAAAGGGAACAGGAAGGGTGTGTTGCCATAGCGACCCAGGCAACGCAGGAAGTGCTGTGTGGCCTTGAGACCATCCTCAGTACGCGTCTCCTTTGTCACCATGGCAATAGAGTAGAGGACAAAATGCTGGAGGTTCTCCGTGAGCTTCTTGGTTCGGAGGAACTCCCAGAACGGTTGGTCAGACACCTCCTGGTACTCCTCTGGATGCTGCTCAAAGTCCAGGCAGAAGGTGAGGAACTTCATCAGCATACGCTTCTCCACCACGCTCAGCTGCTTGCTGGCAAACACGTCCGCCCGCGAACATGGGACCTGTTCCACTTTGTCATTGCGGTAGGTCAGGATGCGTGTGACGATTTTGAACTCGGTGTACCGGCTAACCTTGGACTGGATCAGGAGATCCACCAGGCTGCCACGGGAGTAGATGAGCTTGGACACCAGGTCAATGTTGAACCTGCGACCTTCCTTCACGAGATGAGCATAAGTAATTTTCTTCTTCTTCTGTACCTCCTTAATGAGACTAGCTGTTGAGTTTTCCTTTGTTTCTTCTGCTTCATCTGATTGGCTGGCATCTTTAAAGGCCCCCTCCTTCTGAACATTATCTACCTGGGTGTGTTCAGTTTCACTGTTGACTGTGGTTTCCTGTGTGTCACTGGGACTGGCCTCCCCCTCCTCCGCCTTTGTTTCCTCCTCGGGTTCTGCAGATGAAGGTGCTGCCTCAGTCTCTTCCTCCTTCACTTCCTCTTCAACCTCTAAACTGGCATAACAGAACACCTCTAGGTTTGTGATGAAGGAATCGTCGGCACTGATGAGCAAAGCCTCCTCCCCGTCCTCCAGTTTGCTCCTCCATTCCACCCCATCGTCTTTGCTACCCTGCTGAGCCTTCTGTTCCTCAATCCAAGAAAGCAGGCTGTTGAAGTTGAACCCGGCCCATTTGCTTGAATAGTAGTTCTGCCGGTCAACGTGCAGCACCTTCTGCCCCACCCTTGAGCATGCTGATGCTATGATAGATTCTGTGAGGCCTGTGCCAAGGATAACAACGTCAAAATCAGATGGAAGGTTGTCTGATGCCATCTTCAATTTAAGACCTTTAAAAAGAAGAAAGAGAAACATTACTGATACATTTATGTTTTTGCTGAATACAGCAATGATAAATTACACTATACACCAACATTTGGTGAGAATTTCGTCGTTCTTGTCCATCAAGTAATGTTATGTCGACCAAAAGCTAAACACAAGCGTGACACGGGACAATTTGTTGCGCCCCTAATCTACAGTCATTTAACACGGATAGATAGAAACAGCAAACAGACAGCCAACATGAAACTTTCCAATCCCCGTTTTAATAAAACTATGATAACATTACCATATGATTAAGCATATTTCAGTGCAACAAACTGACTGAGCGAAAATGGTTACTCTATGCTTTTGACCATGTCATGTCCACTTCCGGGGAGAGGGATATAGCTTGTTAGTTAGCATTCGCCACACATTCGCTAGCATACGCCATCACGTGCCTTTTTCGAGTTTCGTGAAGTCCAGCGACCCTGAAGTCTGCACCGTTTAGACGTCCCATATTGACATTTAAGAGCTGTATTACATTAGAGGCAAAAAAGCCACAAAGACGTTAGATACGCTAAAACATGAAGATAAACTGCTAAGCTAATCTGTTAGCAACAGCAAGCTAGATAACAGGTTTGTCTTAACGCGTTTTATCACAAATTTTAAACATCTAAACCAAAACACCATGGAGGATTCCGACACGAGTGCAATACTTCCTGACGAAGAGGAGTCGCCTCAAGATCACAGTAAATCAAGACGATTTCTTTGCCCTACGCCTGTGGGTAACAACGTAATTTGCTCAAAACATCCACCATATTCCTGTCCACTGTCAGTTTCTGTCGAGCCTGTGCTCTTTCTCTCAATGTTTTCATTGGCACTTCAGATGCCCCTATATACACAATACCTGTGGGATCGCATTAGTGAAGATCTGGGTTACAACGGGACAAAACCCGGAGGATGTCACAACAGCACTAGGCCTACCGATCCTCTGGAGAAGGTACGTAAAAAATGTAAACAAACGGAGTGATTCTGTCTACGGAAGCCGACGTTGGCCTGTTCCGATCGCCAGCTCATTGCCTTGACACATCGTTTAACGTTAACGCAAACTTGTATAATTTCAAATCTATTAAACCAAAAATTTTACTGCTATTTGAAGGTCAAAAATAGAAATGCCTGTAGACCCACAATTGAGACATAAGTAATTTATCCAGTCAGTGCAAATATGCATGTGACAAGGATACAAGGAAAGTGCATATAGTGCAGGAGGGGCAAGGGATGGTGGTGGGGATTTCAGTTCTCCCCCACATAAACAAAGAGCACCCAAGAAGAACTCCCTTATCCAAGGAAGAAACTTTATGGTGAAGGCAGGGGTGGAGTGGCAGTGTGCTATGTGTATGTAGGGGCTTACTGGTGATGATAGGGGAGTTGGGGCAGTGTGCTGTATGTATGTGGGGCTACTGGTGATGGTAGTGGTGGTGGTAATGGCGGTTGGGGATGTGTGAATGCTGGGGTGGGAGGGCTTACTGTTGAAGGCAGGGATGTGGGCAGTGTATTGTGTATATGGGGGGGAGGGTGTTGTTGAGGGATGGTGGGTGATGTACTGTGCGTATTGGGGAGTGTACTGATGATAGCAGCAGTGGTGGTGGTGGGGGGCTGTATGTATGTAGGGGTGGGGTGGCAGAAGAATGATCTTCTGAATAAGCCACTGTTATATTTTAATATCTAATATAATTATTTATCAAAATATTTTAATATCATCCAGTTATCTTGGTTCAGATGTATTCTTAAAAAAGAGCAAAGTAGCCTACACCTCAATTATGATGAATGATCAATAAAATTTTTTTATTCTTTCACCAGGAAGTGGAGACCCTGACTGCACACTGGAATTTGTACATAAACTTAGGGGGGTTTTTCGTCAGCCTTTTCTCTGCCACCCTGTTTGGGGCCTGGAGTGACTGTGCTGGCAGACGCCCAGTTCTGATCGTAGCCAGTCTAGGCCTGGCTACTCAAGCTGCTGTTTATTTAGTAGTTCTATACCTGAAATTACCAGTGGCTTGGTTCCTCTTGGGGAGACTTTGCAGTAGCCTCACTGGGGATTTCAACTCCATCCTCGCTGCCTGCTTTGCCTATGTGGCCGACACAAGTGACACAGTATCCCGCACCTTTAGAGTTGCTGTACTAGAAGCCTGTATAGGAGTGGCTGGCATGTTCGCAAGTATCATTGGAGGACAGTGGCGGCGGGCACAGGGGTAACCTAGGCATAAAGATGATATACATCTTGCTGATATAGATGTCTTTACATGTTGAACCATTTACACACTGTATATTGTGATTTATGCATTCTTAAGTACAATGTGTTTGTTCCATTTCAGGTACATCAACCCATTCTGGCTGGTCCTGGCTACTAGTCTGGCATCTGCCCTGTACGGCTACCTGTTTGTGCCAGAGACTGTGATTCCTGACCCCGGAGCCAGACTGCTCACCACCAAGCACCACCGGTCTGTTGTGCGGCTATACAGCAGCTCCAGGGAGGTGGGCCACCGGCTGAAGCTGTGGCTCTATTCCTTCTGCTTCTTCATTGTCGTCACGGTACACTTTGGAAGCCGAGACCTCTATGTGCTGTACGAGCTCAGCGCCCCACTGTGCTGGGGCCCAGAGCTGATTGGCTATGGCTCTGCGGTCCAGCACCTGATGTACTTGTCCAGCCTGGTGGGGTTAAAGGCCATGCAGAGGTGCCTTGAAGACTCCTGGGTGGCCATTGTGGGGTTGGTCTCCAACATGTGCGGCCTGGTGGTCATCTCCGTGGCCAACACCACAACGCTTATGTTCACAGGTAATGTTCATTTTATAATTTGATACTGAGATACTGGGTGTTTGGAAATGGTGGTCTGTGTTAGGTGCAGCTGCAACACTGCAATTTGTCTGTCACAGTCAATGTTTCTAGTGAAAGTTTATTGATAGGAGAGCTCATTAGCGAATCAATTTAAATTCCTCACTTGTCTGTTATTAAAGCAATATCTCAATTGTCCAGAATCCTTAATGACTCAATCTAAGCCTCTGTATTCATCTCAGAGGTACAGTCAGGACTATGCACAATCATCCAAGGACATGGACTGTGCCATGAGAAACTAAAGTATTTGATGTTTTGGATTAGAACTATAGACTATTGGAAAAGTGTTTCAGAGTAGAACTGTAGACTGTCTCTGTTGCACACATCCAGCTTTGTACAATATGCCCTGTGGCACTTTAAAGTGGTGTAGGTCTGAAAATTAAATTGGTAACATGTTCAGTGACCACTATGCGTATACTGCACCCAGTAATTCTTTGAATGGTAAACTGTTCTAATGGGAGGGTCATGTTACTTTAGCTATGATTGGACTGATGTAGGATATACACAACAGAGATAATCATAGTAGCCGAGCTGATTATTCCACATCACTTGCTGATTTATGAGTAACTTCCTTATGAGGAACTGAAGGTTTATACTGCTGTACAGCAGGTAAATAAATGACTCCATGCTATCTGCTGTTATCTCAGTGCAACGCATAGCAGGAAATTTACAGATAAAGCCGCATCTCAGTCATACAGCCACTCATCTTTATGACTTTCAGTTCTGCCAGTGTTATTATATTGTTCATTGAAAGGAACATATTGGGGCAAAGGTCAAGGACTGATGCTCGGGGATGAATTTGACTGAATTACTCACTTTTTCAATGTGTTGCCATCTAGTGGTCTCCCTGTGCAACAGAACAGTACAGAAACATTTTGAAAAATATGAAAGGCTAGTGATGAATTGTTTTTGACAGATACTTCAACCATATAGCTCAGAAGCTATTTGAAATGTACTCTGAGGGCCTATTACAGAACACTGCCTCAGTGCCCTGTGCATTGTGTGTGTGATTTGATTGTTTACTCAGAACACTTGAAAAGAAATACCTTCCTATTCATCCAGCACATTGTCTGGTGGGCCAACACCTTTGGTGGCCTAGTCTTACAGATGTTAATAATAAGAAATGCTAACACCTTTACCATGTGTTCCTTAGGATATGGACTTTGTTTCCTCTTCATGGCTTCAACCCCAGTTCTGCGATCAAAGGTCTCAAAGCTGGTGGACTCCTCCGAGCAAGGTAAATGGAATTGTGGGAACATCCATTGTTAAGATGTCAGATCCTCCTAGTCAAACAGAATTATGTGCACAGGTTGGTGGTGCATCTACCCTGCGCTGAGCACAATGCTCCTTCAGCTTGGACTAGATTTTTAATTTGTGGTTGATGCATGATAATGTCATGTTCAAAATATTGGTATTGCGATATATTGTGTCTGTGATACATCTGTTTAAATGCAGATATTGCCAGAGGTGTAGTGGGGATTTTTTTAGTGGGTGTACGCGACATAATGTAATAAATGAATTCCTAATATTTAAAAAGTGAGAAATAGTTTAAAGAAATTATGTGTTCCAAGAAGTGCCCAGTGTCCACTACACCTCTGGATGTTGCTGTATGGAAATTGTATAAAAAAAAGCTAAATGCATAACAAAAAGTATCAGACTATAAAATAATTTCATTTTTATTACAAGTGGGCCTGAATTTTAAGTGTTCTTG
Organism: Tenualosa thibaudeaui; assembly: GCA_027481765.1. NCBI lineage: Eukaryota > Metazoa > Chordata > Actinopteri > Clupeiformes > Clupeidae > Tenualosa > Tenualosa thibaudeaui. The sequence continues at coordinate 12,076,745 of JAIFZK010000020.1, read as the reverse complement.
TGTTTATTACAAGTGTTGCCATTTTTATGCAGTTATAACAGTTCTGCTCAGGACACAGCTATTATTAGTCAGTATCATGTTGTATTGTGATATGTATTGAATCATGACATTGCGATACCTATCACATCATGAGGTTGCAGGCAATACCCAGCCCTATTGTAGGACTATTGTAGTGCATATAACTGGCATGTAGTGACACCTGATTATCTACAGGGGCTTTATTTGCATCCGTGGCCTGTGTGGAGGGACTCTGTTCTCTGGTGTCGAATGGAGTCTTCTACTCCCTCTACCCCGCAACCCTACACATCATGAAGGGCTTTCCATTCCTCTTTGGTGCCATACTCCTCTTAATTCCTACTGGAATCATTGGGTGAGGCAGTTTGTACTCTTCCATGCAGTTACTAACCTAAAATGTCTAGATATAATATACTGTAAGTATCAAAATGATTTGCCTTGAATTTTATTGCTATGGTCATTACTCAGCACTTCACACTGTATTTAGATGTTTGGACGCCTTTTGCGCTTAAGGTCTATAAGTTATTTTTTTCTAATGATACTGTTATTTACGGTGGCCCTGAAGTGCAAAACACACCAATAAATGAGTAACACAACAGCAATTTGGTGTAGCGATGTTTTCATTTGCTGTTGTGTTTCTCATTTGTTGTTGTTTTGCACTTCAGGGTCACCGTAGTCATTGAATTATTCATCGAATCAGTAATGGAATGGCAATTTCCCAAAGTTCATTCACATTACACAACAGTCAAACAGAACTCAGCAGAGACTTACTTGGATCACATCTTTTAAGATTGCCTGTAAGGTAACTAGATATTGCCTGGGCAAGGGACACTGAATGACTTTGATTATGATTATGCAGGACACTCAGCTGCCAGCAGAGGAGGACCGAAAACACTGAGGGTTCCATAAGATGTTGAGACTGACCAGGTGACTGTTTTCAAGAGGTGAATCTCTCAGGAGAATCTCTTCTATATAATCTCAAGAAGGGGAATATGAAGTTGTTCTAAACCAGTGATCAAAACGTTTTTTTGTGCTAATATAATGAAAAATGTGAGTGTTTAATTTGTATGTGCATGCCTTATTTTTTTATTCAAAACACTGCCATATTTTTTATCATAATGCCTATTCGACTCTGCATAACTCTGTGATTCAATGTCTACAGTTAAAGTATTGTTTGTATTTTATATTTCAAATTTGTTTCTTTGTAAAATAATCCTGGACCTCTCACTCAGGTGTTTTATAATGGGGATAGACAATAATAACAACAACAACAACAATAATAATAATAGACAGTAAACAATGTACCTCTCCTTTCAAATCCTGTTAGCATTAAATAAAGAAATACAAATGAATTAATTAATCTAAGTAATTGTGGTAAAACTTTACTTGGGGATGTCGACATGAGTCATAAACATGAGATGACACATATCATGAACATTAATGACATTAAGTGTCATTCGATTTTTGTAATGTCTGCATCTCAAACTGTGTCAATTTTACATTCCAAAAACAGAATGACACTTAATGACTTAATATCATTAACATAAAAAAGTGTCATTAATGTTTCTCATACAGTATGTCTCCATTGGTGAATAAAATCAATGACACAGATTAGTGTCTAAACAGATCATCAGTATGTACACAGATTGCCTGTGGCCCTGGTTGAACCTCTATTACAGGGGTCATGTGCCTGTGTAAGAATGACCCAGCTGAACTCCCCAAAGTGGGCTCAAATAACCTTAGGACTGGTTAGACATGCTCCTGGAACAGACAGAAAGCCATCACTGGTCTCAGTGGCTTTCTGCCTAGAAAGAGCAGAGCACTTCTTCCCTCATGGTTATCTGTTTCAGGCCGTAAGCTTATACTACATAGTCACAACAGTGGGACTCAGAGGGATGTAGAGAGAGGAACGGTGGACGATGGATGTCGTCATGTGGACGTGAGAGTACACAGAAGGCCAGCCTGTGTTTACCCACAGTGAACAGTAGCCAGATGACCCACATGGGAAGAGAAAGGGACTAGTGATCTATCACATACCTCATGTTAGCCTAAAGAGGTGTATCACCAGGGTCCGGAATGTTACTAACTACAGAGGGTGTCACAGAGGGTGTACTTTTTTTTTATCAAGGCAATGCTATGAAGAAAGCTACATTTTTTTATTGCTCCCATTGGATCTGAACAATTGATATTTTTTATTTATAATCTGTGAAACAGCATTGTAAGTTTGTTAAATGTCAAAGCCTCATCTTTCTTGTATTAAATGCTATCCAAAAACCATTGCAGTGACATTTCACTTTTAGAACTGACTGACAAGAACAGCAACAATTGTATATTAAGGCAACATAACATAGCCCAACTCAGGCAAAGTAACTCCCTGATGCCACGCCGTGTGAATAAGTGGTATTGTATTGTGTCATAAGTGACAATGTTCTTTATTTGCACTGGCTCTTATTATAGATTGTGTGACACTGATTATCTACACAGATGGAGCATTTTCAATGTCTGTGAAAGCACTGCAGAACTATATGGTGTCATTTTTGGGTGTCTGTTTCTCTCTTAGTGAATACTGCATATTTGTCTATTCGCTTCTAAGTTTGAGCATTAGTAGACTGAAATAGCCTTAGCACGGTCAAAATCAAGCACAAATTATTTTCACAGTGATACTGACTGCCTTACTTGTCATCATTACTGTTACATTTTGTTGTATACATAATTTTCTCTTCAGGGGAATCTCTTTTATTTACACTTACGTGCCTTACACAAATTAAGTGTATTGCATTATGATTACATGTAAGCTATGTGCTGTAGGGATTCATGCCTCTCATGTTTATATATATATAAACTGTTCTTTCACATAGCTCTTGACTGCTTTCTGAAACTGATAATATTCCTATGATCAAAGAGTGTGTTCGCATGCCCTTCATCGCATGTTCAAGTTCAAGACTCTACTTGAATGTGGTGGGACAGAAAACGCATGTTGGTTAGGGTAAAGGCACCTAAATAAAAGATCTCATTCATACATCCTCTCTATAAAATTGTTGCCTAGCCACTGAGACAGCAAACAATTCATAACAAGGTAAATAACTGCAGTTACCACTATGCACAGGTATCAGAAAATAAATGAGGTACGGTTAATACAGTAGATCATTGCCCCCAGAAAGGGTAAGTGGTGACAAAAAGATGTTGTGTATTCCTGAGAGGTAGGTAGCACATCCTTCTCAGACTAACTGAGGCAATTTGAGTGAAAAGATATTCAATGCATTCAAATGAGACAGGACCCCTGAGCTCTGATATTCTACCTGGTCTAGAGGACAACCTTAAGCGATACTGTTAGTAGGAGTGAAAGCCAGAGGTGGAACTTCCAGGACTGAAAGAGTTAAACTACCTCCCGAATTAGTTAAATCACATGTCCAGATTTGCTTAACAAAACCTGGGGGCAAAACAAGCTGAATCAGATAAGGTGATAAGTACATAAAGGTAGGGTAACACCATGGAGGAATTTTATTTTCTGCACCTGGATTCTTCCACCTCTGCTGTTAAATTACATGCTGTGGACTGGGAGGCAAATTTTAACCTACTGTTGGTACTGATAGTACAGACTACATTAGGCTCATAGGAGGTTACAGAGGCCACATAGAGTAAATCATGAGCAGACCATGTGCACCATGACCTGGTGGACCACCACTGGACCTATTCCTGCTTTGGTAACTCTGGGTCCTTGGCCTTGTCCAGCTGGTCCTGACTTGGGTTGCCCTTGAGGAAGCGTAGGATCTTCTCTATGGTTGCCTCCTGATACTCATGAGACCATCTGTACATGTAAAGATAGAGGGAGTTGAACTGTGTAGCTGGGTTAACACAACTTAACATTCATTAAAAAAACTACAGAGGTGTAGCTAGCTGTATAAAGCTGAGCTGACCCGTAGCTGAGCTGTATTGACATCTATTACCACAATGCTTGTAGAATTAAATACTCTATCCTTAATGCTGCACTACTAAATGAGAAATGTTGACTTACTTGATACCATTGAAGTTTAGGATGGAACTCATATCATCTGGCAGAGACTTGGGGTCAGGCCATATGAAGTTATCTGTGACTGGAACAATGTTTTTCTTCCCACTGAGAGCTGTAACAATCTCCTGCATGGGTTAAGACAGCCTTTTGGTCATTTTAGCAGACATCCAGATGTCACATGGTGTCATGATAAGATTTGAAAATAGGAGAAATGAGATTTCAGAGGACACTAAAACAGCCCTCCATTTGACCTTGTGCACCCAGTCCTTCATGGCGACGTCACCCATGCATTTATCCAGGGCGTTGGCAGAGAGCACTAGGATAAAGTTGCGCGCACGCTGCACACTTTGGATCAGCTTCTCCTCAAAGCGGCCGGCCTCCAGCTTCTCCACATCAATGAACACACTGTAGCCACGCAACTGAAGATGCACCTTCAGTAGGCTACAGAGAGGGAGCAAGAGGAAAAGGGAAGGACAAAGAGAGGAAGGTCAAAACAAAGGGAGGTACAGGAGGGAGTTTTAAACAAGAAATGTCATCTCAGATGCGATGGAGTGATGTTCTCCTTTATCTGAATGTCTACACAGTACTACTCATTTTTTACTTACATATATAGGTTATATATACTTACATATAGAGATTATATTTTACTTACATATATGATTATATAATGAAGGAGCTAGTACTGCACAGTGCTCATAAATAATACAAAACAAAACGTCTTCCCAGAAGTTCAACAAATGTGTTGTTGAGAGTGTCAAAAATGAAAAGACAAATACAGTACATACATTTACAGTCATTTTAGTCTTTCATAAAGATATGAAAGACTAAAATGACAAAAAGAACTATCCCTGTAATGAGATTATGAAAGGGACATTCATATCACATAAAATATAAAGGGAAAGTGTGACATTATGAACCCGTATGTAGGGCCATTGCTGACAGAAAACTAAACCAAGTCTGGTCATCTTCTGACCTGGCCAGCTGTGATCCTGTGGTGCGGCGGTAACTGATGAAGACGTCTGGACCGCAAGGTTGTGCGTCGGTCAGGCAGGCCTTTTTTGGGTGGTGCATGGCTTGCAGGATTTTAGCCCGGTGCACCCCATTCTCTACTGCGCAGTCGGTGCGTAGCTGCTCATCAGTGACATGCAGAATGTGTCTGCGGTCCACGCCTGACTGGACCAAGCCATAGGTGTACTGGCGGAAGCGCGGGTCTACGTCTGCCAGCCAGTCAGCTAGGTTGTTAGGGTCACAGGTGGAGTAGTTGGCATAGGTCTTCAGAACACGAAGATCTCTCAGAAATCTGTGGTCAAACAGACAGAGCCCATATGGATACAATAGCTATTGGAAAAGATCCCATTGTTGTCCCTAAGCCCTAAGCATTCAAGCCTCATCATTGGCTGATTCATGCCAATTAAGGCTTTCAGAGGCTATGGCTCAGGGTTTAAGAAGGACATTAGAATTCAGCCATTAACTGTTAAAAAAACTGTGGGGGTGGGCTACCTTTTGCGAGTGAGCCCTGAAGACATCCCCAAATCATTGCGCAGGTCTTCATCTGTGATATTTAAAAGCAGGTCTCCATCCACTTGCAACCCCTACAAAGGAAATACACAACTCTAACGAAAAATTCTAGTTGCAAAACAGCATCCCAACTGACAATCTGAGATTGAATTTGGTCCAGAAACTTTGACAGTATCTCCCAATCCCCTGAATCAACAAACATAGATCAGAATGCCTCTGTATACTGTTGGACAGACCTATGTCCAATCAGACCAGACCAATGACTTTGATAACATTTGCAGTGATGAGACGAATCAGGGTATGTTGCATCCGGGTTAAAAGCCTGTTTTTGATTGGTTCCCTATCCCTAGCGGAAGACTGAGCTGAAGAGCGAAATCAAATCAAGCCCGAAGATCAGTATGTGTGTCAACCTGGCTACATACTGCTAGATGACCACATAGGAGCATAGTTACACGATAAAGTGGAGTTTCTGCTACAGCCGTTCAGACCTGAAAGTGCTCAGAGTACGCGCTGAAGCCAATCTGCTGCAGCCATCTTTGCACCTCGCCAGTCTTCCAGTTTGGCACGGAGGAGAGAATGCGGCGTGGCACCTCCTCTCCCATCATGCTCAGGGCTCGCTTGGCAAGGGAGCAGACAGTGGCATTACTGGAGTACATGACAATCCTCTTCAAGCTCTGTACCGCTCCAATCTCTTGGAAAATCTGATGGAAAATTTTGCCCAGAAATTGTGCTTACTTATAAGAGACAATTGTACAGACTACTAATAAGCACATGAAGAGTAGTGTTAACAAACAAGAGTAGAGTACTGAATTGAAACAAACACAGTATGCCTTATTCTACTCAAGACCAGGCTGGAGCTCACCTTAGTGTTGCGCTGGCGTGATTTGATGCTTGTCTCCACGCACAGGTAGAAAGCAGCAATGCACTTTCCCTCCAAGCGAGTCCCATCCAGCAGGGGCAGCAGGTGCTGAAGGTCAGCGGCCGTACGGCCTTGCATGCTGTCCGTGCTGTCCAGCAGGCTGCGGGCAAACTCGTCCGGGTCCAGTGAGGCAATGAAGGGCTCTACGAGCTCCAGTGTGCCAGACTTCACCACCTCCTTCTCAATCTCCCGGTTGGCAGCCAGCACAGCCACAGCCAGGCAGGCATAGAAGCGGATGAGCTCATCCTCCTTGGAGAAGGCCAGCGGGAAGAGCCACTCAGCCGCCTGTTTCTCGATCATGAGCCTCTGGCACCGGTGGCCGCCGTACATGGCACAGTTGGCCAGTGCTACGGCACAGTGGCGCAGCACGGTAGGATCCGTGCCACGGCACCAGAAGAGCAGCGCGTCCAGGGCACCATTGGAGATGAGCTGGGCAGACGTCTCCTCAGTGTGCTTGAACATGTGCTCCAGAATGCCAGACACACTACGGGCGAGCTGGGCATCCTCCTGGGACCTGGTCAAATTCAGGATCACACCCAGACCCATGCGTGCCACATAGTCTCTGCAAAATCAGACATAATGCTTTGGATTAGGCCTGTGCTTTCCTAATAAGTAATAGTGCATGGGAATCATTCCACTTTATTGTAGGTACACCCTACCTGTTTTCTGAGACAAGGATCTGCTCCATTAATTTGGCCGACTCATAGGTTATTTCTACGGCAGGTGTATGGAGATGCTGCAGGAGCAACTCCAGGCCACCATCCAGTCGTATCCTGTTGCATATCTCCTCGGCAACCTGACGCCCAAGTGCTGGTAAAACCCAGGCTTCCTCTACCAGCTGGTAAATCTCAGCGATTGCTCGGCGGGTTTCATCCAGATCCGCTGTGTCCTTCGCCGATTTTAACGTTTTGATGGCTGATCGCAGTGCTGGTAGAGAACTGTCAAGCACTAACTGTACATCAGCAGTAATGCCCGGCGAGACAGCCCTTGGGTCAGGGGCAGGGCTGGATTTCCGAGATTGGAGGCGACTGACATACTCAGGAACCGTGAGTCTGTCGGAGCTGAACATTGATAAATAACTGCAGAACTTACTGATGTATACAAGGAGAGATAAGAGCATCTAATGAGATATCTTTTAAAGACAGACGTGTCACCGTTCTTTGACATCGACACCAGCGATAAAACAAATTGATTAGCTAACACATAATTTATTTATTCAATAGGAGGATATATCATAATTTCGCAAAAAGAAGCTAAACCTAATGCCTGTTATTGGGGAATTTGAAAACTCATCACAAGGAAACGTTTGTTCGGAATCGCAGGCCCATCATCATCTACCTGCTGCCTCGGCGTTGTTTACCTCAAATTTGCCCGCGACGTCACTTTAATGAGCAAATCCATGCGTTATAACACCGAATAAAAGGCTAGCATAACAGCAACCCCGAAAGCCGCGCTGAAGTTTCTGTCGCCTTTCTTTCAATTGGGAAAAAATATGTCTCCAGAAAACGACCAGGAAACAGCTGAATGTGAATGTCTCTCTTGCTAGGTCTAGCTCACACAAACAAAGAAGGCTTATTAATCCCTAGTCTCGGAGAGTGTCGTCTCTTATTTCATAGAAGAAGCCAACGATGCTACTGTTTCCGTTCTTTGGTGTATTTTTTTTAGTAGCCTAAACCAAATATAGACACGGTTCTCATCGTTTTGCGCACCCTGGATCTCTCAGCATCCTCCCTGCTAGGACCGCCTTCAACTGATACTTGGGTCCAGATAAAGAAGTCTCCCTCAGCAACGGCACAGCTGAAGACGTACATTACGGAGCGTCTCCACATAACCCCGTTGTGCTGTTGCCCCTAGTGGACTGATTCCACATTTGCAGCCCGATTAACATCGAATGTTTTAACCATGGTGTTAAAACATAGGCTACATGTAACAGAAGTCGGTGTCCAGCGTTCAGCAATTCACTGTCCACATGAACTGTCCAGTTCAAGGTAGTTTGACGTAAGTGGGAAATGTGGTCGGCCTACTTGCTGTACTATAAGAAAACCTTCTGTTCTTTATGCATGGTGATTACACAAGGCAGTGGACTGCATTGCAGATTGACAGCACAAATATTTCTGCCCCAGAGGCCGATGATAGATATATGGTTTTATGGTTAGAAAACCCCATCAGAAATGTATCATCTGTGGATTACATGCATATAGTTAGATTAAGGATAAACAAAAATAATTAAATTTGCTTATTAGCATATATACAGTATTTTATTACTTTCTCCCATTGTTTTTATCCTCTTCATTCCCTCTACACCCCTGTGTGTTTTATGTGTGTGTGTGCGTGTGTGTGCATGTGTGTGAGTGTGTGTGTTTGCTATTGCAACATATGTTGAAAACAAGCTTAAGTAAACAGCCAGAGGGCAAGTGACATTGGACCCCATTGACCAGTCTTGTCCAACACAGCACTGCAGATTCCCTAGCTGTAGCATTCAGATTGTCAGGCTCCCACCATGAGGCTAGGGCTGATTCTGCTGGCACTAGCAGGGCTTGCTACAACATGCCACTCACAAGGTATGTCAGCATGCTTTGAAACCTGTGGTTGCTCTGTGGGAATTTCTGTAAGAACAAGTAATATGTGTGTGTTTGAGTGTATACAAGAATAGAATAGTGCATGCAGTAGAGTGTGTGCTATAAAAGGAATGTACAAGAGATTTATGTGCATGACAGTAGACTTCTTTGGAAAACCATGTTGAAACCATGTTTGGAGCATCATCGTAAAAGGACAGAGACTGAGATCTTGTGTAGGATTGGCTCTGTTCCAGCTACATCATCTACTGTTAGAAGTATTTAAGGTAGACAGATAAGGTAAAAGGTTAGAATGGTTGAGGATCATCGATGTATAGCCATTCTCTCGGTGAACGCAATAAAGACTTGGTTGAACAAGACAAACTTCTCTGCATCTTTGGGTTTTTCTAAGAAACTTCTCCACAGCTCCAAGATTCTGATCAACTGTTTTTGCCATAGGCTTAGCCACGTGGATAGGAAATGTGTGTCATCATTAGCATCATTGTTGTTACAATTAGCACAATGGTATTCATACATACATTGTGAGTACAAATCTGGAGCAGGTGCAAACCCAACCTCCTTGCAAGACCTGTCAAAAGAGCATGATGCGCTCAGGGAAAGGATTGTGAGGTTTAGGGTTTGTTTGATCTGCTGTCTGTTTCTCTGTCAGTCTGACTCTATCCGACTGTCTGCCTGTATGTTTACCCTTGGGCATCAGAGTCCTGTGAGAATCGCTGTGAGAATGGCTTTGATGCTCAGAAGACGTGTCAGTGTGACACCATGTGTAGATACTACCAAAGCTGCTGCAGGGATTATGAGACTGCCTGCCGAATGCACAGTAAGTCTTGAGCTCATGATTGTATCCTGTAATACATTCAGCTAAAGTCAGTCTCCTTGTGAGCAAAATTAATTAAAATTAAAATAATTAATATAACATTATATAATTTTTTTTTGCAAATTATAAACAAATACTGTATGGTAATATAAGGTCATTGTGCAAGAGCAAAAAAGTTAAATGCTCTTCTTCTAGTACGTGGAGACACATTTGTGTTTGCTGAGGATGACGAAGAGCAGATGGGTCCCACTAAAGGTACAGGGAGAAGTCGGTCATGGGGCAGACAGTTTGCCCCTGCCACAACTCCTATGACAATGACAGTTGTACAGACAAGAGCAGGGAGCACCCCAGACATGGTGACTACTTTTACACAAGGCCCCTCTGAGAACCCATACAATGCTAATACCATGGCAGCTCCAATTACCAGAGATGTTCCAAACAATACGGATGTTACTGATGTTTCTGATGTTTCTGATACTGCGGATGTTCTAAGTTCTACCGATGCTCCCAGCGGTACTGATGTCCCTAGTGCCACCAATGTTCCACATACCACTGATGTTCCAAGTGCCACTGCTTTGCCATTTACTACTGATATACTTAGTACTCAAACAACCAGCTCATCTGCTTCTGCCAATACCGATGCACCAGTCACTGCTGAGCCCACGCAAACTCAGCCGCCAGACCCAGATGCAGATGCTTGCAGTGGTAGACCCTTTGATGCTTTCCTGCAGCTGAAGAATGGCACAGTCTTCGCATTCAGAGGTGAGCTGTGTCCAAACTATGTGTATTGCTTGAGTTAGTTTTCAACCTTTGAACATTTTTTTAAGCACACCGTTATGGACATAGCCCGTGTGTCACCTAGGCTAACATAGTTCCACATCTTGATGACCGTTGTCCTTATTTTACCAGCTAATCTGGGAAGTGTAAACTGTCCAATTCCCTGGACAAATATCAGTGCTGTTTGTAATGTTACACATGTGCTCCCCAGGCATCTACTTCTTTGGCCTAGATGACAAATCAGTGCTGCCAGGTTACCCTAGACTCATCAAGGATGTGTGGGGAATATCTGGGCCCATAGATGCTGCCTTCACCCGCATCAACTGCCAGGGCAAAACATACATCTTCAAGGCATCATATTCACTGCTATGCATTTCTGATCTATGTCATAACCCATAAACATTTCATCAATCAAAATGCAGTTACATGTATGACATTTTGTGTCTTTCAATGAAAGGGAAATAAATACTGGCGGTTTGAAGATGAAGTTTTGGATGATGACTACCCGCGAGACATCAGTGTGGGCTTTGAGAAGATCCCAGATGATTTAGACGCAGCCTTCTCTACGCCTGCCCATGGCCACCATGGCAAAGAGAAAGTCTACTTTTTCAAAGGTCCTTTCAGCATAATGTAGCCTTTCAGATTTGGCAAATACACTGAAAAGAGGAAGTCTAGTTTTTCAAAGGTGCTGTAATCTTTTAGATTTGGCAACTACACTGATGCGCAAGGTGGCATGATTCAACAGGCCATAATTGTCTTACTTCCTTTTACAGGCGATCAATATTACCAGTATGAGTTCAAACATCAACCAACTCATGAAGAATGCTTTCAGATGTCCTTAAAATCACCTTCCATGCCTTTCCTTCATTACACCAACATGTACTATCAGAGCTGGGAAGAGCTTTACAATGTACTCTTTGGAAGATGTAAGTGTACTTAGTTACACCTTGTTTTCAAAATTCACATACAATTTTTGGAGTACAGCCTTCATTCTTGATACACTACTTTTTGAAACATGTCACTAACCAGTAATGTTATGGCATATTGTTAAGATACTCTGTTCATTTATTTATTATTTTTATTTGTATTTATTTGTTTATCTCATTCAGATTTAACTGTGTCATATTACAAAAATTAAGCGGTTTGACACACACCAAACAAAACAACTCCAGAAGTACGTAACTCACAACTCCACAACAACTGCTCTTCTTTCAATTTCTGTTTGTCTCTCAGTCCCAGAGCACCACCATGGGCCTCACTTCATCAACAAGGACTGGAAAGGTCTCCGAGCTCCAATCGATGCCGTGATGGCAGGAAGGCTGTACATCACCCCGCGACCCCTGGGGAGGCAGGACCAGAACAGAAATAATCAGCAGCAATGGGGCCAGGACTGGAGCCAGCAGTGGGGCTCCCGGCGCAGACAAAACCGCTCACCGCAGTGGCCAGGGTCCACCCAGTGGGGCATGAACATCGGGCGGGAGTTCGCAGAGCGCGGGATGAGCATTGGGCGAGAGTTTGCCGAACGTGGGATGAACATTGGCCGGGAGTTCATGGGGGGGAGGAGCCATGATGACCGCCTCCGAGACCTGGACGATCGCTGGCGTGATGAACAGGACCGTCGACGAGACGAAGAAGAGCGGTTGAGGGAGAGGTGGAGAGACGAGTACTACAGGAGACGTTACCACAACAGTTACAGATATGACCCACAGGATGACTACTTCTACCACATGGTGCAAAAGGGTCAGCCAGTACAAAGTGTCTACTTCTTCAAAGGAGGTAAATAGGCCTGTTGGATGTGGTCAAGTTAGTTGATACAATAAGTGTCACTGTCAGGCAGAAACCTCATGGTTGCAAAACATGCAACAAACTGAAATAATACATGTTTCCAAACTAATTGAACATCATCAAAGTTTTGTTTTAATGTATGGATATACAATACGGTATATACAGTTTTCTGAAGCTCACATGTCAACATGAAAACCGATCAATAGCATTGTTGTTGACCAAAAATAGACTTAAGAGTTTTCTGACTTACTCTGGTTTGCATGAGAATAGCGTAGAACAACACTCTTTCCTTTCTTTATACAGACAAATATTATAGGGTGGATCTGCAATCCAAGAGAGTCGACCCAGCAAGTCCTCCATACCCGAGACCCATTGGCAAATACTGGCTTGGGTGTGATGAAAAACCTGGAGCAGAGAAGAAGTGAGCCCAAAGGCGATTATCCTGCACATCAAAGACTGTCCTTTCAAGACCTTTCATTACAGGCCCAAGACTAAAGGAAATCTTAAAGGGATATTCCATTGTAAATCAACCCATAGCTTAACCATTGTTTAAGGTTGCTGAGTGGTGTCACTAAGAAAAAGAATGAAAAAATTTGGCACACCATATATAGCAAAACAGTAGCTAACGCAAATCTCTGACGGTATAGAGACAGTTTTCTATGCCCTCATCAGTTAGTGTTAGCTGACAGTTCACTATTTGGTCTACATTGTGCCTATGTTTTTTCACATTCTTTTTCCTACTGAAGCGACCTTAAAGAACACAGCTATGGGTTCTATTTGCTATGTTCTATTTACATTGTTACACTGGGGTTCCACTGGTTTGGAGTAAAGTCCATTCGGTCAGTCCGAAAAAATGTTCTGTTAAAATTCTTAACTGTTTTTGAAGACATTCAAAACTAGTGCTCTTTAATTAAATCTTTGCCAACATGTGAGGTAATGCATTTTGTGAAATCAAAAAGCACATCAATTACCTGCAGAAACATCTGTCTCTGCAGTTATTCCAAAACAGGGTTTTAATCTGATACATCCACAGGCATGAGACGCTGCAGGCATTGTATAAATTTTGTTTCTAGGCTCTACCCTAGAATAAAGCATGTGGTTAGCATCAGCTCAATCACTGATTGTGCATGACAACAGGATGTGAAATTATATGTTACCTACATTAAAACTGACACATTTATATCAAGATAAGGTGAACATTTTGGGACACAAATGGACCTACTCTAAGTGTAAGGATAACTGAAAGTTTTGTTTTCATTTTTTCATAGTCCTTCTATTTCATAGAATTCTATTTTACATATATAGTATGTGTTTTTATGAAACAGCATAGTAGTGTGTTATAAGACTGATTTCAACACTCCTTTCTCTAAAGTTGCATTTTTAGTCATCAAATGAAATGAGGGAGTGTAGTTAAGAAGTACATCATCAACCAACAATCGACAGAAAACTGACCATTACTATTAGAGGGAGGAGCCAACAACATCTAGCCCCACTGCCCCACTTCCTAAAAAAACTCACTGAGAACCATGTACTGCCTATCAGTTCACAATAGCCAAGAAAAAGTAAACATAATGTTGGATTTGTTGGGCAGGAATCCCATCTCCTGCAGGCACCTTTTCACAGGCAAAATATAGTTGTCATCATTCTCCTCCACACGCGACTGACAGGTGTTTGTACTTAACTCAACAGAAAGATTTGCAAACAACAGAAACATGAATATGTTAGGTCTTTGTGCATACAGGTATGCAAGGTCATCCAGGGACACTGCTTGAGTGCAGAGTGGTTGAATGTGGGAGGGAGAAGGAGACACACAAACACACTTCTGTCACAGCGTTACATTATTTGACCTGAGTCACAGCATAATGTACAAAATTGCAGTCTTTTGCAATCAAATGCTTGCCCAAGCAAAAGCCCAGATGCACCTAAGATAAGGGTCTGCTAATTGTAAATGTAATGTAAGGGGTCAAAGCCCCTTTTTCATTGGATCCCTATATCAGGCAAGCAAAGTTACAGAGCTGAAGGCCGAAATCAAATTGAGCTTGCAGATCTGTCACACTCATAGACCTCAAACAGCAGGGCTGTTGATTGATTCGCTCTGGATTTCTCCTTTAAGCAACAACCTGCTCAACAAGTTATCAAGGCAACATAACTGTGTTCTTCATACCACTGATACCATTTTTATTGGGCATTTTATTGGACAAGTCAAGAGAGGTACAGCTCTCAGGTTCACTTGGCATCACAAATACACATCAGTCAAACACTAAAATTACAGACCGAGGACAGATAACATGATGTTTATGATGTAATTCTCACTTCTGCTTACATGAATAGTTATAAGACATCAAGTACCAAAACAATTTGAGACTAATTTGCAAAAGTAAAATGTTATCAGATATTATGGATATTTTCATAATTGCGACTACTATGATTGCTTTCATAGTGCATGACATTTTCATACTTTGGTCCGTCATCATCACAGGTCACAATGACTTCATTGGCAATGACTTGGCCCAGGTTGCTTGCATTGTGTGCAGGTCCCACAGTCAGATACCCGTCCTCTCCTGGAGGATCTGGACAACAGGCTCTAGGTTCAGCCAATTGGACCTCTCTCCTTGGTGACGCTGGAGACACCCACTCTGGGACACTCTTAAGGGTGGAGGACAGCGGCCGCCTGGGGGTGACGCTCTCTTGCGGGCTGTCACTGGAGCCCATGGGACAGGGGGAGCTGAGGGGATTGTGTTTCCGGCGGCTGGGCTTCCTCATGGGCACGGCGCCAGGTGGGGTCCCCCCACCTCCACCTCCTCCTCCTCCTCCGGTGGCCACTGCCTGCTCCCAGGCAGCCACCCGCGCCCCCAGCTTCCTCCGTGGGGGTTTGGCAATGGCCTCTCCACGGGCCTTAGGCCTACTGGTGTCCTCCCTTTGCCTCTGGATGCTGCCAAGCCGACGCAGCATGGCCTGCACTGGGCCCTCTGAGCTGGGCTCTGCCTTAGACACACGGGAGGCTTTACCCACAGTCACATACACAGTGGTTACCTTATCTGCCCCGCCCTCCAACTGGTGGCCACTGGTCGGGGCCGGCACCTGGGCATTTTTCTTGGATGTGTTAGAGAGCGTTCGTCGCCGGTTGCTCCCAGGCACAGTTAGCGTGCTGTGAGAGGGCGCAGTGGCATATCTCCCAGCCTCCAGATCGGCTTGATCTTCCGTGGCCCCCTGCTCATCCACAAAGCTCTCACCGGTCTCTGGCTCCTGTTCCTCACCCTCAACCTCGCCCTCTCCCCTGCTTTGGAGGGCTGAGACCATGAGGACACCCCAGGGGGTCTTGGGCTTGCGACTTATGGCCGGTAACTCCTGGCCCGAGCCGCGACGCTCCTTGGGGCTAAATTTGGTACCCTCTGCAAAGGACACAGAGGGACGCTTGGACTTGGC
Organism: Tenualosa thibaudeaui; assembly: GCA_027481765.1. Lineage (NCBI taxonomy): Eukaryota > Metazoa > Chordata > Actinopteri > Clupeiformes > Clupeidae > Tenualosa > Tenualosa thibaudeaui. Next base: position 12,060,903 of record JAIFZK010000020.1, on the reverse strand, counting down.
TATGCTGGAGGTGCGGGGGATCCCGAAGGCCAGAGACATGTCCTCTGAGTTGAAGGCTGATGGGTCAGGGAACATGTTGCACTTTGAACTCAGCTCCTGGAACTCCCCTCCTGCTAAGGTAGAGATATCTGGCAAAGGGGCAAAGATTTAGGCAGAGGATAAGTCAATGGATAACAGATCAAAACAGTTGTGCACTATAAAAACCCATAAAAAATCTATAATAAAGGGAAATGGGCTATTCATTTCAAGTCAGTTCAATTTCCAGACATGTATACTTTATGAACAATTTAAAATGAACAGGAATCAGTAAAAGTAACTAACTCAACTTTGCTGACACACTGTAGTAGATAGACATGACTTTTTCCAATCTACCTTCTCTAGGTGGAACACAGTATAAAGCCTCCCCCTCCTCTCCCTCATCGCTCTCAAATGAGTTGTCTGTTAACCAACCAGATGAGGGTGGCTCAATGAAGCTGTGGTTGAAGGTGAGCTCAGGATCGTGGTGAGACACTATAAGGACACAAAAGAGTATTGGTTCTCAAACTGGGGTGCGGAACCCCCAGGGGCCTGCAGCACGTTGCCAGGGGGTCTGTGAAAAGTTTGCTACAAAGTATAAACTTGTCTTATGGGGAGAAAAATACTAGAGATCAGAATAGAGCCCAATCACATTGTGCTCATTACTCCCACCAGCATAACACTGGTGACAATTAGCCAACATGATATACTACAATCTGTCAAAACACTTTCCTTAAGCATTATCGTTAACTGCAAGCAAAATTAATAGTAGTTATTATTAGTTATGTGAAACAAATAGTATATCTTTAACACAGTAGGCCTAGATTTGACAAAAAACCCATACAATCCTTTTAAAACTGCTCCTGCACTGTCAAGTTTTACCAAATGCAATAACATGCCAAATTAAAACTAACCCTATTAACAAAATATGCTTTTAAAATAAGAGTTCAATAGCATCTGAAAGAAAAATAGCTATAATTAATATTTTTTGTTGTGATTATGAGAGGTCCTTGAAAAAAATTCTGCTCTATGAGGGGTCCCCAGCCGATTAAAGTTTGAGAAGCCCAACCTAAAATGCATTCTGAAAATAAAATATGTGCCAATCAGAATAGGATCACATACATGGAACCATGGATTGTGGACCACATACATGGAAGCAATGATTATGGAATTGTTATGTAGAAATTTCTTAATTTTCTTAATTAATAAAATGATTACTTCAAAAAAAAGGCAAAGGAGTCAAATACTTTAACCACAACTCTCTCAGACACAAAACATCAGGCTACTTTGTTATGGGTTACAACATAATTATGTCTCCTAAACCTATGAATGTCAATGGTGTAGTATATAGACCCTATCGCTGCAGGTGGCTTTGATACAATCTGTGCCACGTCTACCTCCTGACCTGTGACTCTGGGCAATCCTGATGTCCAGAGGCTAATGCAAGGCATGGAGGAGCTCACAGTAGCCAGCACACTGTACACATGGTGCTTCATTCGTAGGGCAGGATCTCCATCACCCATGGCAACCCTTTGGTGTCAAAATATTGTATGTAAAAGATGTACACACAAACACACACACACACACACACACACACACACAGTCATTTATATTCAAGACACCCTTGTTAGAATATTTTGAATATAACAGGTGAATGTACTTTGTAGGGGGAGAGTGTGCATACATAGCAGGGGTGTGAAGAATATGTGAAGTCTTTTAGTGACACTATTTGTGGTTCTGTTACAATAATGAACTAATGAACTGAGCCACACCTCTCTTTCCCATCAGTGGGGGCTTTTCCACAGCAGCAGCAACAACAGCAGCACAGCAAAACAAGCAGGACGAATAACACAAGGATCAGAAGACCCACTATGAGACCTGCACGGGAACCTGATAATGCAAAAAGAGACACAAACTGTCTTTTCCAATTTTTAGCACCTTGTGGCAATATAGACCTGTTTTTTCTGACTTGATTTGAATTCAGATGTCTGGTTTGCTTTTATTTACTTATTGCTGTGCCACCAATAAGCACACATAAATATTGTGTAGATTCATGGTCTATTATGTCATTCTATGTTATATAAGACTCCTTAGCTAACTGTTTGTGAAGCACTTTGGATCAACCTCTGTTTTACAATAAATGACTTGTTTAACTGAACTGATTTAAGAGGAAACATGTAAGCGTGCTAGGGCATGACAGACTTTCCAAGTTAACCCTATTCTTGCAATACAATGCCAAGACAATAGGACAGAGTCTACTAAATTGGAAAGGGACATACTGTGAAAGCACACTCCAGAGACTCGATCACAAGCCACTTCACCACAATCACACACCGATGAGCAGTTCACACCGTAGAGATGATCAGGGCATGTACTGTTGCAGCTGCAAGGCAGTTAGTGAAAACATATACTGCTCACAAATTTACATTAATCAATCATACAAGCTTAGTATATTATTACCTGAGCAGAAGACACAGCATTATTTCTAGCTCTCATATATATATTCAATGGACTTACAGTACAATAGTGTTTATGCTTCAATGTATGGGATTTGCCAAATGCTTTTGTCCAAATCAACTTGCTGTGTAAACTATGCTATTATTTACTGTATATGCTATGTTCTGTAGAGTATTAGCTCACTGAATACTGTAGAAAACTGTACAGAGTTGTACTATTATAATACTATGGTATATTTTATTACAGTGCATAGATTCATGAGACTCTGACCTCTCGCCCTGGAAGCCAGGTTGACAAATGCAGTTTCCTGTCACATGGTCACAATGCCCATGAAAGCAGGGGCTGCACTGAAAACGGCAGCCATCACCAAATGTTCCCACAGGACACAGATTGTCACACCTGCAGTGTAAGTGATCAAGACCATAAACATCATATACACAAAGCTAATGTAGCTCAATGGTGAGGTCCATAACTTCCTCTATGGACTTTCAGTGCCACAGGTCTAAATTCATTTTACAGTGCTATATTGAAGTTCATCTGCCCCACAGAATAGCTAATAAGGCTGTATGAACATGCAACACATTCAGTCTTGAGATTGAGATGTGTGGACACACGTCTTTTCATACCTAGGGCCAATTCGGCCGGGGTTACAGCGAGCACACTCCCCTGTCACTGGATCACAGGCTTCCTGGCTCTTGCAAGATGGACATACTTCACGACAACTGTCCCCATAGTAACCGCGCAGACAGGGCTGGTCGCAGAGCGTGCCATTCCAACCTGGTTCACAGGCCTCACAGAAACCGTCTAATGCAGAACATGTGCTCCCCCTTACACAGCGACCACACCTGACAGACAGACAGAAGGCTTGGCATTGATCATGCTAGCAATCCACTAAACACAAGGTTCTTAGTATAGATTAAGACGTCTATCATAAATGTAGTTTACTTTCTCTAAACTAACTGAGATAAGAAACACAATCCAGACTGTATTTTACCATTTAAACATAATGTACTCCAATAATGACCTGTTTAAAGCAAGACCATGCATCACTTTACCACTTTATAATACATGCTCTTTACAGGCAACTATTTGTATCATCTTCAAATTGTTTTTTGACTATCCTGTATATGACATTGTACTGTTCCCGTGTGCATTCTACAATAAGTACTATGTAATTCTGTGTTCCATGCCAAAATATGAAAAAATTGCGACTCTTGTGGCCTGACCTTCTCATGCATCCTCTACCAAAGTACCCAGGGTTGCACTTCTCATGGCAGACTGGGCTCTTGAAACCGGGCTCACACAAGCACTCCCCACTGACAGGGTCGCACTTTCCATGGTTGAAGTCGCAGTTACAACGGCGGTCGCAGCCTGGGCCCCACCATTCCCTCATGCACTGACATTGCCCTGTGCTCTGATCGCAGGGTGACAGGTAGCAGTTGCAACGCAGGCTGCACCTCAGGCCCCAGTAGCCCTGCTTGCATGTGCACTGGCCCGTCACCGGGTCGCATGCCGATGTGCCCTGCTGGTAGCACTGGCATGGCTTGGCGCAGGTGGGTGTCCACCAGCCCTCGTCGCAGGTGCAGTTGCCGTGCAGCGGGTCGCAGCGGCCGTGGCGGCTGCACTTGCACTCGTGCTGGCACAGTGGGCCCCAGTGGTTGGCCAGGCAGGTACACTCGCCCGTGGTCGGGTGGCAGCGCCCATTTGGGTAACAGAGGCAGTGCTCACGGCAGTCGGAAGCCCAAAACTCAGGAGGACAGGCTGTATACATTACGAAAAGCAAAAAAGAAGTATTGAGGCTGATTGTTAACTTCTACTGGTGAACAGTTTGGCCTCAGCTGCATATTCTGCATACTCATTTTTTTGCAGATTAAAAAGTTGTACATTATGGTACATAAGTATCTAAACACATTAACAAAGAAATACTTAGAACTTTAAAATTTCCTCTTCTCTTCAAAAAAAAAAACAACAAACAAACAAAAAACAAGCACATTTACCCTCAGGTTAAAAATGTTAAATAAAAATTTGTTTTGTGTTTGACTTACGAGCTTTGCACTGAGCGCCAAAGTAGCCAGGCCTGCAACGACACACTCCTGGGTAGACACACACCTCATCCTGCTGGCAGGTCCCCTCTCCCTCACAGAGAGCTGGAACACAACACAGGGTCATGCTGAGCCTAAGTTCCAAACAACACACACATTCTCCCTCCACCCCTCTCTCTCTCTCTAATGCACACACACACACCAACACAGTGCAGATGACAATGCTGACATCTACAGGACTGCAGGAAACTCACTCCCCCTTCATGTCTCTTAGTGTACCTCTGTGCAAAGTACGTGTGGTGGGGAAGGAGGCTTTGCAGTAACAGTGTGAGAGGTGAGAGCAGAGACACTCACGTATGGTACACTCATCTCCCTGCTGAAGCCAGCCATCACAGCACACCAGAGAGGATGCATCCCTTTCAACACAAACACAAACAGTACCATCATCACAAACAGAGAGAAGTACCAAAATTGTATTTGATCTTCAGTCAGAAAAAAGTATTTTTGACTTAATTTTAAAAGTAAATTATGTCTTTCCTTCTAAGAGGAAATAAGGTCCCATGAATATGAAATATTTCTGCTTTATGTCTGCTCTGAGACAGAGCTGTAATACTTCAATCGTAGCCTACTTTGAAAATGCTATGAATAAATAACCATATATTAATCTACATGAATGTGCTACGCTCTGTGAGCTCAATGTGATGTCCAAGTTTGTAGTTCAGGCATAACATATAGTTGAAAGTATACAGTACACACAACATACAGTCAAGGGTATGGGTAGTATAGCAATACAAAATCACAAAATCACAGATTGAAAGCAGTCTGGAAGGAGACTGACTTATTGGCCCCATTTTGTAAAACTAAATTTTTAAGTCACCAACTCCCCCTATCAAAAGAAAGTGAAGTGACAGAGAAATGAAAGTGCCCTGACGAAGTGAAGACAAGCTGGCAGCAATCAGAGCAGCAGTCATCACAGGGAAGCACCTGCGGTCCAGACACACGTTCCGTCCTATGAGTGAGAGTTTCTGAGCAGAGCCGAGGCAGCTAATGACCAGAAGCCCAAAACCAATCAGATGAACATCCATGTCCTTCACCTCCTCCTCCTCCTCAAGGCACCAGTCCTCCAGACAGGGGCCCAACACTCCTCTCTACAGCCCTGATCTCTGATGGGGGCAGACGACAGTCTCCTCTTCAACCTGTCTCTTGTCCTTTCTCTCTCTGAGCCGGTACTGTCTGGTCTGGTTTGGCCAGCCCTCTGCCCTCTCTCTAAGCTCGTCCATTTCCTCTCCTCTGAGTTTCCTGGGGAAGTGCAGGCGGCTTCCTCCAATTCAACAAGCTGCTGGGTTGTTTTAAGACACAATCACAGTGGAGAATTCTGGGAAGGGGCGAGTAGCATTTTTACAAGCTGAGCAAGGGGGCAAAGTGAATACACCGCCTGTCCAACCCACCCCCTCATCAGCCATCACACCCGTACAAGTCAAGGAGGTAGACAAGACTGACAGACACGTCAGATCACACTCACACACACATACTCAAACAGCCAAAAGAAGGTATTGAGAGTAGGCAAACTTATATTTACACATGACAACGTGTAAGTTTCTTTAACAGATACACTGTTCTGGCAGATAAGTAATGATTACAATTACATGATTAATAATTACAGTAACATATCAAAAATACTTACTGGTATCACACACCCTTAGTAATGCCCACCCCCCCAACCCAACTTCGATGCAAGTGGCAGGTAAGGACACAACACAGGTAAAAATGGACAATCAATTTCAAATATTTATTTGGTTTTATAGCACAAAAGGTTCCCCATTAAAACAAGCATGCTTACAAAAATAAAACATAGTAAGGAAAGCTATTCTTGTTGGCACGCAATGCCTCCACTGAGAGACCTGTACAATAACCTATATGTATGAACATATATTTTATCAACGTTTAGTACCACTATGTGTCAAAGGAGGGAGGACTGTGGAAGTTGTGATCTTACCCTCCTCTTGCTGATTTCTGAGGGCGCACGTGTGAGCTCTCATTTCCCCCTGAAGGAAACACACATTTCCTCCTTCTCTCCCTCGCATACACACACTAAACCTAAAGGAAGTGCAGCCCACTGCTAGGTACAGACAAGGCTAATGCCCTGTTGACAAAACTCACTCACTCACTCCCTCAAAGCTCATTTAAAACATATAATAATTATTTCACAGCATCCGTGTTAAAGGTGTCAAGTGTGGCAACAGTTGTCAAAAAAAGTGCTTAGAACTACACTGATGGAATACTAAAAAGGTTATTCTAAATGATGGTGTCTTGTAATGCAACTTGCATTACAAGAGCATTTGTTTGCATTTTTTTGTGTGCACAAATTTAAGAAAAATACGTATGCAATATGTAGAACTTTTAACTGACAAGATTATTTACTGTAAACATTTTGGATTATCATTACAGTAAGTCCAAAAGCACTATTTGTTGACAACAAAAAATACACTTCACCTTGTACACACAACGTGAGAAGGAAAACAACATTGTGAAGGACAGAGAATTGTAGGGAATAACTAAATTTGAGTATTGTCGCTGTTGAATGAAAACCATTATGTCAAGTTAGAAAAGACATGTTAGAAAAAACATGATCATGTTGTCAAAGCTGGCCTTATATCTTAATCTGTGCTCATATAGTTACATACTAAATCTGTCTAAAACTCACAGACCAATATAATGACTGACCAACAGCACTGTTTTATGTAAAAAAAACTGACAAAAATGGACTTTCACCCAACAACGACGATATACTAGTTGGCACAAGTGCATACAGAGAAACACATATGGTAAGATTAACGTTCATGGATATGAATGTACTCCATTTGACTGATTAGATGTTAGATTTAAAATATCTTGAAGTCTTGCATTAGAACATGTTACTCTAAAAACATTTTGTATAGTTATTTTAAGTGTGGTCAAACTGTGAAAAATATATTGCTTCAATGCCCCCTTGTATCCAGTTACAACAACTGCAATTAGAAATGCCTGTCAATACTTGTTTGGATCTTTGGTTAATTTCTGTAATAAAATATGTGTGTCTACAAAAATAGTTGCAAAAACAATTTGACATCAAAATCATAGTATATATATTCAAATATATAGTATATACACTTTCTGTAGTAAATACCAAATATATCTGTCATATTAACAACACTTGCAAATCTACACCATCATAAAATCATTCAAATAACCAACAGGGAATCACAATCCCCTAAAATACTGACCATGCCAGTAATAAGGACAAAAAAATTCACAATTGTTATTGACAGTTTGAAAGTATTGAAAGTTTTGCATTTTTTTTTGTCTCATCCTTGCACAGCCCATGTTTTGCCAGCAGAGTGTCTATTCTGTGTGTTTGAATATATAGACTGTCTGGTTAGAAAAATGACTGTGGACCCCCACAGAAGCAGACATGCTGTTGGGGGTAGAGGCTGAGAGGAGAGGGTGGGGGGTCAGGCCAGGCGAGGCTCTGCACCCGCCTCAGGCTCCACGTCGTCTGGGGCGATTATTTCCCAGGACGAGCCAGCGTTGTTAGGGCTGGGGCTGTGGTTGTAGCTGCCCGAACGGGTCAGGAAACCAAACCTTAAGGAGAAAGGGCAAAGGAGGAGATAACAGACAGAGATTAAGCCTGAGAAGACAAAATACCACTTTTCCAGGAGATAAAGGACTGTCAACATAAAAGTAGCGATAGAAAAGACTACATTGACAGCTAAACTGAAACTCATACCCCATTATTCTCTTGGAGAACTTGACACTGACCCAAAACATTATAACTTCTGGGCATTGTTGTCTTGGCTTGCTGATTGAACCTTGTTCACACAGAGGTATATGTTATGCATGTCATTATAAC
>JAIFZK010000020.1:11397500-11450000 GCA_027481765.1 Tenualosa thibaudeaui | reverse complement strand
CCACACACACACACACACACACACACACACACACACACACTCCTGAACCTCCCTGCTGGCCCAAGTGCTGCAGCAAACCCATCACAGAGTGTGCCACTAAATTAGGTCAACCTGTCAGAGAACTCTAGCTGAGCAGACGGAGTGACACATGTCGCCACCCGCTCCCGATACGGGTCTGATGGTACTCTATCTTTAGCATATATGCATCCATGCCGGGGCCATCTGGTGGAGCCGCTCGCTCTATACGGCTGAGATGTCAACAGGGTCGAAGAAAAAGAGGCTGTGTTTTTTTCTTTGAGATGTAATGTCAGTGACCCACAGATAAAGTATGAGGTTGCTTGGAAGGTCAGAATTGGTAAACACACAAGCATACTGTACACACACACACACACACACACACATAGGAATACACATACTCTCTCTCTCTCACACACACACACACACACACAAAAGAGACCTATTCCTTGAGCAGATTTTTTTTTTTTCCAGTTAGACAGGTTTACAAAAGCCCAATCCATATTATGATGGTGTGCACCGCGTTGTTTATCTTCAGGTTCTCCTCCAACCCAATTAGAAAAGTAGACGGAAACTGATGTGGCACGGTTTAAACAGTCTGCAAAAAAAGACAAAACATAAAAACAACAAACAGTCTACCCATAGTGCATTGCAGCATCCACCATGGGCCAAGTAAACTGCATTGCAGTGCGCAAGGCATTGCTGGAATTGTCTTCCATCCAGGAGTGTCCTTCAGAGCATAGACCCCATTCATGTTCCTCCTGCTTAGGCTCATGTAATTAAAGGTGATTTTGCTCTTCAATGCCACTGCCTCTGCCATCCGGTGGACAAAGGAGCTCGAAGGAGGAAAGGAGGAGCTGTTGTCCTTCACACGCTGGTTTTGACAGTAGCCCCCAACAGTCCCTGGTGACCTCTATGGCAGGCATGCAGGCACGTGTGTGTTTGTGTTTGTGTGTGTGTGTGTTTGTGTGTATGTGGTTGGAATGGCTAATGGGTGTGGTTGTACAGACGAAGCAGGGAGAGGCACAATGCTTGGAATGAAAAGAGGTCCACAAAACACACACACACACCTCATGTCTACTCCCCCCCAAACACACACACACACATAAAATAAATAGAAACAGTGGCATGGGAACTGCAGGACAATAGCCCTTTCAGTGACGAGACATTCTGAGTGGTGAGAGGGGCATGCTTGATAATCAAAGAGAGAGAGTTTGGGTTTCTATGTGTATGGTCACAGAGGGAGAGAGAGAGAGAGTTTGTGTTTCTGAATGTATGGCCGTCAGAGAGGGAGAGAGAGACAGAATTAGACAGACAGTCAATGAGAGGGAGAAAGGAAAGTGAGAGAGTCAGGGAGAAGAGAATGAAAGAGTGAGCAAGTGCATCAGAGAATGAAAGAAAGAGTCAGTGAGAGAGAGGGAAAGAAGGAAAGAAAGAAGACAGGAACGAGTCTCTCTCTCAGTGTGACAGGAGTCAGACAGACTTCTCCAGGTTTCTCTGTCGCCGTTGCTGTCAGAGCGGCAGTGCAGCCCCCCACCCCCACAGCCCCTTTTGTCCAAGCTCTCTATTCTCTCCTCTCCCCCAGTCCCTCTGTGCTGCCCTGATTTGCTATCGATTGGTGGCCTGCAGCTGGGCACAAAGCAGCCGCTCCCAGGGCAAAGTGTTCAAGGCTGGTATGCACATACGCATGCTCCCTCTTTCTTTCTCCCTCTATTTTTTTCTCTCTCCTCTTCACTCCCTCTCTCTCTCTCTCACTCTCTCTCTCTCTCCCATTCTCTCTCGTTCTCCCTAGACTTCATTCCTCCCCTCCACTTAATTACAGAGGTGTTAGTTCTGCTGAAGGCCTATGTGTGTGCTGTGCTGTGTGTGTGTGCTTAGTGTATTAATGTGTGTGTGTGTGTGTAAGGGAGTGGCGTAGTGTTGGATGAAAGACGTGGTCAGTCTTTTGTGAAGTGTGACGATGACGGTGGCGGCAGTGAAAGTAGTTTGTTTGAGTTTGAGCTCCAGGCTCCAGGCCGCTCCGTTCTGTTACTCTCTCCTTGGACAGATGTTCTAGGAGGCTGGGCTGACACAGAGCCACTTTGGCTGAGCTCCTCTTCATTCTGTGTGGAATGTGGAACATGAACCACAGAGTGTGTGTGTGTGTGTGTGTGTGTGTATGTACATGTGTGTGTGTATCCACTATAAATATATATATATTATATATATACATATATATATTAGTGCTGTCAATGTTAACACATGAACGCATGTGATTAATGTAAAAATTATAATTTTAATAAGTTATAAGTTTAGTGAAAATTAATCAAGTAGACTCACATACGTCACATTACACACGGCGTCCTTCTCACCTTCTCGTCCTTACACACGTTGTGATTGGTCGAGTTTGTCCACTCACTTTGTTTTGTTGGCCGGTGTGTTTCAGGAGCCCAGTGTAGGTACTTTTAGCAACATGCTAGTCCACTGTATAGACTCTTGTAAATAATTTAAGTGCACATGCGCACATGCATGCTTTTTACATTGCATGTATAACTGTTTAGATTGTGAGTTCTGGTATGTGCTCTTATACAGGCTCTTTTATGGTGGTTTGTGTGTGTGTGTGTGTGTGTGTGTTTACAGAGCTGTGCATTTATGTGTGTATATTCCCCTGACTCCATGCTTCTGTCTGTGGTGCAGGAATAGCAGTATAGCTCTCTTTCTCTCTCTCTCTCTCTCTCTCTCAGGGCAAGGCTATGCTGTGCTGTGCTGTGCTGTGCTGTGTGGTGCTGCGCTGGGTTGAGCTGAGCTGCTGTGGGGTAATCTTTTACTCCAGGCAGAGGGAGGCAGTGGAGGGTGGAAATGAGGTTCTCAGCCCCTGCTCCCACTCTCACTCCTTCCCTTATTCCCTCCACAGACTTGCTTTTGTACCCAGCGCCTCTCACCTCGACTCTGCCTCCCCCGACGCCTCCGCCTCGCCTCGCCTCGATTTGCCTTTTACGCTCTCCTTTTCTCTTGGCTCTCCTCTTGTTGTTTCTCTCAGGCCCCTTTCTTTCTTTCTTTCTTTCTTTCTTTCTGTTTTTCTGTCTGTCTCCCCCTCTGTGTATTCATTTTGAGTCGTTCCTGTGAAATCAAATGCACGATTCTCTTGCCTTTTTTTCTCTCTTCCCCCCGTCTCTCTCTCTCTCTCTCCCTCTCCCTCTCTCTCTCTCTCTCCCTCTCTCTCTCTCTCCCTCTCCCTGTCACTCTCAGACATCAGGTAAGGCAAACAGAGGTGGCTTGATCATTTGCTCGCTTGCCTGCCTTTTCATCTCATTTGTCTTTGCGGTGTTAGAAAAGTCCCCCCCCCCCCCCACACACACACACACACACTCTCTCTGGTGACCTATGCTTGCCCTCTAGGGGTTGAGTCAGATCACTGCAGCGCTCGCTCTTCCCATCTCCACTGAGGTGTGTTGGGGGGGGGGGAGGACAATAGGTAGCTTGCATCTCTCTCTCTCTCTCTCAGCTTTATTCAGTAACCCCCCCACCTCCCCCTCCACCTCCAACATTAGAGCAGTTCACAGGGTGCCAGCGCTTCCCAGGTAATAATGAAAGGTGTTCCGGAGAATGCTTTCAACATGACGGTTCCTCTTCAGTGCCCCACACAAAGTAGTGCACATTCGGCATGAATACCCTTTTCTTGTGTGAGCTGGCGCCTGCTCGTTCAGATTCAATTTCCCCCCGGTATATTTCCTAAAGTGGGCTAAGGAACTATATAGAAGTCGTTGTCAATGGCATAACGTACCCCCCCTCCCACACACACACACACACACACACACCTCTCTCATTCTGAATAACTACTCATAGATGCCTTTTATGTTTCTTCAATGAGCAGCGGACGGTAATTGAAAGTGAAGCCAATGAGATATGATGAGGAGACCAAGAGCCATTGGAGAAGTGTTGCTGTAGGACTGGGAGGAAAAAACAACACAGGAAAATGACAGGAGTTTTATTTTTTTGTCTGTTTAGGTTCCTGCTGTTGCAGCCCCAGTGACTGTGAGTCTGGGTGTAGAGCAGGGAATACTGTGGTGGACTGTACTGCCTTTTAAGATCGGACTTCATGGTGCCTGGGATTTAGGTGACTGTTCAGTGCCGTCAGCTGCGAGCGTGTCATGCATGGAGAAGACTTTTCACCGCAGAGACTTGATCTCTTTCTCTACCCCTCCCAAGCACCGCCACCCCACCCCCACCTCCCCCCCTTCTCTCTTTTTCCCTCTCAAGTGCTCTGTCTCTCTCACTTTTCCCCTCCGCTTCATTTCTCTCTCTGTCCCCTGTCGGCCAGGCCTCTTCCATCTTTCCATTCCCCTCATCACAGGGGCTCCCTTGGTCTGTCCATCTTTCTCCCCTCTTCTCCTTCTCCGTCTGTCCATCTCAACCCCCCACCCCTCCCCCTGTCCCTGTGTCTCGTCCGCGGTGGCGTGCTGAGCACTGACAGGGCTGGCAGAGACAAAGTACCGACACGCAGCTTAAAAGTGACCGCGCCTGTCCTGCTGCCCCTCGGCTGGGGAGCTGCGAATCCATCATGGCCGCCACCGCCATTCACCCCACGCACACACACGTCTTCAGCATCCCCCTCTTCCCCTAACACACACAGACACACAACTCAGACACGCACACACATTCACACACACACACACACATACACAGCCTCCACTAAAAGACACACACACATATACACATATACTGTGCCAGGGGGTAGGGATGAAGAAAAAGAGGGATGGATTGGTGGGACATGCCATAAGAAGAGAGAGAGAGACAGTATACTGAGCGTACTGAGAGAGAGAGAGAGAGAGAGAGAAAGAAAGAAAGAAAGAAAATCAGAGAAAGAGAGAGACAGAGAAAGAAACAAATGAGACATACACAAGGACAGAGGACAGACAAATTGAGACATAGCAGCTGAGGAAACCCATTGATGACAGGAAGGACAAAAGATGAGCATCAGCCAGATGGCTAGTTGGTGTGTTAGATAGGTAGGAAAGGGAAAGGGGAGACTGAGTTATGTAGGGAGAAGGAGATAGACAGAGAATGGTGAGACAGACATCTTTTCTGGACAGACAGACAGACAGGCTGAGGGGTGTGAGACTGAGGCTACACCTGAAGGGTCCTCTAACATGAGAGGCCTGGCTGCCAGGCCTTTTCTGCCTGATGGCAAAGAAGCTCGGGGACCTATCTGGGGGAGGAATGGGGGGTGGAAGGCTTGGAAGGTGTGGAAAACGAAAAAGGGACACAGAGAAAGGAGGAATGAGAGAGAGAGAGAGTGAGAGAGAAAGAGGGAGAAAGTGATGCTGGGGGTAGGGTGTGTATGTGTGTGTGTGTGTGTGTGTGTGTGTGTGTGTGTATAAGGGGTGGGGGGTGCAGCGTCGGCTGGGTTGTCTCCGGGACGGAGGGGGGGCATTAATCATTATTGGCGCGCACCTCTGTCCCAGCCGCACCCTGACGGCCCCACCACCCCTGACATAAATCATAATTCCTCCACAATAGATCCCCACGCCGCCATGCCGCGGAAAAGTCTGCTACTGCTATCGATCCCCACCACCACTACCCCACTACCACCATAACCCCCTCCTCCTCCACTCTCTCTCTCTCTCTTTCTCTAGGCTTCTACAAACCACCACCACCCACCTGCCCCTACGCTCCACCACCTCTGCCGAGTCATTATGAAACATAACTGATATGAAATTCATAGAATACTAAATAAACTTTACGAGGGCTCTCTAACTGTGCTTTTCACAGATGTGCGCCCCTCATGATGCAGTGCGGATGGGGTGTGGAGAGAGAGAGAGAGAGAGAAATAGAAGAGTAATGATATAAAAATTACAAAGCATGCTCCCTGCTATTATATGTCTATTGATTTGTTTTTGAAGTGCACCTGGGCTTATAAGAGTCGCTGGAGGAGATTAGAAATGGGCCAGAAAAAAGGAGAGGGACTGTGAGAGGCTGGAGATAGAAGCAGGGAGGAATGGAGCGAATAGGGGAGACAGAGAGAGAGAGAAAGAGAGAATTAGAGAGGTTGAGAGGGAGGCATGTGAGTAAGTGTGATGAGAGAGAGAGAGAGGAGCATGTGTGAGAGAGTATGTGTAGTGTGTGTGTGTGTGTGAGAGAGAGAGAGAGAGAGACAGAGGACAGCGAGAAAGCGAGAAAGAAAGAGAATGACTGAGAGGCAGAGAAAGAGGGGCTATGTATATGACAGAGCAGCGAGACAAAGAGTTGAGAGTGTGGGAAGATTGAGAGATGGGGTATAGAGGCTGACCTGTCTCTTTCTCTCTCTCTCTCACACACACACACACACACACACACACACACGTGTGTCACAGGCAGATGTTGCCTCTGGCTCCTTCACCCCGGTGCTGGATGGGTTGCTGTGACCCCTGCTCCCAGTCCTCTGGATGACCTTCTGCTCCCACTAAAGGTTATTGGATTTGGCTGCAAGCCACAGTGCCACACTCTCCACATGAAGCCACCGCCTTCACTTAAACCACCACCCTCATTCACACAATGGCCCTGTGAAGGAAAAGAAATCTCATTTGAAGAAATATGTTTAGACATACTCTATGCTTAGTGTTTATTTGAATTGCCCATGAATAATCACAGATATATCAGTTTATCTTTTTTTTTCAATGAAAACAAATCACCGCAGTTCTCCGCAGCGCAACAGGCTGGTTTGCGTGGTGGGTGTTTTTTTTCTTTTTTTGCCCTCCTCTGGTATTTTTTGTTTTGTATACAGGTAAACCATTCACTTCTCTCAGTGTTCCTCATTATGTAGTCACAGTTTCACAGGTACGTCCAAAAGAGGAAAAAAAAAAACCTAGCACACAAATAGCCACGGCTTGTGTACGTGCCTCTTAGAAAAATAGCAACGCTTCTCCCTTCTCTATTTCCCTCTCTTTTTTCTCTGCTCTCACCCCATTCCCCCTTTTTTCAGAGATCTTTGGGCATTGCTATCGTCCAGGCGTGATGGAGTAGAGGTGCAAGGTGGGTGGAGGGTGAAGGTGGGTGGCTGCGACCGGGCTGGGCGCAGTCTGCACTTGACACGCGAGCCGAGGTGGGTGTCCGCAGCCCTGGCCGGGATTAGAGGCGAAGGTGGAGGGATATTAATGTAAAGCGAGGGGGACGGGGGCGCTCCCGTCCAATTACTCTGCGCCCTGTCACCCGCCACCCGGCCCCGCAAACAACAGAGGAGGAAAGGATTAATTGCCTTGGACTCTGCCCCTCACTACAAGGCCAATTATGGAAACATATTGGCTCCCAGCGTTGCTACAGCCACTGCTGTGCTGGGATATTGTGTGAAATTTTTAACCGCTTTCAGAGGTCAGGATGAGAAGACTGGGGTGAGTGTAGAGGGGTGTGGGGAGGGCTGCAGAGAGGTGGGGAAATTGTGTGTGTGTGTGTGTGTGTGTGTGTGTGTGTGTGTACTGACTAACTGTAGCAGTTTTGTTTGAAACATAATTCTGGATCTGATGTTCACAACATAATAAAAAACAAAACAAAAACATAATACACAAATATACCCCCCCAAAAAACAAAAAAAATGAGATCCCCTCCTCCATCAGGTGTAGATAAAGTGGCTTGAGTGGAGTTTTGGCCACTATTGCACTGGGACCTGTAATGATCTCCAATGATTAAGGCTCTATTGTCCTCCTCCAGACCCTTGTACATCTCAGTCAGGTGCTGGATGCCTATTGATTGCAGACATCTTGTCCTGCCCCTTTGCTCTTTTGCAATATCTAACCACTTTCTACTCTGTAATGAGACCTATAGCTGTCAATTGGTTAAACTTCAATAGAAGAATGGGCCTCAAGAGCTCTATGCTAAGGAGATAAGAGTAAAAGAAACAAAAAGGTAGTCTCAGACAAAAGCTCAGGGATCATTTTCAAAGTGAGCCACATAACTAATGTGTAGGTAATGTGAAACGCTAAATAATGAATTCTATATTTGGCTGTATTAAGACATTAGTATTTCAGACGGTAGCCAGGAGGCAAGTGCGTGGGACCTGTTCTAATAGGTTGATTAATTAGAGTCTCATGTACATATCCTAATGGTCTTTCGGCACTATTAGCACAATTAGCGACTTGAGCAAAGCAATACTTCACCTGGACCTGATTAGAAACGTATCACATGCCGGTGATGCACAGTTCATGGGATCAGCGGCGACAGAAATTAAACTCCACTTCCTCTCACCACCTGTGCAGAACTCACTCTCCATTTCTTTCTTTCTCTATCCCTCTCTCCCTTTCCCTCTCTCCCTTTCACTCTTTCACTTGCTCTTTCTCCTTCTAGTATTGACTTTCCCCCTCCAAGGCTTCGTCGTCAGTTGAATTACAGCTGCAGGATCCCTTGTCACAGACCCCAGCATTCTCACAGCTACAAAAGGCGGCTTCCGTGCGATTCACTGTGTGGCTGAAAACTGGTGGTGAATGCTCCAATGAAGAGCAGCTCGCAATGAATCAGAGAGAGTCCTTTGCAACACGGTTTAATCGAAGAATAAACTCCACAAGCCATCAAAGCCTTGCTTTATTGTGGTTTAAGCACTCTGTCTGATCTGAAGTAGTTTTTGGAATCGATAGACTTACGACTTATACTTTTGAAGCAACTGAATGCTGTGAAGAAATGTCCACGTATAATCACACCAAAGCATCTGCAAATGCCTTTGGTTGTGGAACTTATATGGCCACAGCAGATAGCCTTTGCCAATTGGTTCAAAGTAAGTGGCAAAGTAGTTCAATTATCCCACCAATGAAGAGTAATTTATTACGGAAATGGATTTGTTGCGACTCAAGATCCAGGCCTCTCAGCTTCTCCTAATGATGGGTATCTGTTAAAGAAAAAATGAGAAATCTTGTCAAGTTTAAACTCAGTATTGAACTGGGTAGTGTGTGTGCATGTGTGGTGTGTCTGTATGTGTGTGTGTGTGTGTGTGGAAAATACTGACTAGTATTTTCCAATCAGCCAGTGAATGTGTTTCCCAGGCTATGCGGAGTTACTGATGTCCCCCAAACAGGTGGAGAGCACACTAAGCCATTGAACCGGGGGCCCAGTTGACGGATGCAGACTTCATGAATTCTGAATTAAATTGGCCCTTGATGAATCTGGAATGCGCAGGCCGGTTTTCGGGGCAATAGCAATCCAATGAAACGCCGGCGCTGTACAAATAAAGCCATACATTCCGCCTCGGCTCTCGGCGGAATGAGACACAGGTGAGGAAAAATGACTGCAGCGCCGGGAAGTAGCAGAATGAGAGAGGGAGCAAGAAGGGGACTGAAGGAAAGAGAGAGAGAGAGAGAGGGATGGAGAGAGCGGAGGCAGAAAGAAGTGTGTGGGTGTGTTTTTGCATGCTTGTGTGTTTCTGTGTGGGAAAAGGAAAAATAAAAAGAGACAGACATACAGACAGGCAGAAGGGATAAATCAGCATCATCATGTGTTCTATGTGTATCTGTGCCTGTCTTTCTTTTAACTGTATTCCTTTATGTAAGTTGTTTGTGTGTGTGTGTGTATGTGTGTGTTTGAGAGAGAGAGGGAGACAGAGGGAGATGAGAGGGAAAGCTGTCCAGGCTGTGGTGTTTCAGTCCTGTCTTTAAGAGGGGAAGAGGACCATATTGGCTGGGCTCAACCCCCACACCATCCGGCCGCCCAGAGCTCATCAGGCAGGGAGACGGGAGACCGAGGCCCCAGAGTAAATCAGCCTCCGCTCCCCGGCTTCCATTTCCCCTGGGGTTCCAGACTCAGCCACTCAAATCATGCCCCATGCGCGGCCCACTTTGGACTGGGAAATCAAGGGGGCTCAGCCAATACAGGTGCTGCTGCTGTGGTAGTGCTGCTCATCTCACTGACAAGAGGAACGGAATTTCACTGGACTGAAAGCGTTTTTTTTTCTCTTTTTCTCTCTTTCACTCTCTCCCTCTCTTTCTCTCTACTCTAAAAGTGCACTCTTAAGTTCGCATTTACGAAACAAGTATTCAGTTGGAAAAGGCTTTATCTGCATTTAAGTAGCCTGGCTTTGGTGAGGCAGCCGAGGAGAACGCTGGTGGTTCTCTAGTGTGCAGTGCTGATTTATGTTTGAGCCAGCGGAACGCAGGGCTGCAGTTTCGGCTTGGTCCTTCACAACCCCACCCCACCCCCCTCCACCCCCAATCTCCAACCTCCCCCTAGGCCACTGCAGTGACTAAGCACCTTAATGCTTTCTCTCTCTCTCTCTCTCTCTCTCTCTCTCTCTCTCCCTCTTTCTTGCCCTCCTCCTTGCATACTCTAATGTGAATAATGTTTCTCCTCAAAGTCCCCGGTAATAAATGAAGTGCCATTCGGCACAATGGCAAAGTCAGGGCCCGTATTGATTAGCTCTCATCGCAGGGCTCCGTCCCACTTCCATGATTTATGATTGTCTGTTATTTTTACATTAGCTGTCAAATTCATCTTGTCTCCACTCACGCTCGCCGGGGTCAGGCTGTGTAAAACGGTAAACATTTTTTTTTGCCATGTGCCACGTACGTGGCTGCCACTGGCCAACACCTCTGCTGCTGCCACCTGTGTGGGGACTGTAGAAAGTGGTCAGTGCCATCGCCCGGTGCCCAGGTCAGACACTGGGGAACCACTGGGGAAGTGTCTTTGTGTGACTCAGTCTTTAGTCACAGTGTGTCGTGTTGTTTTATATTTTTTTTTCCTATGAAGGAATACAGTTCTGAAGTTAAAATGAGGTTTGAGAGGTCTGGTCATGGAGAAGTGTCAGACTCAGACATTTGATCTGCATTGATTCTGTTGATAAATGTAACCGTTGGTTTAGATTGAAATATGGCGAAGAACAAGGCCTTATTACAGGAAATGAGAACAGTTACAGAGAATGAAAACAGTAGGACGACCTTTTTTATTATTTTGTTTGGCCCC
Organism: Tenualosa thibaudeaui; assembly: GCA_027481765.1. Classification (NCBI taxonomy): domain Eukaryota; kingdom Metazoa; phylum Chordata; class Actinopteri; order Clupeiformes; family Clupeidae; genus Tenualosa; species Tenualosa thibaudeaui. The sequence continues at coordinate 11,439,092 of JAIFZK010000020.1, read as the reverse complement.
AGGAGAAATTGCAGGATTTGGTCAGTGAGAGTGTAATCAGTTCGAAGTGAAGAAGTCGTATTAAATTGAAGTCACTGAAATGGTGTTGTTGAGATTATGCCAATTTACTTCAAGGACAAATCGTCATTTGATTTTTCTTTTTTATTTATTTAGAGTGTTTCTATTAGTGATCCTGAACTTTTCCAAAGTAGTTTGCATTTTATTTATGAAATCATTTGCTTTGTGTTCATGCTTGGCTAGGAAAGTGTCATCTCTAATTTTCAAGCTTGCCGTCTGATCTTCCCTCTGAGTCCTTACCTTCTTCTGGCCTCTGTGGGACGGAACGTTCCAGGCTCTGTGGGACGGAACGTTCCGGGCTCTGCTATTTGCTATCAAGAGATAAAAGTGCTGCTTTCAATTGCACCACATCAATTCCAGCAGTAATTTTGAATCATATTGAACATTAATATAATTTCCATAATTGCCTGAGACATATAGGAAAGACAACGCAATTCAAAAGGGAGTCGCTTCTCTTGAAAAAGAAGACGAATGCATGAGAAAAAAAGAAAAAAAAAGAAAAGAAACAGCACCTCAAGATGACAGCCTGGGTGACACCTATGGCACAAATATCTATGGTTGTCTGTCTATTTATGAATCGGGATCTCAAAATAAAATGGGACATCACCGCAAGGCTACGATCAGCTATCAATTTAAACACAGTGTCCAGCACTGTCAATTTAGAAGACTACCTATTTCCCCCCAAACCACATCTGGCAAAATGTCAAGGTACACAGTGATAAGTAATGGTAACCTTTTTTCTCCCATGCCCCTTCTCTGTCTCTCCCACCCTTCCCTTGCGGTGGTGCCGGCTCTCTGTAGCCCGTGGCTTGAAGCGATAATAACAGGCGTGAGTGAGAGGTGTCCGGGGTTGAAGGAGGGCCCTCTCACTGTAATGGTGGGAGCTGTCTGTTCCCTTCAAGCCCCTTTGGCCTCAGCTTCATTGAGATTCCATTAGAAAAAGGTGGGAGAGTCGTCGGCGCCAACCCCCCCGGCTTCACTGACACTTGCTTGGGATCGCCACAAATTGCCTCTGTCATAGAAGACGATTCTTTTTTTTCTTCCTTTTTTTTGCCGTGTGTGTGCGTGAGATGTGAAGTAAATTAAACATATAATCACACAAAGAGTGTTCTCTCATGACAGAATGTCCTAGACCAAAGCACTGGGGAGCTGACACAACGTGAAGTGCATTCTCCACGTTCTTCTCTCTCTCTCTCTTTCTCTTTCAGTCTCTTTCTTTTCTCCCTCTTCTGAACGTTTGGTGCGCATGTTAGCCATTTTCAAGAGTCTCTGAGAGCAATACTGCTAAACCTCGAGACACGCTGATGGCTCTGAACAGGCCTCATTTCTCTGTTCCCTCTTTTCCCAAATCACCCATGTTTTTGATGTCCCAGTACTATGCCTCACCACAATCACCAACCCCCCCACCCCCAGCCAAAGGGCCTCTGGAGATGGGCACATTCTCTGAGGTGATAACCTCATCAGTTATCTGTGAAACACGGACAATGGCCCGTGAGATATTACACACACTTCGGCACCGGCATCGTCTCATGGTTCATCAGAATCCAAGCGGCTCAGAACTGTCTTGTGATGGTGTTTTTTTCCCACTACCACTCCCCCCCAACACCCCCCCCAAACCCACGCACACACCTCTGCTGAATCCCTATTGTGTCGTTAAGCAAGCCTGAGTGTGTTACTGAGTTGAGTCGAACACCAAGTTTAACGCCAAAAGCTAGTGAAAGCAGCAGAGAGAGGGGAAAGGGGTCTTTAAAAAATAAAACAGGTACCATTTGTGCAATTCAGCCAAGGGGACTGATAGCATTGGCCTCAGTGGTTTGGCAGGTATTACCACCCACCGACTGTAAGCGCTAATGAAGGCGGCATTGAGTTTATAACACTCTAAATGATGCAGCCCACTCCAGATAAACACAGGCCTAAATAAACGATTTGGCTGGTAATTGCGCTCTGCCGGGCCTTGCTAATAGAGTCAACTTCACTGATGAGAGGGTTAACTTCTTTCCCGAAGAAGCCTCTCGCCGGCTCGTTGCACTCTCATTGCTGCTGAGATCTTGGCATTCCCTTGGTTATCAGTGTACTTAAAAAGAAAACCTAATTAGATGCCCTCCCCACCCCCCTCCCTACCAAAAAAAGTCCTTTTTTTCTCTTTTTTTCCTAATTAGGTCCTTAACATAATTAGCAGGTGATGTTAATAACCTCTTTTAAACTCTATTAAAAGGCTGTTTGGGAGTGAGTGGGGAGAGGATAGAGAGTCCTGGGGGGGCTGGAGGATGAGGGTGGGTGGGGGTCTCTCGGTGGGAGTCGGAGCAAGGGGGCAGGAGTGGAGCGGAGTGGTTCAGCAGGCCTTGGGAGCATTCAGTTCATCAGGGCCTGAGTGGCACCATATTACAGGCCCGGGCCCTCAGGAGCCTGCTCATCACACTCCGAGGTCCCCTCACGTATTAAAATGATCGGCTGCAGAGGAAAAAACCCAGTGCCACACAAGGGCCCTCTCCTGGGGCAGACATCAGCCTGGGTGGTGAGGAGGGTAGTGGAGAACAAAAGGCCAGGTTTGGGGTGCGGGGAGTGAGAGGGGTGTAGTTGGGGTGGGTTTCGGCGGGTGAGACTATGGGGGAGCTGTCAAGCAACAATAGGACTGTCAGGGAAAATGGTGGCGGTGGATGTACTGTTGGAAGGTTTTTTTTTTTTTGAGGGGCGGAGGTAGGAATCCACCAGGGGGCATTGTGTGTTCAGTAATGTTCTCGCAAATTACCCCTGCGGAGTGAAACTTGGGGGGGGGGGGAGAGAAGCCATTGTCATTAATGTGACTCGGGTGAAAAATATTCATGTGGGTTTGGGGAAATGCTTGAGGTTCCGGTGAGTGGTCTGCGGGCTCCGGCGAGGATGAGGAGGAGGAGGAAGATGAGGAAGAAAGCGCTGTCGACCAGAAGAGCCCAGTCCTCGTCCTTAATTAAGTATCTGAAACATCAATTTAAATGTAAATATGGGTGGTGCAGCTCCACTCATGCGTAAATTAGAGGGTTGGCCCGGCACATTTCTCCCTCTCCCTCCCAAGTCCCTACTCACTTACACTGACATCTGCTCACATCTGCTGGGCCGCAGGCTGTCCCCTCTGCATGCACACACACACACACACACACAGAGTGACATACAGACACACAAACATACACACACACACAAACATGCACACACAGACACACAAACACACACACATCCACACACATGCTGACACAAATACCCACATACACACTCACATACAGAAACAAACACACCCACACACTCTGACACACAAGAACAATTAATGTTTCTCCATGCTTGCACATATACACAAAACAAGACAAGCAAACTCCAGTATGCATTTAATGCATATAAATACATAAATGACCCAGTGTCCCCACAAGGCCTTGGAGTAAAGCATCATACTGAGCAAGGGTCTCCTGTGTAGTGGTTTAGGGTCCCACCTCTCCCAGATCATGCCCAAAACCACAACAGCGGCAGAAAAACAATCAAGGCAAAACATGGCAGTTATGATGATGGCGGTGCCTGGTGTGTGGCGCTCTGTCTGTTTGCATTTGATGACCCACTTAGGAGCCATCGCACCGCGCTCGCCACTAATGTGTGTGTTTAGGATTCTGCCTTTTTAAAGTGTGTGGTGCTTTTTCAAGTGCCGGAATCAATCCAGCCCCTCTATTTTAGTGTGTGTGTGTGTGTGTGTATGTGTGTGTGTGTTGGTATTGGTGTGTTTGTGAGGCTTTTGCCTTGGGCTGGTCCTTATATTTATTCGCTTTGACTGGAGCAGTCAGGAGTGAGCTTTTGGCGTGGCGCTTTGAAAGATTTATTTACCACTGGCCAAAGGGCTTCCAGCAGGTGGAGAGAGAGCTGATTTCTGGGACTCTATCCCCTCCCAACACACACACACACACACACACACATCTCAGTCTTCCTCCTGTTGGCATGCCTGCTTGGACCCTGCAGATCGGATAGAGTTGCTGCCCAAAAAAAAAAAAAAAAACCTTTTAATCGCCCAATGTCTCAGACAGGGGTGTGTCAAGAGACTGCATGCCATGTTCGCTAAAGGCTTTGCCGGGACCTGCATTGGCGTGGCACAGAGTAGAGTGTAGCATGGCATGTAGCATCCTGGGCCGCCAGATCTCCTTATATCCTGTGCCATGACACGCTGGCGAGGGGTGTGAAGCTGGCGGGGTGGAACGACGCAGGCCCGATGGGGGCGGTGGGGATGTGGGGCTGAGCGGCTGAGCACAGTAGAAATCTCCTTCCTGCTCCCCTGGTGTAAACCCTGCTGGGAGTGGGCATCCTGCTGGACATCGCAGGGTCTCTCCATTTTATTCACTCTGTCTTACTATTTCTGTTGCAGTCAGGAACTGTCAGCTTGGCCCATCTCTCTCTTTCTCCCACTCCCTCTTTCCCCTTCATTTCCTTTTTCTGTGTAGGTAAGGTAAACTTTAGATGTGTCTTTTAGTGTCTCTCTGTCTTTCTCACTCCTCCAGACCGCTCTCTTGCACTGTACCCCTTTTCTCTATTACATGCACATATAAACACACACACACACACACACACACACTCATGCAGGCACCCACACATAACTATCTTTCCTCGACCTGCATGGCTAGTCTCCATCTCTCCATCTGGTGGACTTAGGTCATAAAGGAAAGATGACGGCAGTGGTGTGTGTGTGTGTGAGAGAGAGAGAGAGAGAGAGTGTGTGTGTGTGTGTGTGTGTGTGGGGGGGGGGGGTAGTAATGATTTAATAGGACTAAAGGGAGCAGGCTCCGTACTTATAGCCCCCTTGAGGAGCTCCAGTCACCCCCACCACCTTTTATGCACCCCCCTCCCCCACCCATACCCCTACCCCGCCTCCTCTTCCTGTCCGCATCCCACTGCCCTAATGGACGAAGGGCAGGCTGGGTGGACATCAGGGACGGTGTTCTGCTACTTACCTCTTTTAACCTGCCTGAGACTGATTAAAACAGCCAATATTCAATCATTTTCAAAGGGAAGACCGGAGTTGAGGAAGGAAGAGACGGGGCAGGAGAAAAAAAGATGACGGAGAAAAGAGAAAGTATAAAGTGTAGAAGGAAAGGGGCTTGAGGTGTGGGTGTGTGTGTGAGAGAGACTCATAATAATTTCTTTTGTGCCTCCTCTCCAGATCGCCATAATCTAGATCATCGCATTAAATGGTGACACTCTTGTAATGACTTAAGAAAATCTTAGCCAAGCTCATAGAGGGAACAGGCATTAAGGATGGCAATTGAAGTGTGCGAGCGGAAGCACTGTGAGGCGGCCTGGTAGGCTTCGTGCCACTGAGCTGTAAGTCACTAGTAAGGGTATTAGACTGACACATAGACGTCCAGTAACAATGCGAATCTGTCTGTCGGGGCAGCTCAAGCCTCGTCGCTAATAAGGAAGTATTATGGTATTAAAGAGTGATGGGCATGAGAAGATTCAACAGCTGACGTTCTCTCTGTCTCTCTGTCTCTCGCACGCTCTCTTTCTCTCTCTCTCTCTCTTTCTTTTTCTCCCCTACCGTTACCACCATCACTACAATCACTGCCATCACCACCACCGCCGCCACCACCTCTGGCAGTCCATACCAGTGCACTTTGTTCACCCGTTGGCAGGGGTTAACCTTTGGATAGGGAGTACACATGCCGACAGGATATGTCAGAGCCTGCCAAAACAAAACAGGCTTGGTAATCTTTAGTAAGACCCCCCTCCCCATATCCTACTAATTGGTTCATGGCAGGGCCAGCTTTTTTTCTTTCTTTTTTTTTTTTTTTAAGGACATGATCCTACAGTCAATTTGCAACTCTGTTATAATGTAATAATTTGCGAAAATCCCACAATTCCAAATCATACTGGGGAGATTTGGCCCCGATGGGCAGAGGATGTGTGTGTGTGTGTGTGTGTGTGTGTGGGATGGGGGTCCTCTCGTGCCAGCTCTGTGCTGTTGCCCGTTGGCAGCGGAGGCGCCTCGTTCGAGGACCACCCCGCCGTGGTGGGTAATTCCCCCGTGCTGTCGGCAGACTGAGCTCTCTGCATCCTGGCATGGCTCCCTGTGCCCATTCTTAGTCAACAGGATTAGGCCTGCTTACTGCTGGCTCTCCAGGATCCACCTATACTCCGCATTGTATGTGTACAATGCTGGCTCGCCAATTTGGCTATGACTGGTACTGTTTTTCCCTCGTCTCTTTCTCTTTCTCTCTTTCTCTCTCTCTCTTTCTCTTTCCAGCTTGTTGTGTTTGTTCATTGAGAGAGAGAGAGAGGAGGTTTTTTTTCGAGAGAGAGAGAGACGATAGAAAAGGAATCATGCTCTGCCTCCAAAACATTAGATTTGAGTTCATTAGCCACGGCGTTTAAGGAGTAAATAGAAACAAAACAGAAAATAGATTATCCTTTAGCCCCATTTCAAGGCCCTTAGTGGGAACAGGGCTGTGTGCTGCTCGCCAAGCTCGTGTAAATGCTATTAATGACTAATTTGAAGCAGTTTTGACCAGTAGGGGCAAGGCGTAAGAGGAGAGAAATAAAAGAGGGGGGAATGAGAGGGAGAGGGGGGTGGCTGAACCGCCTTGATAAAGGATGTGCTGTAGTGTTTATTGCCCCTCCTCTCTCTTTCTCTCACTGTGTGTGTGTGTGTGTGTGTGTGTGTGTGTGTGTGTGTGTGTGGATATGTTGGTACACTTTCCCTAGATTGGATTGCCCCATGCTATTTTCACCCCAATTAAAAACCAGTGTTTGTTTTGCGCCCTGGTACACGGAGCATTTTCTTTATTTTGTGGGAATTCAGATTATGAAGATATGAGTGTCTGTGTGTGTGTATGTGTGTGTGTGTGTGTGTGTGTTTGTGTGTGCAAGTGCCCCCCCCCCCCTTCTTTGCTGCTGTATTCTACATTGTAAAAAATATAACACAGCAAAATAAAGCCTCTCTTTTTGCTCACCTTAGCACACAAAGGATTGTGTCCATCCCCAGCTTGCTTGCATGCTCACAATCCCACCCTTCAGTCCAAATCTGAGTGAGTTCTTGCCAAGGCTTGAGCCAATTTCGCTCCCTCCTCAGTCCACTCTCCTATGCTAGCCTAGCATAGCTTAGCCTAGCACCCTCCGCCACAACCCATTTCACTCACCACTGTTAGTTTAGTCAGCACACAGGGACAGCAGGGGGAGAATGTGTTTGAATGTGATTGCATATGATTCACCCTACTCCACTCTGCACTGATGTGTTTGTGTGTGTGTGTGTGTGTGTGTGTGCTGGGTCCAAAAAACCTGGCCCTGAGGCTGTCACTATGGCTGAAATCAGCTGTAGCTAGCTTGTGCTGAAGAGATGCTACTGCTCAAGGGCATCACACAAAAGCTGCCTTGTATTTGGGCTTTAAATTGCCACCGAGTGCGATTTGTGTCACAATTTTCAAATGCTAACGTTACAGGATGTCATTTACGGAAATCGGAGCGTTTGCTTGAGAAAAGTAATTGGGCTTTACTCCTGGATCTGTGGGCTTCTGTCTCCAGGCTTGTATTATGGTACCTCTTTGACAAGAGTAATATTTAATGAATAGGACTATTAATGCTAACAGGGTCTCTAGGGATATTTCTTGGGTAATAGATAGCCGCAGACAAGATTATGTATGTGTTTGTTGTGGTCGTATTGTGGACGTAGAAGATGTGGGTGTGTTTCATTCATTCACACGCACACACACGCAGTGTGGAGTTACTCTGAAATCCATTCTCAATATGTGTGTGTGTGTATGTGTGTGTTTGTGTTTATACCCTTATCATTTTCTGTGTCGGTATGCACATGTCTGTCTGCGCACATGTCTGTGTGTTTGTTCATCTGTGTCTGTGTGACAATAATAATAATCACGTGGTGTGAGTTAATGTTCCATGAAAATAGCAGCCAGTAGTTTAATTATGGACTGTGCCTGGGAAAGGCAGACTGTGAACTTGGTGCATTTTTTTTTCAATATTCATAGAAAATAATTTGTCATTACTCAAATCAAATGGGATGTTTACCCCAGACAAAGGGAATCCATACACAGTGGCATTGTGTCACACAGCAATCATGCAAGCCTGGCGAATTACACACACACAGCCTTTCACTCAATGCTCTGCACCCACACAATAACAGCTATGAAATCATAGACACAAACACTAGTCCATAGACACACACATGGACAGAACATGGAGAGGAAACTACACACACACACACACACACACACAAAGGCGTATACATGTGAAAACTATACACACACATATACACATAGTTCATGCATTTTAAAACACAATGCATTTCATATAACAATTTGTTTAAAAAAGATACACATTTTTCCACATGTATTTTATAATGCATTTAGGAAGTTATATATATTGTGACTTTAGTGTGCATTCGTTTTAATTTTATACTGTTGTTAGAGTTGCATGTTTGTATGTGTGTTTGTATCCTAACTTCATATAACGTGTGTGCGTGTGTGTGTGAGTGTGTAATGGTGGGGGCTGTGGCTGAGAACTCACCAGGCCCGCGTATTTTTAGCTTCGATCTCTGTGCGGCCCCTCCGTCCCGTTTAGTCACGGCTTCTCGCCGCCGTTGACCCCTATGTGTCCTTCACGCCATGCCGGCCACCACCTTATAATTGCAGCCCGGTGCGGCAGCTTAAAACCGCCAAATAATAAAAAGCCGCTGGAAGATCCAGTGAATTACGAGGAAATATGGCCTTCCCTTACAGCGAGGGCTGCGAATGAAGCCATAAAATTATGAGCAGTTTTTATGATGGCCCATTGAAGGGGGATGCTTGTATATTGATGGTTCACAGGCTGTATCCCTCTTCCCCCTGTGCATGGGAAGAGCTGACGACGAGCCCCTGTGTAACTATTTTTCATGCATTTAATATATTAATTATCCGATAAATGCTCCCCAGACAGTGCTTGGGATGCCTGAGAGTGACAGCTTTTCGATGAAGACCCCACCCCACCCCACGTCAGCCCCACCAACCACCACCACCCATCCCACCCCCCAAACGCACCGCACTGTATTACGTGGGAAAGGTCACCCTGGGGTTAATGTAACTTTTTATTTGCTGATTTTTCATAGGCGGGGAGGGAAAGAATGGCGAGCGGCGAGGCTAGTTTTGAGGAAGGGGAGAGAGAGAGACCAAGGCGGAGACCGACAGGGAGGAGAGAGAAAAGAAGAGGGAGAGAGAAAGAGAGAGGAAGGGAGGATAGAATGGAAGAGAATTTAGTGAATAGAGAGAGAGAGAGAGAGAGAGAGAGAGAGAATGACTGGGTGTGAGAAAGGGAAAAAAAGCAACAGAGAGAAAGAGACTGTAGGATGGGGAGGGAGGAATGGTCCAGAAAAAGAGAAGGCAAGAGGGAGAAGGGGAGGTTGTGTATAGTGACTGAGAGAGATAACGTGTTTGGGGCAGGGCGTATTTTTTTTTTTATTATTGCTGTGTTTTGGACGATTTTTTTTTACACTCTGCTGCAGTCAGAATCTCCTGCCCTAATCCCTGCTCTCTCCTTCCAAAATAGAATGGCCCTTGTCAGATGCTTTGTCCAGAGATGGGACTTCAGAAATTAGACTGAAATTTTATATATTGACATTGTGAATGTCCTTGAGTTGTTCAGAAATCAGAAATTCTTTCTTCGCTTTCCTTCATTCTTTCTTTCTTTTATAAATATATATGTGTTCTCTTTCTTCCTTTCATTCATTCATTCATTCTTTCTTTCTTTCTTTCTTTCTTTCTTTTTTTCTTATTTTTTTAATTTGCTTGCCATTTTTGTTTTCTTCTGCTGTCGTAGTCTAATAATAAAAATTGGTTACACAGGGCAAAAATAATGATCCTGTAACTCACTTCAGATCCCATTCCTGTTAAATATTTGCAAGCGCTGTTTGTATTTGATGGTTGAAACTGCTTTTTAATCACCATATGTAGGCCTGGCTAATTCATTGGCTCTGAAGTGCTGTCAAGAAACAATTGACTGAAGAGGGTCTGAAGTGATCAATTGTCTGTGGTCTCTAGGTGAACTCCTCATTTTCAGCGCATTCCCACGTCTGATTGAGTTAATTAGGCTGCCCTACATTCTGCTGATTGGATGTAAACATTAATATGCCAGAAAATGACTTTGTCGATGTTTACCACAATGTTCCGAGGCACGCTAAATTGATCAGCTATTGAGAGGCAGACGCCTCTGATTTGATTCCAGTTTGAGATAGAGGGGGAATCAGGCTTTTCCAAACAACGTTCCCTTGTTTGGCAGCTTCAGAGAGAAAGAAGAGGGTGGGGTGGAGGGGTGGCGGATGGGGAGGGATGTGCTGATTTGATTTGTTATGGTGATTCTAGAATTAATTCAATTTCGTCAGCTGAAAAGTTGATGGAAACTTCAAGCACTTATTTGATGTGTTTCCTCTCCCTCGATTTGTCAGTAAAATGATTTCTTGCTAATTTGACGCTCAGGGAAGCTCTTGGAATTAAAAGGTGATGGTTTGCATCACTTTAGTGTTTTTCATGAAGATTTTTTGTTGTGTCCAACTTAACTTCACTGCAAATGTCTTCATGAGGTGAAACACAGATATGGCACTGGGCAATCCGGGCAAACTGAACAGGCAAGAAAGCAGCCATATTTCAAACTCTCCCAAGCAAACAAACCCAAGAAATAAAAGCCTTCCATACTACATACACTGCACAACAGTAGTCTGCAAGAAGCAGCCAAACAAGTATTCAAAACAAATGAAGAAAATATACAGAAATGTAGAGTCTATATCCAGTCACACAGCCACCAGCACCCCAAACATACTCGCTACTATCCGCATGCCCCACAGCCATCAGCCCTCATCCCTTAGCAGTGCTCATAGCAGGGGCTGAGGTGGGGGACGGAGGAGGGTCAGTGGCCCAGCTGGATACTGCCTGGCTCCATTGCAGCATCCAAATGCAACCCTCTCACCCCTCCGCCTCCACTCACTCAGACACACACATACACACGTGCCGATAGCACATGGCACCCCGTGGCGTACAAGCCCCATTAACCCCTGGATGCCTCTCGGTGGGCCCCGGTGTGTGCTTAAGCGACGGCATGAGCATAAACGATGTCCCTGCGACGGGAATGAGCTTTGCTCAGTTTAATAGAGGTCTGCGGGTCCACAATAATATAGTAGGGGCCAGAGGCGGCCGGGGGGGCGTGGAAGGAGGAGGAAAGGAACGGAGGTTGACGGACCGGTGTCATATCTCTGTTTAGTGGCATGTCCAACCCAGCTCGGCCCAGCTGTCAGTCTTGGCCCTGAATGAAGCTCCACACAACCGTGAACACATCACTCACTGTTGTTACCAACACCACTGCAGTCTGAAATACTGCACCCACTACTTAAATGCATTTTTTATTTTCCCACATAAAATGTACAATATTACAATTATTACAATACAAATCATCTATAGGGACTTACATGATCATTATTTTAGTCTAATAGGATGTTCGTCAGATGTTAATCATTACATGTTTTCAAAAGGATTTTTTCATATGGGTTGTGTGAAACAAAACTCAGTGGTTGTTTGATGTAAAATATATAATATAGACTAATATATGAGTTATAAAAATATATAAAAGTTATCTTCTACATATATAGGCCTATTGCATACTGTACTATATATATATATATATATATATATATATATATATATACACATACAGATACACATAGTATACAGATAAACCCTAAAGAAATTTAGTTTTCATTATTTCAAACCAGCTGAATTTGCAATATGAACATTGAGAAGTTCTGTTTTTGTGTGAATACTTCATGTGTTTGGTAGGCCTGATTGAATGGCAAAGAAGCACATTTTCATGGTGTGATACTTCATACAAGTCCCATGGTCTCATGCATCTCTCCCCTCCTTTGTAGTTTGTTTATATTGCTGGTGGCTCTCTCTGTGTTTTTAGCTGGGCAGTGTGGATAGGGGTTTTTGTGGATGGGGTTTTGAGTCCTTTGCTTTTATATTCTTTCTCCCCTTGTCCAGAATTTCCTCTGTCATGCAGCTGCCACCACAGGCCTTAAAGCTTCCCTCCCAACGCTTCCCCACTTTCTTTTCTTATCTTTTCCTCACCCCCCTCCTTTCTCCACCCTCCCTTCTTCCCTCTCCCTCCTCCCCCTTTTTTGCTATCTACTCCCTCTTTTGCCATGCCTTCCATTTCTTCCACCACTCACTTCTATTCCACTCCGTTCTCCTCTCCCCCCTCCCTCACTCTCCTTCTCTTTCCCTCTCTCTCTCTCTCTTTCTCTCACTTTCTCTCAATCTCTCTACCTCCACCTCCCTCTCCTCCTTCTGCACCCCCCCTCCCCCCTCCTGCTTCCTGTTTCTCAGGCTGCACAGCCGTCACTCTGAATTATTTTCAATGAGCTCCTTTATAGCAGACGCCAGATCTCAGCTCCAACCCATCACTGAGCACCGTGCCACGGACGCGTTCTGCATTTCTATCAGCCCTGAGCCCTCGCTCTGCTATTAACCCCTCTCTCTCTCTCGCTCTCCCTCCCTGCCTCCCTTGCTCCATACTTCATCTCTCTCTTTCTCCCCTTTCTCCCACTCCCACTCCACACCCACTTTTCTCTCTCTTTCTCTTTCTTTTTCTCTCTGTCCCTCCTTCTACCGCTTTCCTCCCTCTCCCATTCATCCCCTTTCTCCTTTCTTCATTCCCCCCCCCCTCTTTCTCTCTCTTCCTCTGCCTCCGTCACCATCTCACTTTCCACTCCTCTCAGTCTCTCCAGCAGATTTAGAGAAAGAGTGCAATGATCATCAGGGTTGCACAGCATGCAGATATTTAGGCTGGGTGGCCTCAGGAAATGTGTTTGCCCGGTGCTGGAACTTGCCAAAAAAACAGCCTCCTTCCCTTGAGGCACTTTATGAAGCCTATACCTTGCTAGGATTTACCACATCAGAGAAACTCTCAAAGGAAATAGTTTGTGCCCCCCTTTTCCCCTGGTTATTGTGTATTCCAGGGAAGCTATCATGACCTAAACCTCAGAGATTTTTTTATTGCTGTTTAGTGTGTTTAATTTTTTTTAAGTACATAGTTTGAAGCCTTTTGATCACCAAGTGCTTCTGGCCAGGATTAGGTTTAGTAAAATGGAAAGAGTCTCCTGCATCCATCCTGTAAATACACATCAAATCCATGTCTAGAACAGGTTTAATTGTTAAGCCTCTGCCTCTGCCCTCCAGACTTATTAACTATGTGAGATATTTTTTTAATTTAATTTTCTTTTTGTTAGTGTAAATGACAATGGAGTTGTTTTCAATATTTTATTCAAACCAGTGTGTAAATTATACCAGTTCCAGCGGAAAATGTAGTATCCTAGAACTGGCTAGATCTGCACACCATGTCATCGCATATCATAGCTTGACCTGGCAATCCAACGCTGCATCGTCTCATTACTGTCTCCACGTGTGAAGTGGGCTTTTTAATCACACTCGCAGTGGAGAGTTTGTTAGGGCCTACTTAATTGTAAGCACCACTGGACGACTTGTATAATTGATGTAATTGTGATAACATTGCGCCCATTTCCCACCCAATACCACCTGTCAACAGGATGTTCTCTGCTGAAGAGTTCTTGTCATTAGCATGGCTCAAATTGATTTCTCGTAGTGCCGTCAGCCCTGTTGAAGCGTGGCAGGCAACCGCTATTGCCACACTATTCAAAACGATTGAGTTTGAGAGAGAGAGAGAGACTTTTACAGTGCTCCTGCTTTCAAACTTGTTATGGAAGAGTTCCTCAGTGTGTTAGTGATGAGAGCTGTTGTTCTCTTGGAGTTATATGTCAGTTTACATGGGGCCAATGAAATGCACACACACACACACACACACAAAGAATTACACATAGCTCGATGAGTCAGTCCAGTTTTGGAAAATAAAAAAAGAATACCAGTATTTGGAACCTACAAGTAAACACTCACAAAAAGAAAATATATATTTGTGTGTGTGTGTGTGTGTGTGTGTGTGTGTGTGTGTGTGTGTGTGTGTGTGTGTGTGTGTGTGTGTGCAAAGAAACTTTCTTTTTTGTAAATAGGTGAGGTTAACAAGCACTTTTGTCTCTTTCAGAAAAAAGGAGAGAGAATGGAACCTGAACAGTAACATCAACAACAACAACAACAACAACAGAAACACACACCCAACCCAGACACAAAGTCTGCTGGGAGGAAATTGCAGACAGTACAAAAGACAGAGAGGAGAGTGAGGTCCTTGTCAATAAAGTGAATGGTGATTACGGTTGATAGTGACAAACTATTGCATATAAACTCTACTCTAGTTTGTTCCGTCTTCCATCTCCCAGTACCCAAAAGCTTCTTCTCCTGTAATAACAGTTTACTGAGCAACATTGTACTGCGCCATAATAGCTGTGTTATAATTTGCTCTAACAACTCCAATTATCTCTCTTATTGATTCAGCCACACATTTAATAGGGATAGCCACACCTCTTGCATTACCAGTCATTAAAGGTGTTGAACAGTGAAAATTTTAAATTGTCTCCTCTTCATCCAGCCTGGATGTGTCCCTGACAACATAATTTGTGCCCTATCTGGCCACCGTAAACATCACACACAACAGTCATTTCACCCCTTATTTTTCCCCCTTCACACCCTGTCCCTTTCCCTATCTCTTTGTCTCTCTGTGTCTCTCTTTCTCTCTCTCGCTCTCTCTCTGCCTCTTTTTCTTTACAGACGTTGACAAAGGGGAGACAGGCAGAGACAAAGCAAGACTAGGGCAAGGTGAAAAAAGCTAGTTTCGGTGTGTGTGTTTGTGTGTGTGTGTGTTGACTGTAGTTAAGTGGGTCAATTTGTCTGTTGTTTTCTTTCCATTCTCTTCACATTTTTGGTGGGTTCTAATTTTTTTTTTGGACTAGACTGTTCTTTCATTTAGTGCTTTCACTCATAAGTCTTTTAGCAGAAGTGTTTCTCTCTACCCCTTTTTTGGCAACCACAAACTACACCATGGGGTGATTTGCCCTCTTATTTTTGGCAAGATTGCCCTCACTTGAAGTGAATTTGGAGCCTCCTTTGAGAGTCTGTCCTTAGCATCATTTAGTGGTCGATGCTGTCATTAAGATGTCTCTGACATCCATGGTTTTAGTGGGAGCTGACAGGCAGTAGGATAGGAGGGCAAGGCAGAAAGGGGAGCGGGGGTTGGGGGCGGGGTAGGGGGGGCGTAGGGGCCTTGCTCTGGGTTGCTTGGTCTCCAGTCTGGAACGGAGGCACCCATTTCGGGCCTTGAGAATTGGGAAAGGAGGAGTGGCGCTCACTGGATTGCCGGGAGGCTTTTATCTTCCACCGCTCTCTCTCTCTGTCACTCACACACACACACACACACACACACACACACACACACACACACACACACACACACACACACACACACATGCATACACACACTCGCTCTCTCTCTTTCCCTCTGTCACTCACACACACACTCACACACACACATAGACACACACATCTCTCTCTCTCATTCTCTTTCTTCATCACTTTCTCACTCACCGTCTGTCTACTGAATCTCAATCTCTCCATCACCTTCCCCCTCAACCTCTCTCTTTCACCCCATATATCTTCTTACTCTTTCTCTCTCTCTCTTTCTCACCTTTCTCCCTCTGTCCGTCCATCACTGACTTTGACTCTCGTTCCTTCCTCTCTCACCCTCACCCTCACCCTCTCTTTGTCCCCATCTCTTTCTCTTTATCTCTCTCTCTCTCTCTCCCTCTTCCCACTATCCCTCCCTCCTTCCCTCCTCCGGGTCAGTTTGTTTAGGCCTGGCCTCGCTCCGCTGGCCCTTTTAAAGCCCTGCGCCCTTCACCCCCCCCCAAAAAAAAAAAGCACACGCACACACACACACATGCCTCGCTCTCACTCCCAGTCATATTTCATTTCCAATACGCCAGCAGTAAAAGAAAAAGATAAAATGCAGGTCACCTTCAGAGCGCTGCCATTGGCTGTTGGATAATTCCCCAAACACACACACACACACACACACACACACACACACAAAGAATGTATTTTATACCTCTTCTTTTCCCCCGCCTTGATCACTAACTGGCAGGTTGCAGGTGACCTCTTCGAGGTGTGGGGCTGCCTTGCTGATGCTGATGCATCCCTGCCGTTGTCTTTCAGATGGACATGGGAATATTCATCATTTTGATTGACAAGAGGAAGCAGGGTACCTTTTTCATCTAGTGTAATGGAAAAACCTGGGCTCATTATTTGGCAGAAAGAGTGGTGTGTGTCTCACGTATAGCACACATTGGGTGTGTGTGTGTGTCTCTCTCTGTGTGTGTGTATACACCCCTGTGTCCATGTTTGTGTGTGTGTGTGTTTGTCTGTGTGTCTGTGTGTGCATGTCTGTCTGTGCAGGTGTGTTTGTGTTCCCATACACACACTTACATGTGTTTTCCACATGTGGATGTGTATATGTGTATGTATATGTGTGTGTGTGTGTGAGTGTCTTTCACCCATGTGTTCAAAGGATCAAAGTGTCCTCTTCTTGAGGGTGCTGTTCTAACACACACTATGTTGTAGCATATGGCCTGCACTGCTAAACACAGATGGATTGCTGCTTCACATCCCTCTGACCTGTTGTTTTAACTCTCTCTCTCTCATTCACACATACACACACACACACACACACACACACACTTTTAGTCCTTTTTCCTGTTGTTTTAGCACTGTAGACTCTCCTCGGAGTATGTGAAGTGTGTCTAGAAGTCTGTGTTCAGCTGCAATAAGCCCTTCACCAGGCCATAGCATCCACTGTCAGTTTGCTGTGATGGCAACCTCCTGTCCTGTCATGAGTAAGCAGTGTGTTAGTCTGGCAGCACATGTTTGTCAGCTGGATGGTGATTTGATGGCACGTGGTGAGGTGGCATCCGTCTTCAAAGAGAGAGAGAGAGAGTGTGTGTGTGTGTGTGTGTGTGTGTGTGTGTGTGTGTGTGTGTGAGCATTATGGTGCAGTGGGTAGGGTGAAGCTTACCTTTGACACTGGTGTGTGGACTTCGGATTGGAGTGTGTGTGTGTGTGTGTGTGTGTGTGTGTGTGTGTGTATTTGTGTGCAGCCTGTGTTTGACTGGATAGGGGTGAGGTGGGAAAAGGAGTGCTGGTTGTTGTTTGGCCCAGCTGGCAACGACTTGTGCCTTTGGTGTCTGGCGGTTTAGTGCAAGGAGGCTTTTGGTAAACAGAGCTGCATGCACACCGTGCAAATACACACACACACACACACACACACACACACATACACACATTCCTCTCTGTTTTCCTCTCATGCACACACACACACACACACACACACACACACACACACACACACACACACATATGCACACATGCACACACACAACCACAATCACACATCTACATGCAACACTCTCACACACACACACTCATCCCAGCACACACAGACTGGCCACAGGCGAGAAGGGAGGCTCTGTTTAATTTTCAGCTTGCCTGTGAAGTTGTGTGTGAGTTGTGTGTGTGTGTGTGTGTATGCTTGTATGTGTGTGTGTGTGTGTGCATGCCTCTGTGTGTGTGTGAGTGTGTGGTGCCAGAGTAAATAACACAGAGGACTCAGCACACAAGACCAGCAGGCACAAGCAGTGCCACTCTTCATTGTCTCCTCCACACACACACACACACACACACACGCACACACACACAACCCGTCCAAAAGACTGACCATGTCGCAGCTGATAGGATCAAAGACACAGACCAAGGGGACACACATAAAGAGGAAGACTAGAGAAGGAAAGAGTGACAGGAGGAGGGGAAACACACAGACACACACACACACACACACAGACAGACACACAAAAACACAGGGAATGAGAGAAAGAAAGAGGCAGAGAAAGAGAAAGAGAGGAAAAAGAAAAGAAAAAGGAAAAAGAGGGCACTGGCACACGGTTTCACAGCAGGTAGGGTGTGTGTGTGTGTGTGTGTGTGTGAGTGTGTGTGTGTGTGTGTGTGTGTGTGTGTGTGTCTGGGTACTGGGCCGTGGAGCCATGCTAGTGGCCCAGGCCAAGGTCAGCAGGCCAGGCAGGCTGGTGTGAGAGTGGCTCTGGCCGGGCCGCAGACAAATATATTCCCCGAGCTGCCACTCCTAACAACACTCCATCTTTAATCCCTGCCGCTCTGAGTGAACTATATAAACTATTAACTGCACATCCAGTAAATCCTGCCGCAGAAAGGCCTGTAAAATTGCATCCCCCCCAGCAAACAGCACAGTAAAGTGCCCTTGCTGTATGACATGATGGGGCCAAAAACAGTCATTTCCCACTACAGGCTTTTCAAATTGAGTCTTATCCACTCCGCCAATGAGATTTCACCGGCGACCAACCCAGACACCCCCCCCACACACACACAAGCACACACTACAAATACACACGTACACACACACACACAGAATCTTGCGCCACTGCTACCGCTATCGCTCCACCCCATCCCCAACACACACACACACACACATACACGTGCTCACACACACATGCTCACACACACCCTTTTCCTTAAATCACGCTCTCATCAGCAGTCTGGGAGATTAGGTGGAAAAGGCCCGACCCTGGAGATGGGATCTGAGCTGGTTTAACCGCGTCAGCCTGCCTGTTCGTCCGTCCGTCTTCTCCCCACCTACCCCCTCCCCCTAGATCTGACTGGTTCCGGCTTCATTATCCCCACCGTGAGGCTGGTTGTGCTGCCGACACCACGTTTAACCTTTTGCTGCTCTTGCCCCCTCCACCCTTTACCATTGCCCTGCCCCCCACCCCCATCCCACCCCCCATGGAGGGACCCAGGCCTTTAAGGAGTGCACATGCACCTCCGTCAGCGGGAGCTCTGTGATTTTGCGTGCCCTTTGACTCCTGCGTCGGCTCCATCAGCAACATACACTCACTCACCTGCATCCCACTTACACACACATGCACAAATGTGTGTGAACACATCACGCACACACACAAAATATACCTGGATCGCACACAAATTTTACTGCATCAAAGACACACACACACAAACACATACACCTGAATCACACACAGATACAGACTTACACACAAACACATACACACACACACACACACCTTTACAAGGAGTCCAGCATCTCACCTGGGCCCCTGATATGGGAGTGGGAGCAATTTAGCCCAACATGATCGGTAATGGAGAGGATCTCCTGCTCTCTGGCAGTCAGTCAAGCGGGGTAATGACACTGACAACCGACCGGTGCCCATCAACAGACCCCAACCTGTGCTGGTGGAGGTAGGAGAGAGAGAGAGAGAGAGAGAGAGAGAGAGAGAGGGATAGAAGGAAAGGGAGAGATAAAGAGAAAGACAGAAAGAAAGAGAGATGTGGCGTAAATTGTGTGTTTGGGCCATAACGTGTGCCATTTCACATGTCAGGAAAGCCAGAGTAGACCGGGCTCTTTTGTGGAGGGCTTTTCTGAGAGTACTGCTCTGTTCTAAAGTACCTTGCTCCTATGCCCCTACCCAACACCACCCTCTTTCTGTCTCTCCACACATACACACACACACACACACACCCAACACACACACCACCACCACCTCCAACTCACCAATCCCACCCCTGCAAATCTCTCACCCTCTACATGTCCAGCCAGCGGGGGAGCTGAAATCGCATTCTCTGCGCCTCCCGTCACTGACCTGAATACGCTCGCTCTCCGCACACAGCTCCTACAGCCGGAGAGGGTGAAGGCAAAAAGAAAAGAGAGACAAGGAGGAGAAGAGAGAGAGAAACTGAGTAAGAAGGAGTAAGAAAGAAAGAGAGAAAGAGAGTGAGAGCAAAGGAGATCATTGAGACAAAAAAAGAAAGAATGAGAACAAGAGGGGGGAAATATTTCAAAGTATTTTCTCTGCTGAGAGAGAGAAGGAGAGAGAGAAGAAAGAGACACAGCCCCAGGAGGTGATTGAGTCTGTCTCTGTATATTTACAGGCGAAGGATAAGGAGAATTTGGAGGGTGGTGTGTGTGTGTGCGTGTGTGTGTGTGCAGGGTGTGTTTGTGTTTGTGCTTGTGTGTGTGTGTGTGTGTGTGTGTGTGTGTGGTGGGGTGGCAATGTGTTGGGGTTGAGGGTGGATGAATGATGGAGGTCCTTGCTGATACTGGAGGTAGTATGCTTTTGGGTGTATGATATGCTGGGGGGCATGTGGTGCAGGGCAGTCCTATCTGCCCTCTGCAGAACTGCCCCTTCCCCTTCCCTTGTGTGCCTTTTTGCCCCCTCCTCCCCTGCCCCAATCCATTGCCCCACTGCTGCAATGCATGCTGGGAGGTGTTTGCCTCCTCTTATTAGGCCCCTGGCAGGGCCACGGCCCTCTCCCTGCGAGAGAGTCGGCCTCCCCGGCGACGGAGCCTCTGTGTAGAAGCTGATTGTGAGTGAGAGGAGCACTGTGCAGGGCCTGATTGTTTTAATTCCCCACAGGGGGAGGCTGGTGTGTATGTGTGTGTGTGTGTGAGTGTGTATGTTTGTGTGTGTGTGCGTGTGTGCCTGGTGGCAATGGACCGCACCGGAGGAGACTACGCCTGTGAGGTTAGCTTCCTGCTCACTGCAGTTGTCCTTCCCTGCAAATGAACCCACTGAGGGGTGAGAGTGAACGAGACAGAGAGAGAGAGAGAGAGAGGGGGGAAGAGAGCAGAAGAAAGGGAGAGAGGGATAGATTGGGTTTAGAGTGACTCATGCAGTGCATTTTACCTGGGAACAGAGGAGAGCAGAAGAGAGGAGAGGAAAAAAAAAGGTCTGATTTGGCTGTGAGTCTGGGGGCTAACCGGAGAGGAACAGTCCCTTCTTGAGCAGACAGTGATCCATATCCTGGGGCACAGAAAGCACATTCTCTTTCCATATGAACATAAGTGGTAATAATAGACACAACAAATACAAAAATTTATCTCACGACTCATAATTTACCAGATGTTTTCCCTACATGACCTGTGCTCTGCCTGAAAACGTAAGTCAGCCACTGATCATTCTACTCTGTAAAAAATAATAAGTAAAGCTTACTTGAAAAAGTAAGCCTGAAATGAGTTAAGATGGTAACCATAACTTTCCAACTTTTACCAATGTTCAAGTAAGTTTTGCTTTTTCTTTTTTGCTGGCTAAAAGCAGGTTTTTTTTTTTTGCCTTGACTAGCATACAAATCTAGACGTAGAAGCAATTCGTTTTGTTATGAAGTTGTGGTTTGGCTTGCCAGGCTATGCATTGAAACTATATAGTGGGAATATCAAGTTGTTGGTGTTCTATTGACCCTGCAAATGTAAAGAAGTTGACACGTTGTGCAGAAATGAGAATGATATTGTTTATATTTATACTGCATATAAACAAAATATTAGTGAAGAATAGAAGTGTTGAATAGAATAAACTTAAAGAGTGAGTAGCACTGGTATTAGTTGTGAGTGTCAGGTGCACAGGCACTATCAGGCCATGTGTGTAATCTGCAGGCTTGCAGTGGGTGCTTAACATTTCTTCCTCCCTTCTCTAAATGATGATGAGGCCACAGAAGCCCGATCAAGAGCAAACATGAAGCCAATCAATAGTCTCAGGAGGTCACTTCATATCACACACACACACACACAAACAAGCATACACACACACATATACAGAATAATAGTCTTCAGAGGCATTGTGCAGTGAAAATAAGTGTGTACACACACATAGACACACAACAAATATACAAGTAAGTAAACACTGACTCTCTCTCACACACACACACATGTTCACGTTCACAATGACACACGTGCACATACACACACACACACACACACACACTAGACACACACCAAATCTGTGCATCATATCAGCGTAGAGAGAGAGAGAGTGAAGGCAGGTGTAGGGGGTGTTATCGCCCTGCCAGGGGTCCCAGCAGTTCCCCCCCTGAGCCCCTCTGATCGCTATCACACTCAACCTGCCTGTGCAGGGGCCGACCCCCCACATAAAGCCAGTGTGGCCCTGACCTGACACCGCCACAGTAAGTGTTGACCGGCAACGCTTTAGTCCACCAGAGAGGCATATACACGCCAGTCACAGCCACCACCAGCATGGTGTTTAGACACTGAAAAATCCCAAATCCTTACGCTTACAAGCTTAACAGTTTTTTTCTAAGACTGTTTGTATGAGCATGTTTATGTGTGTGTGTGTGTGTGTGTGTGTGTGTGTGTGTGTGTGTTTTATGCATTTTTATCTATGCATACATGTGCGCTCATACTATTTTCACCACAGAATTTATTTATTTAGGCTATTTTTGTAGACTAAAGAATTTAGAGGCTATGAGGGCTACACACACACACACACACTCATACACCTACACACACACACACACACACACACACACATAAACACATATACTGTATATGTATATAGGCAGGTATTGCTGGATGCAGGGAGCTGGCTGCCCACCAGTGTTTGCCTGAGCTGAGTGTGGCAGGCTATGAATTATATTACATCCTGAACATAGGGCCCAGAGCTGGAGGAGCAGTACATCTTCAATTTCAAGACGTTTCAGGAGAGGGAAGAGAGAGAGGGAAACAGAGAAAGAGAGAGAGAGAGAAGCGGGAGAGAAAGAGAGGTGCAAAAGAGACATGCTGTGAGGAAAAAAGGGAAAGGAGATTCAATCTTCAAGCACCTTACAAATGTTTGCGTCAGTTTTCTTGTTTAAAAGAGAAAACCACAGAAGAAGACAGCGGCAGAAAACGAAAAAGAAGACGAACGAGAGGAGGGAGGTGGTGGGGGGTGGGGTGAGGGGGAGTAGAAGAGAAGTAATGTCCACGACTCGCTTTTTTTTTCTGCCCACCCCCACCCCACCTCTCTCCCTCCCTTTTCTCTCTCTCCCTCTCTCTCTCTCTTTCTCTCACTCACTCTACTACTACCCCCCCCCCCCCCCCAAACTGTAGTGAAAAGATTAAATTGTTTACGAGCTCAGAGCCTGGCTGGCTGGAGCGGATGAGCCAAGAGCGACAGAGATAGACATTCTAATTCGCAGCTGTACTTAGCGCCCTGGTCCCTCTGTGCAACCACTAATTCTTTTATCTGGCTGCAACACTCCAGGCTGAAGCCACATTCATAATAATAATAAAAAAACCCTAAGTGAAAGAGGCAAAAATTACTGTTTTATACGCTGTACAACTGATAAAAAAAAATCTCGACTTGAATACTTGATTTTTCTCTCTCTCTTACTTTCTCGGTCTCTCTCACTCTCTCTCTCTCTCTTTCTCTCTCTGTCTCTCTCTTTCTTACCCTCCTCCTCGCCATATCCCCCTCCTCCTTTCCCTCCTTCTCTCTGCTCTCTGTCTTTCCTCTTCCCTCAGCTCACAAAGAGACAGACTGACTGTAGTCTTTAACCCTTTATCTTTCCTGAGCAGAAAGACATTTGCAGGCATCTACACGCCGGTTTCTCTGTGGTGAGCATGTGTGTGTGTGTGTGTTTGGGAGAGAGAGAGAGAGAGAGAGAGAGAGTGGTGGGCGCACTAGTTGGACGGCAGGGGGAGCCGGAGGCGATGGAGATTGGTAATGCAAGTTGGTTTTAGGTGGGGAGAGCATAGGATGTGGTGGTGGTGGTGGAGAAGGTGGTAGTGGTTGGATGTATGTATGGAGGGGTGTACTGGGGTATAATGGGTGGGGTGGGGGAAGGGGTATTGGTTGTAGGAGGCTGAAGGGGTTTGGTATGGAGGGTAGTGGGGGTGGGAGTGGTGTTTGGGAGGAGGGTGTCTGAAGGGGGTTAGAAAATACAGCATGGAGAAGAATTACTGTTATCTCCAAGGCAGAAGAGGAAGAGGGCCCCGATAAGAACCTGCAGCAGCTGGGGGAGAATCGGGCGTGTGAGAAGTCGTGTTTCGAGGGGGTCGGGGTTGTAAATTCACTGGATATTCCTGCTTGTCTGTCACATGAGGCTCTGCTATTCTCTCTCCCTCACTCTTCCTCTCACTCCTCTCCTCCCTCTCTCTCTCTCTCTCTCTCTTCCTTTCTTCTTTCCCCCACCCTCTATCCTGTCCCTCTTCTTCTTCTCCATCTACTCTCTCTCTCTTTCTCTTTTTTTACATTTTTTTCCTAGGGTCTGCTTCTCCGATAGGGAGGCATTGTGCAGACTCCACTATATAGAAAGCTCATCAGCGGCGCCGGTTGCCTTTCGGGTGTTATCAGGGGCTGGTAAGGTAACTGCGCGCTTATAGACTGCACACAGATAATGGTGGCAGAAGAAAGGAGATAAAGCGGGGACCTCTCCTCATTAACGGCTATCTCGGCCGCTGCAGACACTGCCAGTATTGAGTGGTTAGCATGCCGAGCATAAATTAAAAAGAGCAGGGGAATAAAAAGAGGAGAGGAGGGGCGGCGGTAAATGACGGAGGGAGAGAAGGAGGGATGGGAGGACGAGAGGGTGGATGGAGGGGGAGGGGTGCAGGAGGAGGGGGGTGGAGAGTATCATAACTGTGGATGGGGACACTCAGGGTACATGTTGGGGGAGGAAAGGAGGGGGCAGCAGTGGGTGGGTGGTTGGGTAGATGGGGAGGGAGGGTGGGCACAGGGGCAAGAGAAATACCGCCACACATAAAAGTAGGAAGGTGGGTGGTGGTGATGGTAGTCTGGGTGGGAAGAAGGGAGGGAGAAGGGGAGGGGGGGGGGGGGGTAGGGGTGCTGATGGACCCTCTGAAAAAAGAAAAAAAGACTATCCCCCTTTCACACACACACACACACACACACACACACACACACACACACATACATACACACCCATGCATACACATTCATACATACACACCCATGCATACACATTCATACATACACACTCATGCATACACATTTAACCTGAAATGCTGCACACTCTCTTCCACTCATTCCCAGATGAGCTCAGACCCAGAGGGGGCATCATAATCTGAGCGCTGTACCTTTGTATGCCTTGTTTGGAGTGTCATTTCATTTATTTACTGCATCATTGCATAAAGATTTATTTATTTATTCGTTTAATAACTTGTTTTTTTTTTCGTTTTTTTTTTAGCTTATGGCTCTGGCTGGATCCTTGAGAGACTAGTGGCCCAGCTCTGTCCCATCTGCATATCCCAGAGGAAGAATCTGATTTCACCTACTGGAGACTTTGGAAAGCCAGAAGCTGGTAAAGAAAAGGGACATTCATTAATATTATTGTGGCGTATATATATTTTGACAACTAGTGATGTAGTCTTGTATACACACACACACACACACACAAACACAAACACGTATGCACACAGACAGATGAAAACATACACCTATGCACACACAAAAGCATGCACACATATACACATGAAGATGAAAACACACACACAAACACACACATACACACATGCTGGGTCCTCAGCAACCCACAGACTTTATGGTGCGCTGTGGTGTGCTGCTACACTACATCTCAAACAGGTCATTTCCCCTGAGCTGCAGCAGTGGCTGAGAGCAGGTTAAATCTTCTTGAGGTATTGTTTAAACCGACTGCCTCTACGTGTGCTGGGCACACACGCAGACTTGCTCTCACAAACACACACACACACACACACACACACATGGACACAGAGCTAGAGAAAGAGAAGTGGAAATGGCAAACCTGCAGTCACACAGACATGAACATACACACACACACACACACAGAGACACACACACACGGACAAACAGTGGAATATATACAATGTACACAATCATAGGCAGTCAGAACCATTACAGGATTAGAGCCATTTCAGACCTGTGTGGAGCTGTCTTTCTCTCATCGGTCCTTTTCAGCAAAGCCGACAGGGAAAGAAAGGCAAATAAAAGGGGGAGAAAAATGAAAACAAAAACAGCCACCTCACAAAGACCCAAACAAAGCCCATAATCTCTTCCAGCCCTGTTACGACGCCATCGCAGAGTGACAATTAGGAGTATCAAAATCACCATGCAGACAAACTGAGAGAGGTACCCTTGCTTTTAGTGTGTGTATGTGTGTGTGAGTGTGTGTATGTGTGTGTGTGTGTGTGTGTGTGTGTGTGTGCAGGGTCCTCTGTTGATGACCATTGAGCTGTAAATAAAGGAGTGCCCCCCCCCCCACCACCACAACCACAACAACCACCCCAGCCCAGCCCCATTTTGACCCCCCTCCCCATCTCTCCACCTCAGTCTGTATGTGTGTGAACAGACAATCCTCGGCTGCTGCTGTGCTGGCTGGCAGACATGTTCCTGATAAACTGGTGCTCTTGCGCGCCGGGCTTTACAATGGGGGCCCCTGGCTTCATTTGCATGACACAATTGGCTCTCCGTGCTGATGTGTTGAGGCTAGACAAGTGTAGCATTACGGGGGGAACAAGTTACCATGGGGAAGGTTAATATAGACAATAAGGGAAGCAGATAATGTGAATTGGGTTCCTGTTTTTCAAACCTCTTATCGGGCAGCCGGGGAAAATCGGCCCCTGCTTTTGAATAAAGGAGGATGCTTCAAAAGGCCAGCTTGCTACTCAGGGTTCACAAATGCATACATGTATGTGTACACACACACACACACACACACACACACAAAACATATGCAGAGTGTATATGATAAAAAAGTGTGCAAAAATACACAGACATTTTTAGCTATTCAGTTATTCATGCATGCACACGCAGAAGCAAACATACACATATGTACCTGCATACACACATTCATGCAAGCATGCATGGACACACACATGCATACATGCACAGAAACCATATGTAAATGCTGCATACAAAGAGAGCATACATAATTTCGACATACTGAAGTACACATAAACTTATGAGGTGGACTTTGGATGGTAGTATCTCCTCATCATTATGAATCCCTGCAGTCCTGTTATACGCTAGACTATCATTAGTGAATTTTTATATCTTTTTTTTAATAGTCTTTTTCAATGGCATTAAACTTATTACCTCACCTCGTGTGCACTTTGCAATGTTTGGATAATGAAACAACTGTGCTCAATTAAAAGTTCAGTGCTTCACCTTAACATGCTAAGGTTTCAATAAATCTGCAACTTGCAGAGATCCATGTTATGTTGAGATAACATTATTACAACAAACTTGTAAGTTACATTTTACACACTTACATTGTAAGGACATTTCAGGACCCTTAGCACACTTTTGGAAACTTTTCTTTTTTCACACTTTTCTGTACATCTTTTACACATGGGTTGTGTACAGATAACAACATTGTTATAATAACTTTGTGTTTGTATATATGTGCCTATGATCTAGGTTTGTTTGGCTACAGACTGTAGCATATGTGTATTCACTCTGCATAATCTTCATGCGGATGAAAGTTTGTGCCATTTTTAAGATCATGTCGTAAAAAATCAGCAGGTGTAAGGAAGATCAAGAGCTTAGAAATAAGGACAGAAAACATGAGAGAGAGAGAGAGCCTGCCCCATTCAAACTCCCTCTCAGAGCCGCCCAGCAGGTAAAGCCTCAATTACCATCCTTCACCGGGCCCCTAACAAGGCGACAAAAGGCACTAATTTTTAATTTAATATTTGGGCTGCTGATGAGCCCCGTCCTGCCGGGGAGGGGCCCGGAGACCGGGGGGAGGCCCATGGCCCGGGAAGAGCCTCCCGTTGTGGGCTCCAGATGGGATGGGCTGGGTTGGGGGGTGGGAGAGGGGGCTAGTTGGCGGAGAGGGTTGTTAAAGAGCGACGATTGAGTACCTTAACGGGGCTGAATTAAGTCTGAACCCTAGGGTGTCTGGGGCTCCGCAGAGAGAGAGCTCTAAATCACTGGAGCCTGGGCTTTGGGTCCCCTGTCAAGTGCCTGCCATCATCATGACATTTAAAGCATCCATTAATTAGAAGGGCTGCCTGATGAGTTTTTGCTCCGTTTGTATGTGTGTGTGTGCGCGCACCCCCACCCCAATTCCACCCCACACCCGACACACTCCTTTTCTTTGAAATAAATAAATAATAAGCCCTGTCATCTAACCCCCGCCGTCTTTGATCATTTGCAGAAAACGACCATTAGATCCTTAACAGCACATTACAAGATGGTGATACTACGGTGGCCCTATGAGAGACATACAATGTGCCGACCTGATGGCACCAACCACTGCTCCACTTTGGCTTCTCCATTCAGTAGTGGAACCTGCCTAATACATGCGTCTATATGGTGCTCTGGATATTCGTCTATGGCACATGGGGGATTGCCTGTGGTTGAGCCAAAGCAGAGGATGTTTGTCTCGAGTGCTTTTGCCCAAGGGCTTGGCTTTCTCTCCACTGTCAGATGTTATTGTAATGTAACACCATGCCTATCTAAATTTGGACTGCTGCTTAGTGCTCATTCAGAACAAGAGATTAAGGCTGAATGGTAGCTCTGGTTCATTTTGATTTGGCTGTCATGACAATTACAGATAATGTTGGGATGGTAATATAAATAATATCTCAAGACATCCTCTAGACATCCTATGATATCCGCCATGACATGTATAACACATATAAAGTCAATTATGACCAGTTTGGTTTTGTGTTCCACAAAAAAGGTGTTTTGGTCATTTTATTACAGACCTTGGAAGCATGTGTTTTGTGCGTCTTAAACACTAAGTCAAGTTAGTGTGTTTATGTTGGCATGTGTGTGTGTGTCTGTATACAAGTGTGTGGGCAGATTGTATTGTGGAGTCTGTTCAGTCTGTATGAGTGTGTACGTGTATGTGAGGGGTGTAATAGTACACTACTGGCTTTGTGTGGCTGTGTTCATGGCCTCATACCTGTCTTTGTGTGTCTGTGTGTGTGTGTGTTCATGGCCTCATACTTGTGTGTCTGTGTGTGTGTGTGTGTGTGTGTGTGTGTGTCTGTGTTCATGGCCTCATACCTATGTGTGTGTGCGTGCGTATGTGTGTGTGTGTGTGTGTGTGTGTGTGAAGTTGGCTGTGTAACTAAAAATAGAAAGGGATAGATATCCTCCAGGGAATGACACCCCATTTGTTTTCATTTTGCAGATGGTCGTCCCCGCCAGATTACACGCCTTGGCTCCCCACAAGGCCTGCCGCCCTCATCCTCCATGGCCACCTCCTCTTAATGCCCCTCCTATTAGTCCTTAATGGATCGGGGACGAAAACAATGACCTACTAAAGAACAGACAGAGAATTCACCTGTGATTTATCTATTTACTCTGGGCCCTCTCTTCTCCAGTCAGGTGCACAAATAAACTGTTTCTCTCCCCTCTCTCGCAGTGGCTCCACATGACCCAGGGTGATGAAGTCTGAACCATCCCAAAGTCAGGGCAGGAGTTACAGTGGCCACTGTGGTGTAGGACTGAGTGGCATCCTGGTACCACCACCAAGGTGCCAAACCATCCAAGCTCTCTCTGTTTGTTGTTTGGAAGAGGTGTGTAGATGTGTATACACTAAATTTCAAGAGAGAGTTGGTGAAATTAATGTTACATTGTCAAATTGTTTCTCCGGCTGGATTTTTGTCAGTTTTTCAAATTGACTAGAGTCTATCAAGACACAGCGTGCTATTTCTATCGAAGACCATTTAACCAGCACTCCTGCCTATCTTCTTCCTTTTGCCCACTAGGGAGTATATGCAGACTCTGTTATTTCAGCTCCCTAATTCTGACTGTGCAGATGGGGGAGTTGAAAGTGCTTTAGGTGTCGCTGGAAAGGAGAGAAATGATGACGAGGACATTGTGCTATCAGAAAAAGTAATCAGGGGAATTCAGAGTCGTCAGTAATTTTATCCCGGGTCAGGCCATTTTGATCCACTCGGAATTGCCATAATGTCAAGAGTCAGGATCCATTTTTATATGAAGTCAATGTGGCTCCCGGTTCCTGGAAGCCGCACAATTCATCGACGACAATAACAGAACCAGAATAGTCCCTTAAACTGCCTTTTAAGGCTGTTCTGATGTCTATTAGGGATAAGATGTGAAGACTCTAAAATTGGTGGCAATTTAATTAAAAAGCTGAAAAGTACAGAGGGGAACGGAATAACTGGTGTGATATAAAACTGCCTGCAAATGAATTCCTCAAACACACTCGAGGGAAACCACTCAAGACACTTAGCCAACCAATAACTAAAGTTCTGTTTTCGCTCTTGCACCACACAAACGCAATGTATTATTTAGCACACGTTCAGCGATTAATTTGACTCTTGCTTGTTTTTGCAGCAGTCAACGTGGTGCTAGGAGAAATTGCCTGCTTAAAGTTTAATAGGAGAAGCGAGGGATTGGTTTAAGTTGGAGACAGTGGAAGAGGAGGATCCACAGTGTGTGTGTGTGTGTGTGTGTGTGTGTGTGTGTGTGTGTGTGTGTGTGTGTGTGTGTGTGTGTGTGTGCATGTGGTCTGTTTTGTGACTTTGTATAATTGTATGTGTGTGTGTGTGTGTAAGTATGTGTATGTGTGTGTTTGTGTGGGCGTTTGTGTGTGTGTGTGTGTGTGTGTGGTGTCCAGCTCTAATATTGATCGTCTGAGCAGTGCAGGTGTCTGCCCTGAGCGGGTGGATGTGCACCCAGGCAGAGAAAGCGAGGGAGGAAGCCAGGGATCGTGAGAGGTAGACAGCAAGCGAGGGAGTGAGGAAGGGAGGGAGGGAAGAGAGAGGACATGGCTGGCTGGGCTGACCCCGGCCCAGTCCATGACACCCTGTTGGATTTAGGCTCTGTCAGCAGAAACGCCCCCAGCGTAGCGGAGGGTGCAAACAGAACACCTCAGCAACCATTCCCTCTCTCCTTCCTTCTCTTTTGCTCTGTCTCCTTCTCTTCCCCTCTCCTCTTCAAATCTCTTTCTCTCTCTCCCTCTTTCCCTCTAGATTGCTCTAATTTTCCCTCTCTCTATATATCTTTTCCTCTTCTAGCCTTGCACTCTATCTTCCTTTCCCTCCCTCTCTCTCTCCTTCCCTCTCTTTCTCTCCCTTCCTCTTTCTCTCTCTCTCCCTCTCTTTCTCTCTCTCTCTCTCTCTCTCTCTCTCTCTCTCTCTCAGTGTCTTACTCTACCCTTATCATCAGAAAAACTCATTTTCAGGTTTTGAAGGGCTTTTGTCACTTGCTCTTGCTCTGGGTCTGCTCCTGTGGTCGTGAGCTCATCTTGGCCAGTCACACGGTGCCTGTGCTGTGCTGTGCTGTGGAGTTCCTGCATCTCATCTCTCCTCCATCAGGCCCCCCTGTGTGAGTCTCCCCCTCTCTTCCTCATTTGTCATCTTCCCTCACAGGTCCCTGGGGAGAATTTATTGACGCTTTGTAACCATTGAACTCAAGTATATGGGAATATGCAGTGGACTCTTCTGCTTTCTTTCTATCCAATTTAATACACACACACACACACACATACACACAGAGATACAGTA
This sequence comes from Tenualosa thibaudeaui, assembly GCA_027481765.1. Lineage (NCBI taxonomy): Eukaryota > Metazoa > Chordata > Actinopteri > Clupeiformes > Clupeidae > Tenualosa > Tenualosa thibaudeaui. The sequence continues at coordinate 11,407,748 of JAIFZK010000020.1, read as the reverse complement.
CATACACTCACACACACACACACACATATGTAGTCAACAGTCAAATAGCCATCTATTTCAAAGCCTGTTCCAATCCATGTGGCTCCAGTGGTTTCTGTCTTGTGAGGTCTATTCTTCCCCAATGGCAATTATTGACTGTTACGCTGCCAATTACCACACAGCCTTTCCTTTCCAAGGACGACTCACCACACATCACCCCCCACCACACACACACACGCTCCCTCTCACCTCTTCTTTCTCAGTGAAGTAATGGCAGTGCGCTGGCAGGATTTATGTCATGGGCTCATTTTCCTGTGTTTTTATATGTGCGCTGTAAACCTTTAACAGCTAATGCATTAACAATACCCCCCCCCCCCCCCCCCCCCTTTGTCAAATTCATTGCAAACGCGTTTGAGAGGCCTGCTCTTGTCTCTGCCCTATGCTTCCCCTAAGTGGAGCAGGCGTATCTTCGTGAAATCCTGCTCCACTCGAAAAATAGCCCACACCACCCTCCCCTCAACACACACACACACACACACACACACACACACACACACACACACATACACATACACACACACACACTTCTCTCTTTCTCCCTCCCTCAACTCTCTTCCCTCCCCCCTCTCCTCTCCTCCCGCTAGTTAACTGTGGAGGTTTCAAGCTATTCTGTCTGAAATTTATCAGGGAGGAATTGGGCCCAGGTCATTGTCAGATGGCCATAACCCCTTTGTGCGGGCCCCATTGTGGGGGGAGATAAAGTGTGAAAGGCAGACAGTGAGCGGCCGGCCATGGGCAGACGAGTCCCTCTTCAGGTCATAATGCCAGCCAAGACGAGAGGCGGGTCGCCAGCGCCTATCACCTCTCTCCATGGCCGCATCCGCTGCACAATGGCGGAATGTCGTTTTTGAGAAACACTCAGAGAGGAGCGCTTCCATCATGGCGCGGCGGGACAAAAGGCGTCATTTCACAGGGCTTTTTCATTGCCCGTTTAACTAGCTCTTGTTCGCGCGTGCTAATATCGCCTGGGTGAATTAGCATTTCAAACGCCGACACAGGCAGCGCACGTGAGCGGGAGAGAGGCTGCATTGGAGATTTAGGTCCACTCACACACACACACACACACACACACTTACACACCCGTCGGTCTGTGCTCCCGCCCCCGGGTCCATGTGGCATTTTACAAACCCGAGCCACGTGCCCCCACCCCACACAGACACACACACACAAACACACACTTCCCCCAGCCCTCCATGGCAAATTCCCCCGATTAGATTTGTAAATCAAAAACCAATATATAACATGCAAGAATTAATCTGTTTTATATTCCTTGGTTACATTTTTCGTGAAGCACATTTGGAAGATTTAGAACGTATTTGCGCCAGCTTCTTTCAGCCATTATATGCTTCAGTTCATACATCTATTTGTGAGGCTATAAAACAGGCATTGACTACCCATGTAAATTGTGTTCCCCACAGTAAATTATATGCATACTTGCAAAAAATACATAACCACGGCTGGTTCCTCTGTGTCTCACGAATACAAATAACTGGCAGGGCCACAAACACTTCTGCTATTTGTTGTTTATTTCGTCTCGGTTAGGATGAAAGTTCGTATTTTTCTTTTTTTTTGAAGGCCTTCTCCTCTCTTCTCCTCTCCTCTCCTCTCCTCTCCTCTCCTCTCTCAGAGCTCCATCACCCAGGTTCTATTAACATCGAGGCAGTGATGTTCTCAGCGAGCCGGGCTGGTTGAAAATGTCATTGACCTGCACACACCCACGGTTCAGCAGCTAATTTTTTCTCAGACACAGCCTCCTTCTCTGAAGCGACTGGCTCCCAGCCTCCCCTGTGTGTGTGTGTATGTGTGAGTGTGTGTATGAGTGTGAGTGTTTGTGACGGCTGTGAAATCTAATGCAAGTAGTGATTTAAAGGCCCATATCAGCACTGGTCTGTGTACATACATGCAGGATTTAGATGTGTATGGCCTGTGCATTAATCACAGTGCATGTGTGTGTGTGTGTGTGTGTACACAGTGCACAGTGTTCATTTTCTGTTCATGGACAACTGCCTGTTCTTCCTTACAAGAAACATGGGCAGTATTCCACATGTATATTATGCTTTTTATCACTAGATGGTGTAAACCTAATCAGAATATGTCTATACTGAGAAGGTACACACAAGAGACTTTTGGAAAATCATTACATCTCGATTTGTTCATCAACCAAATACCAAGAGGCTAGACTGTTTAGAATATCATGATTTTATAACGCAATGATGACTACTCAATAATATTAGTATTCAAAATCATGTTTTTAACATCTAGTATTCAAGGCCATGTTTTGGTTTAACGGAACATATCTGTCAGAATTCTTTTTAAGGTAAGATAAGCAGCCTATCCTTTCTAATTTCATCCATTGAATTTTACTCAGAAGGAAATGTTTGGCCTCTCAAGAATTTGTACGTTGTTCTAGGTACTTGTACACTTTCAAAGAACTTTAAATAGTTTATTTTGAATGAGTGTGGCATAACAAGTGATCACAAAACATCTGCTGTGAAAATTACCTTATGATCTTAATCATGGAAATTTTAAATACATCAAAATTCCTACTAAATAAAAACACCACAAATAGCTGGACTGAATAGCCACACATAGAGCTTCTCATAGAGAGTATCATCATAATGTATATGAATAGCAGGCTATTTTATCTTTTGCATTAGAAGACAGCTGTCAAGCAAATTCAAACTCATCATCACAAAGAAATGAATGCCAAGGTTCATTTTGAAAAATAAAATCAAGCATTGATATAATTATGGAGTGGAGACCATTTCTCTACTGCATCTGTTCTGTTTCACTCTCTCTCTCTCTTCCTCACTCTCTCTCCTCTTCTCTCAGTCTCTCTCTCTCTGTCTGTTTGTAGTCTTGTGTGAAGTCTCCTCACAGCTCTGGAAGATGAGGTTTTGCTTATGCTCTCATGTTAAGCCTGAGAGTTGAGGTGAGCATCAGGTCCTCCCATCTCCTCTCCATGACCTGCGACCATGGCCTAGGCAAAGGTCAGGGGTCATGACCCTGTCCCCCACCCGGCCCCCCCCCCCCCAACACTCACCAACCATTCAGCTAGCTCTCTTCTCTGGCACATGGTGGTGAGCCTGGAAAGCTCATAAAATTGCAAATGGGAGCGTATTTTCCACAATACCCTGGGTAAACAGGAGCTGAGCACACACTCGCTCCAATGCCATCAAATATTCATCTTGGCGTGGCTGGAGAGCCAGGAGGCTCCGCCGGACGCCCCCTCTCTGGGTAAACAGTGGGGAGATTGCTGCCCTGCCGTCTCACGTCCCGTGCGGTATCACCACTACCGCTCCACCATCGCCGCCGTTGCTGCCGCCACCCCGAGAGCGTGACAAATTCTCCTCCTAATTACGAGAAGCTCTGTGTGCTCTCACCGCATGGTAAATCCACCCTGTTCACACACACACACACATTCCCTCCCTCTCTCTCTCTCTCTCTCTCTCACACACACACACATTCTCCCTTGGTAGAATTAGGCCTCCCCATGTATACTAAGCACAGGAGGTACTGTCGAGAGGAGGTGCTCAGCTTGTGTGTGTGTGTGTGTGTGTGTGTGTGTGTGTGTGTGTGCAGAAAGGTTCTTTTAGGGAAAGAGTTGAGTGATCTACGGTGTAAAAAGAGAGAGGGAAGGAGACACATCCGCACCCTGCAGGCAGCAGCTTAAGAGGACAAGAGAGAGAGAGAGAGAGAGAGAAAGAAAGAGAGAGAGAATGAATGAAGCCTCATTAGTTATATAAAAGCACCCCAACCATCACCACCCCCACCAACATCTTCAACTCTCAGCTGGGATAGTGGTGTCTGAATCGACCCTGAGAGTCCCAGCTTGGCTACAGTTGGGATCCATTACACCTGGAGTGGAGCTGAAGTGTGCTGAGCTACCGCTGCAAGCCCAGTCAACGTCTTGTCTTTCAAAGTTTCTCTCTCAAAATCCCCCCTTCCTCTATCGTTTTCTTTCTCCTTTTCATTCTCATTCGCATTCTCTTTTCCTTTCCGTTTCTCTCTCTCTCTCTCTCCTTCTCTCACCTCCTGCTGCACTTGAATGTGCCCCTTGTTCATTCCCAATTTTCGCTTGCTCACTGGCTCCGGAGGCCAGCTAACACGTCGTCCTCGCAGTCCCATTGTCTGACTGTTTTTGCAAACGAATGTAATTATCGAGGGAGTAATGAGACGAGCCTCCTGCCCGGGCAGCTCTTAGAGAGGAAATCGTCACATCTGCTAAAAGACCCACTGCCATTCAATGAGTCGGCAGGCCAGTGGTGGTGTGTGCTGCTCCATCTGTTGCCACTTGGGGCAGCAGAGTACACATCATAGAAGCCCTCTGTCACTGGTCAGTGAAGCTTTTTTACCATTAGACTCACTGTTGGTTAAGGAAATGATTGCAGAAAAAGAAATGACTTTAGATGAAGAAGCTACATGGCTTGATTTCACACACAGTCTGTATGTTTAAATAGGGGTTCATGCATTTTATTGTAGTCTTACACAGTATACTTAAATGTAGTCCCAGATGCACTGAATTATTCACCTGGGATGTTACATACACAACAAGCTGTATCAGGTATAGCATAATACAGATAATTCTGCAGTTATCATGAGTTTAAAAAAACAGAGGCATTGCATGTAGCAGCAAGCAACAGTAAGGAATTTTGCTTTAAAATCAGCAATCCAACTATAGAGAGGCATGGTAAAATTCTTCTACTACTACTACTACTACTACCATTACTACTACTACTCTTACTATTCCTCCTCCTCCTCCTACTCCTACTACTCCTATTACTCCTCCTCCTCCTACTACTACTCCTATTACTCCTCCTACTACTACTACTACTCCTACTACTACTACTTCTATTACTCCTCCTCCTACTACTACTACTCCTATTACTCCTATTACTCCTCCTCCTCCTACTACTACTCCTATTACTCCTCCTCCTACTACTACTACTCCTACTACTACTACTTCTATTACTCCTCCTCCTCCTACTACTACTCCTATTACTCCTATTACTCCTCCTCCTACTACTACTACTCCTATTACTCCTCCTCCTACTACTACTACTCCTACTACTACTACTTCTATTACTCCTCCTCCTCCTACTACTACTCCTATTACTCCTATTACTCCTCCTCCTACTACTACTCCTACTACTACTACTTCTATTACTCCTCCTCCTCCTACTACTACTTCTATTACTCCTATTACTCCTCCTCCTCCTACTACTACTACTACTACTACTACTACTACTACTACTACTCCTCTTCCTCCTCCTCCTCCTACTACTACTACTATTACTCCTCCTCCTACTACTACTTCTACTACTGGGCTATTATTATTATTATTATTATTATTATTATTATATATATTATCATATATATATAATTCCCATGCATAGCCTGAGGGGGAATGGTGTGAGGTGGGAAGGTGTGTTTATCTGTCCTTCACATGGCCAAATAGCATGGAAATTAATTTGAAGATGATATCAGTTCGAGTTGCCAATGCAAACATGTTTTCATAACCTAGGAGATGTCTCTTCCTCACTCTATCCCTCTAGTCTCTCTCTTGCACACAAACACACACTCACACGCACACGCACAAATGCATAGACACTCATATAGACAGTAACACATACAGTCACTCACACACATACACACATTTCTTCTCCTTGAGGATGCAGGTGTGTGTAGCAGTGGCGTGGCCTCTGTTGGTGATTGAAAGGGCCGCTGGGCTAATGGAGTCAGTAAGCCAGGCCTTCTTTTTCCTCAGGTCTGTGAGTAAACAAAGCCGCTCGCCTGCAAGCCTGCCTGCCTACCTGCCCAGCCGTCAATCCTGTAACTCGCACAGAGCCATCAGCCATCAGTAGCTACTCCCTCAGCTCCCATGCAGTTCCCCCTCTTTCACATTAACAACAACAACAACAAGCAGTTATTAGCTATTACAGACAGGCCCGGGATGGGATTGGAAGGCAAACCCATTAGGTAGACCCAAAGGATCAGACAGAGATGAGCAGGGGAAGGCAAGATGAGACGAGGCAAGTTTATTAGCAGTGTAGCACATTTCACACACTGAGGCAATTTAATGTGCTTAACATAAATGACAACAAATAACTAAATGGAAAAAAAGTATCTAAAATAAAATTATTTTCAGAGCATTTCTTGTACATAAAGTTATAACACAGAAAACTTAAACCTATTAAACTTAAGTTAAATAGTAGCCCCTGAGTGTAATATTAAATCATCAGCTAGTCTTCTTCTCCTGCCTCCTACTGAGACATTGGTACCTTGCAGCAGGCTTGATGTTCAGTGTCAGGGTTCATTTTTTGGACTGGCACAGCACTCAGCCTACTCTCTGCATTCCCCAGATGAAGGCGTCCGACTCTGGAGGGGTCTGTAAATATGTCTGAGGAGCTGATTTGCGGGAGCCGGGAACGCACGTGTCCGCTCATGCCAGACGCGGATTGCAGCCAGGCGTTAAATTTCGGAGGCAAATAATTGCGGATGAGAAGTTCTGTTAATTGTGTTTCCCACCCATATCTCCTGTGTGTGTGTGTGTGTGTGTGTGAGAGTGAGTGTGTGTGTGTGAGTGTAAGTGTGAGTGAGATTGGTGTTGTGTCCTGTTCAGACTGGCCCCCTTGTCGTCTTGTGTGTGTATGTGTTTGTGTTTGCGCGTGTGCCTGAATATTATAGTGTGTGTGTGTGTGTGTGTGTGTGGCTGCGGCTGCTTGTGTGTATTTTGCTGCATTTCTCCATGTGGTTGATAACATATTTAGACTTATGTGTGTGTGTTTGAGAGGGGGGAGAGAGAGGGAGGGAGAGAACGTGCACCTCATTAAGTATACAATGCCACTGCTCAGCGAGCCTTGCCTTCCGATGCTCGTCAGGTCCTCCTGCCGGTTTCCTTCCTGCACAATTTCCCCTCCCCAGTGATCAAAGCCACCTCCAAACATAAGCACACACACACACACACACACGCACACACACACACACACGTGTGTGCATGCACACGCACCACGCACACACGGCTCCCTGTCCTCATGTCACTGTCTCCCAGGCACGTCCCTGCCTCTCTCTGTCTACTCGATTGTCTTACAGGCACAGCAAGGCCACCCCATGGGGCCTTGCCCCCCAACCCCCCATCTCTATGCCCCCTCCTGCTACCAGCAACACCATCTCCACCACCCTTTCTGATTTAGTAGGATAGGCTGCCTCTGTCACAGTGTGTGATTGCGACCTGCGGTTGACCCATGCAGGATATATGGCGTTGCAGGTTATCTACATAATGCAGAGGGAGAGGCACAGAGACAGAGAGAGAGATGAGAGATGAGAGAGGAGAGAGAGAGAGAGAGGAGAGAGAGAGAAAAAGAGAGAGAGTGCTTCAGCCATCAGAGAGACAGAGAGGATACAGCGTCTTTTTTAAATAGACAAAGGCTACTGTTAAATGACTGGAAAGGGAGGTTGTTTTGTTTTATCTTTTTTTCCCTCCTTTTTCTCTTCTTTGTGTCGCTCCTAGAGGGCCTTTGAACAAGCTTTTCTTTCCCTGTCTTAGCGTCAGTATACAGGCAGCACAGGTGGGCCTCTTTGTGTGCTTTGTGTCTCACAGCTGAGCAGGTGAGTGTGTGTGTGTGTGTGTATGAGTGTTTGGATGCACAGATGTGCACCGGCACGGTGTGAGCGCAAACCCGACTCAGGGGCTGAGCCGCTCGGTGATCCCCGAGCATCTGTGCGGCGGCGGCAGCGGCATCAGCGTCAATAGCGACGTGCGAAGCCTAAACGACAGATAAAAAAAGCCGGGCCATTGATCAACTCCAAGTGCACATGATGCATAATCCCCGCCGTAATGCGTCTTTCATAATCATCATGACAAGTCCCAGGGAATGCCCCACAAAAAAAATAAAAAAATGAAAATAAAAAACAAATAAACGCTGAAAGCATGAAACAAAAAAGCAAGCAGAAGAGTAAATAGACGGATGCGTATGCTGTGATGCTTTATAAGAAATGGACCATTATGAGACGTGGCCCATTCTTTTACGACATCAAGCCATCAGTTAACCAGATGGCATGAGGAGAGACAGAAGGGATGAGCAAAACGGAGACAGAGAGAGAAAGGGAGAACAGAGAGAGAGAGGGAGAGATGGAGAGAGAGAGATGAGGAAATCAGAGAGGTAGAGAATGACTGACAAATCCGCTGCTGTGCTGTGCATGTGTGTTTGTGTATCTGACTTGTTTATTCATTTGTTTACTTGTTTATTTATTTATTTGTTTGTATGTTTGTTTAGCCTCTGCGATCGTGCTAAGTCTACATATTGTAATAAACAGCTGTTGCATTGTGCATGGGCTTCTGTGTCAGGTGCCTTGATGCTGTGCTGTGCTTCCCTCGTGCTGTATTGCACAGTGGAGATGGGAAGCTGTGTTTTTTAGTACCACTCTGATGGTGTGTGTCTGTGTGTGTGTGTGTGTGTATGCATGTGTGCGTGCGTGTGTGTGTGTGTGTGTGTGTGTGAGTGGTCTCACTGTTGGATAGTTGTTGTTAACTTGGCAATAAAGGAGAATTGAAAATAGGAGAAAATATGACTCGCTTGATGTACTTTGATCATCTCATCCCATCTCATGGAGGGGTGTTTGGTTTTTATTGTAATGGCATGGAAAAACATGTTCCAAATCACACTGCACAATGCCCCACATAAACATGAGCGAGCAATAAAAAAGGACTTTTCCTCCTCTCCTCCTTTGTGTAAATATTGGTTTTAAAAGCTGTATGTTGAGATAGCAAATACTGTTCAAAAAGAATCTGGATAGAATCATTCTTATTATTATTCAATGCATTTTTAACACAATTATTAAATGTGCTTACAAAGAAAACTATGAAAGCCCTACTCCAGTGTTGTGATTTCTCTCACTCATCCAATGTGGAATGAAATTGTTTTATGTTTGCTGCTGGGAATAATTATTTTGCTTAAGAATGGCAGTAACTGATCACCATGGGATGCTTATGTCCTGTGAGACCTGACCTTTAACAGCCAAACACTGAAAACTTTGAAGGGAACTGCAGACCTAATACAAAGTTTCTGCCACATAAAGCATTTCTGAGGTTCCAAAAAAAATAAAAACTCAATTCCTATCACACCTATGTTGACCATGTTTGCTGATTTATTTATGTGTTACTGGCAAAGTCATCTGTGAACAGCAAGCTTAGAGATGCAAACAGCCTGTGCTGTTAAATCGCAGCACACAGGTCATTTTGGTTGGGTGGGGGTGGTGGTGGTGGTGGTGGTGTGTGTGTTTGGGGGGGGGGGGTGTTGGAGGGTGGTGGGGGAATGCATTTGGATAAGCAGGTTGGGAGAGTGGCACCTGGAATGACCTCCATTTTAGCTAGCGGTGCAGGGCTAATGGAAGCTCCAGGAGGTAGAGAGAGCGCTGGCTTCTCCCCTGTCCCCACAGCCAGGCCCCGGGGCCAGGCATTAGGCAGGATGAATGACAATATCAAGGAGCTCAGTTGTCTCTCTTACCCACACACACACACATTTATTTCTCTCACACACACACAGTGTGGGTGGGTGCATATGTGTGGCCTTTTGTGTGTGTGTGTATGTGGGGTGGGGTGGGGGGGGTTGTTTGTGTGTGTGTGTGGGGGGGGGGGGTTGTGTATGTGTGTGAAATGAAGTGAAATAAAATGACCATGGTATAAGTTTTCAAAGGGGAACCTCTGCTTTATCTGAATTTGACTATCAATACCTTAGTTGCCTCCTCTTTCTCTTTCTCTTTCTCTTTCTCTTTCTCTTTCTCTCCTTCCTTTTCATCACTTTCTGTCCTTTGCCCTCTCTCACCACTCTTGATGATGGCCAAATCCTCTCCTTGCCTGCTGCACTCTCATGACTTCTTCGGGCTAACATTGGGTCACAGTGCTGTGTGTGTGTGTGTGTGTGTGTGTGTGTGTGTGTGTGTCTCCGTCTCCCCCCTCTCTGTTCATTGTGTAGCGTCGTGGAGTGTGTGACACTGTGTGTGGGAGTGAGACACATGGGCTCATTTGTAAGCGTTCCCCTCTCAAGCATAACCCGCATCATCCTCCTATTGTGGCGAGCCATCAGCTTTATTTGTTGTTTTTTTATGTCCTCTCTCAATCTCCCTCCCTCTCTCCCTACCTCCCCTCTCTCTCTCTCTCTCTCTCTCTCTCTCTCTCTCTCTCTCTCTCTTGCCTTTTCTCTTTCTCTC
>JAIFZK010000020.1:11347500-11392500 GCA_027481765.1 Tenualosa thibaudeaui | reverse complement strand
CGTTTACATCTGTATTAACAGGGACACACATGACCCTGCGTGAGTGTGCGTCTGGCTGGGGACGGCCCCAGCAGATTGATTAACAAAGGGGGCCGCTTCATGCTTGTCACTGTCCCCGGCTGGGCCCTGGGCCCCGGTCCCCCTCCATCCTGCCTGCCCAGCCTGTCCCAGTCTTTGGGGACCCAGGGGCCCTTTTGGCAGTGGGACTGGGGCACACACACCTCCCCCTTAGCCCCCGCTGACTACCCCCATCCCTCCATGCCCCCCTCCCTTGCCTACTTTTCACACCCAAGCACCCCAGGACCACCACCACCACACCACTACAGGGGCTGGATTAACCCCAGGGAGACACCAAAGGCGCACATGTCCCACTTCCCCCACACCCACCCTCCTACCCCCTGGCCCGTCCAGGACCCTATTCAGACCTGCGTTACTTACACCCTAATAAGGATTAGGCTTAATGAACTGGAAGGAGTTAACAATAAATGAAGGGGTTCTTTAAGCAGGCTTTAATTCCATTTTGTGTCAGGTCGCCATTCTTTTCCAGCCCCTTTCTCTCTCTCTATCTCTCTCTCTGTCCCACTCTTCCTCTCTCTCTCCCTCTTTCGCCTCTATTTGAACACAAGGTGTAATCCCCTTGAATATCAAAGGTAGTAAGAGAGTATGAATTTAGACGTTGTCCCACGCTCCCTGTCCAGGCCAGATTAAGTAGCCCATATGAATGGGAGTCTGTGGTTATGACAAAGCACTCTAGATCCATCTGCTCTGCCTCTACGCTGCCCCGCTGGCCTATTAGGACACAAACAAACACACAAGGACACATGATGAAGGCTTAAGAGATCTTAGCTGCCTACACCTTTTCATTTTTTTCACATTTCTGTATTTGTTTTTGACACTTCTTTGAAATAATCTGTGCATTTTTGTGTATAAACTTCAAAAGGTCAAAACATTTTGTTCTGCTTCTCTTTGGCAGCATGCAGATGTTTCAGAGAAATCTGACTTGTGTGTTTCTATAAGATGAATTTAAATGATGTGAAAATGGATACAGATGCACAGAAATCCAGTGATATAATAAATAGTATGAGTTAACTGTGTATGATCCCCATAATTTGAGGACATTTCGCTCTGTTCCATTTTGCCACAATTATTTTTACAGTAGCAAAACCATAGTCTATCTGTGAAAGGCTGTTAGTGTAGGAGGTAGTACACCCATGATGACATCTCAGAACGACAAATTAGAAGCTGAAAGAAAAAGAGAAAGTTGGGCTCTTAATGAGTTCATGCATACGAAATGAACGTGACTATATTTTTATATTTTAATCAGCCTGGAAGGTGTTAGTGATCATTGGGCGTAGTCCATGATGTCATTGAGAACTCAGACTAGGAACAACCAACCACAGTTAATCCACTTTTAGGTGAGTTTAATTAATATTGTACCAGTTCCACTGAAAGTCACCAGAAGCATTGAATATCTGTCCTCTCGAAGTGCACTATTATTGTTTCTGATCTTTGTTTATTTGTGTTAATTGTTTGTTTTTGCTGCCCTTCAAATGAAACCACAAGAGATTTATTGGATGATGTAAATGAATGTCATATGAAATCTAAAAAAAATTACTGTGGCAAGGTAAACACGATCAATTCCCCATTTGAGAAAGAAACCTAGAGGGAAACCCATTGTAAATTTCACAGTTACGGTAAACTAGGCAATATATATATATGGTGAGTGATGGGGTCTCAGTCCACCACCTCCACCTGCAGGGTCCTCTGTGAGGGCCATCTGCCCCCAAACACGCTTCAAAGTCGAGCTCAGCCAGGGGTGGGCAGTGGATGGCGATTTGCGATGTGTCAGAGGTCCACATGGGGGCAGATATTTGATGGGGTTGTGTGGTGGACACCCCTCTTTTTACGCACTCCACTGAATTTGGTCATGGTCCAGTGAGCATCCCCTAGTGACCCACTGAGCCAAGAGCAGCTTGGAGAGCAGCTTTACGATGTCCACCATGGTACCTCAGACGTACCTACAATTCCACAGCAATTAGGAGTTGACTTTACGTACTTTCTCAGTTCCCCCTTCCCTGGTATATTTTGCTGCTCCACAAATTCACATGAATATAAAATTAAACATGTATGTGTGAACTACATTATCTCAGCCCTGTACTTGTCTGTACTTGAAACCACAACTCATAGCACAACAGACTGGGAGCTAAACATGCTAACTGCGGTACTAGTTTCAATTACTAGCACATAACATAAGGTGTTGGGATGGAGGTTTTCAGTTGTCCAAACTGCACAGAGCTATGAACCAGTTGACTACCCTTACATATACACTTAAATTCACGCAAAACACATATTTACAAATCCACACAGTTTGACAACGTACACATGCATGCTGCCACAGGCTCCATGCACAGTACATAATATATATGAACATCTAAAATACCCATATATGTTAACACTCATCCACTCAGTATACCCCATGCACAAACCACACTGAGGGTCTCCGGAGTGATCTCTGGGTTGGATGTTTTATCAGTCACTGTGTTAGATTCTGGGAATGCACCCAATGGATAGATCATTCTGGAAACAGCAGCTGATACTTCATTTCTGGCGCGTCTGCCATCTTTTGTAGCCTGGAGAGGGGCCCATCCCTCTGTTCTGGAAAGCCTTTGGAGCTGTGCCACATCCTTACAGCGAAATATTTACAAGCACAAAACGTTCTAAAACCTTTATTTAAGATTGCAATAAAAATTGTTTGTCTGAAGGGAGCGAGAGAGAAGAGAGGTTGTTTTTATTCTCGTGGTCGGAGTCGGAGTGCGTCAGCAATGATGTCAGTGTGAGTTGGTGAGTGGGAAGATGAGCGAGGTTGTGATGAAGGTGGAGAAGTCCTCGGCCTGGCCGGAGAGACTGAAGGTGTTTTTGGGAGGTGTGGATGTGTAGGTGGTTGGTGCTATGTAGGAGGTGTGAGAGGCAGACACCCCCCCCCATCCCACCCCTTTGCTGATGCCTTTTTTTTTTGGAGGGGGTGGGGGGAGGGTCAGTAGCTAACGCTTGGAGGTGCCACTGAAAGGAGGTGCCACTGAAAGGAGGTGCCACCGGGACAGTACTGTGCCAGGTTTGCTTGCAACACTAACAAAAAAAAAAGTCATCACGCTGTTCTGGTGCCTAGTGCCAAGCTGCACCAGGGGCCAGACAGGAGCCGGTGAAGGCTGGATCACACCAGCACAGCAAAGCGGCACCAAAACACCAACCATGAGGCCGCAAACTCTCACCTCCGCCTCGCAGGGAAAAGGGGGAGAGAGGTGCAGGTAGAGAGTTTATTTTTAAGGCTAGAACTAGGGCCCTATTTTATTAGGGAAGATTAAGCAGGATTGAGAGATGGAAATGGACAGAGAGAGAGAGAGAAAGATTGGAACAATTGCTTCTTCCTCTAAGGAATTAAGCTCTTTCCCCTGCTGCACAGAGGTCTCATCTGGTGCTTAGCACAGACAAAACATCAATTACTGATTTGTCAATGTTGAGCATGTTCTCAAAATGCCTGTCATTTCATTTCCAAATCAATCATTCCGTGGGATTATTGGCTGGGATGCTGTTTTGAATCCCTGAGCAGCAATGTCATCGACTCCACCAGACTGCTCTGTGCAAGCAGAGGGCCCATAAAATGTTAAAAATACATGTGACAAAAAAAGTAAATAAAAACACTCCAGCAGAATACATATGGAGTCCAAAATAAAAGATGCTAAAGGCCTTTGTTCTCTTCTTGTTTATTTGGAAGATTTGTATGACTGGCCTGTGTCTGGCTGTAAGGACTGGAAAAGGATTGTGATGCTCAGTGTGGGTTTGACTCAGGCATTAATGCCCCAGACGTCTCCTCCATAGTGGACAGCTCTGAATCAATCCTGCCTGTCAGTGTGTTGACGCAGGTGCCAGTGAGTCAGTGGGGAAGGGGTGGTGGGGTGGGTGGGTGACTGACGGAGATGGGGGGATGGGGGCGTTGGGGGGGGGGGGGGGGTTTGTGGTGTGGAGAACAGTGGGGATCTCTGGGATGGGAACCACATTTACATTTATATGTATATGTAGATTGTGTGTGTAGGTGTGTGTGTGTGTGTGTGTGTGTGTGTGTGTGTGAGAGAGAGAGAGAGAGAGTGAGGCGTGTTGCAGGCGACATGTAAAGACGTTGACACGGTAATCACAGAGCTGGGGGATGCCAACTGCCCAGTCTGTGTGTGTGTGTGTGTGTATGTGTGTGTGTGATGTAGGGAAAACAAGCCGGTCCTCAGATAACTATAACTACCTGTGCTGGCCGTCAGTCCCCTGACAACACACAATATTATGCAAATGTGTGTCGGTGTGATGGCAGCATGCAGGCCTGTCTCTCTGTCTTTCTTTGAGACATACACACACACACAAACACACACAAATGCTGCAGCCACAGCTGACAGCTGATCAGTTTGACCACTTTTCCTCTGTAACTCTCTTTGTTTTCATTTTTTCATTTTAGCCACGTCAGTTGTCTCCAGTATGCCATCCGTCTCTCCTAATGCTGACCCATCCACCATCACACTCTTTTTCTCTCTTCTCTCTTTTCTTCTCCCTTTCCTCCTCTCTCTCATCTATCCCCTCTTCCCTCACATGTTAAATTGCATGTGGTTTAACACAGCATGTGCCAACTTTCCATTCCCATAACATACACGTCCTTCTCTTTCACAAATTGACAAATTTCTTGTGCTGTGCACAACAGGGATTTTCACTCGCTTCCATCCTCTCATCCTCACAAACTATTAGAGTAATTTCACGCTTCCACTGATTACTTTTATTTTCAAAACAGTTTAAATGAGAATGTGAGATGATGTTTGCTTGTTGTCTGGGAAAAAAAACAAGAAAAAACTTCCCTGGGACCCTTGTGATGATGCTTGGGTTGCTGAGCATCAGAGCATAGCCCATGTTTGACTCAGCTTTTTGTTTGTTTACAGAGGGGTCAAGACTCTCTCTCTCTCTCTCTCTCTCTTTCCTCTTTCCTTCTCTCTCTGTCTCTCTCCCTTCTTCCCTCTCTCTCCTCCCTCTCTCTCTTTTGCTCTATCTCTCTTAGTCTCTTGCTGTCTATTTCTCTCTCCCTCTTCTTGTCTCTTTTGCTATCTCTCTCTCCCTCCCTCTCTCCCTTCTCCTGTCCTTCCCTCTCTTTCTCTCTCTCTCCTCCCTCTCTCTCTTTTGCTCTATCTCTCTTAGTCTCTTGCTGTCTATTTCTCTCTCCCTCTTCTTGTCTCTTTTGCTATCTCTCTCTCCCTCCCTCTCTCCCTTCTCCTGTCCTTCCCTCTATTTCTCTCTCTCTCCCTTTCTCTCTCTCTCTCTGTCTATCTCTTTGTCTCTCTTTTGCTCTGTCTCTGTTTGTCACTTACTCTCCATTTCTCTCTCCCTCTTCTTTTCTCTTTTGCTCTCTCTTTCTCTCTCTCTCTCTTTGTCTGTGGCCACCTCAGGCTGTGTTTTTGCCCACTTCAGAGTGGCTTAGCCAGGGCACAGGGGTGCATTATGACACCTACTCATGCTGAAACCCTGCCAGCCAGGGGCCGCTGATAAGGAACATTGCCGCGCCTTCCCGCCCGCCACCAGACCTGCCCGCCTCCCCAAGGACGGTCGACCTCAAAGCCCCTGAGCCGGGACTCAGAGATAAGCTGAAGCTAACACAAACAAGACCATGTCTTTTATTCTCGCCCTCACATACAAACAAGCAAAAACTCAAGACAATGCTGACCATTTTATTTTGTAATTTCTTTTGAAATTTCTCTCTTTGTTATTGAAACAAACTTTAGTTAGCAGACAACCAGTCATAAGTATGTGTTCAAGTAAAGCACCACACCAGGAAAATCGTGTGCAGGAGGCTGCCTGTGGCGTTGAGACTTGCGACCATATTCTTTTCTTACAGAATAAGAGCTCCAGGAAACTGCTCCACACCTTTCTCTCTCTCTCTCTCTCTTCCCTCTTCGTGTCCCAGAGTTGAACCGCTCAGCGAGACAGACAGCCGCCGACGCCGCCACCACGTGATTAAATCTGTCCCTAAAGCGAGCACAAAAATAAAATGTCTTTTTGCTCATTTGTGTTATCACATTTGCCCTTCCACATCCTCCCTTGGCCAGACTAAAGAGCATTTAAGGCACACTTATTAAACATAATCTAGTGAAGTTATTAAAACAAGCCAGCTTACCGAGATCCCTGCCACAATTCAATTACCTGTGTAGCTGCAGGCAGGGCTGGCAAGAGAAAATGACAAGGCCTCCCGCTTTTATGGAGCCGTCCGAGGAGCATCGTTAGTGCACCTTCAATTAACACAATGGGGACAGGGCAATAATGAGCTTGGGGAGGATTTGACAAAGTAAAGTTAAGGTTCACAGAGGCGTGCTGTCGGCAGAGAGAGGGGTCGTGGTGGGCATAGGGGCAAGGGGTCTCAACAATTCTTTTGCTGTTTCTCATATTTTTTTTTTCTACACTGTTTCTTGGCCACCTGAGCGAAGGCTCGGCAGCTATGCGTCATGTTAGCGCTGCGGTGTCTTCAATTTCGATTAGATCACTGTCTGAGATCCCGTTACTTTTTTTTTCTGCAGGCCTTTTTTTGTGCAGGTATACTAGTGAGCCATAATTAGCCCCTGCAAAACTCTCAGATTACTTTCTGACAGTGTCTCCATTTATCATACAGACATATGTCACCCTGTGTCTCTGTGTGCTGCTCAGGTAGGATATTACACCTTTGCAAAATGGACGCCCAGAGCGTTCTCTGTAGCAGGCAGCTATACATGCCCACATGCCAAGCAGGAAACACTGCAGCAACCCCAGCTCCACCATCCCAACCCACCCTCATCTGTCCGACTGTCTGTCCCCTGAGTTCACGTTGTGTGTCTCTGCCTCACAGGGTTTGTGGGGTTATCGCTGTAATTGGATCACCTTCCTCACCATGTTGCGTCCCTGTTTGTTGATAGCCCCTCACAAACACTCTCTCTCACACACACGCACACACACACACACACGCACCTTCATCCTTATCCCCTCGTCCCCCACCATCTCCACCGCCGTTTTAATTTCTCCTTTGTCTTTAATCTGCAGTAGCCGGCCCAGGCGCAGTAATCCCTCTGATAAGTGGCAGACGGATTGCCTTTCCAAGGAGCTGCGGCCAAACACCGGTGCCCTGTTTGTAAGCCCTGTGTAAACATCGACGGGATATTTAATAGGCAAAGCTGACTGGGAGATCAGGCACGAGCCACTGCGCTCGGAGCAGACAGCAGTTTGTTTAGGGTCCCCTGGAGGTCACAGAGCAGGTCGTGAAGATGACCTGGAGGTTGTGGAGAGTCTGAGGCCTGGCTAGCTAAAGGTCAGTCTTCACCAAAGCACAAGTGAAGCGTGACACCCAAATATTGCAATATATAAGACAACTGAATGCAAAGAATGATAGCTTTAGAAATATCAATTTTGTAGCCACTGTTTGATGTTTTTATTTGGTTAAAAAGTACACAAGAAAGGAGTAGAAATTGCACTGTTCTATCTTTATCCTTTTGTGTGAGAATAATTGGCGGATGATTTCATATTCATTTATAACAGATGACTAAATGTCAATAACATTCTTGTCAGGCCTCAGGAAAACAATTGGTTCTGTGTCAGCATTGATCCTGTTTTTCTAATTGGGTTATTTATAACAGTTCAACTATGCACACATCAGAAAATATGAATGAGAATTCCTCTGATTTGACAAGATATCTGCTTTCACAGTAAGACTGTGGGAAGGGATGTTTCATAGACTGTCTTGCACACACACACACACACACATACACACACACAAACACATAAATACACATTTCTACACACATTGCTTTCAGTAGACAGGTGGTTTCAAGCCTGGCAAGAGGAGGGCCCCTCATCAGCTTGCTTCCTGAAGGCCACAGACATGACATCACACTAACCAGCCCACAGACAGCGCCAATCAGCCCTCCTCCTCAATACCACTCCACACCCCCCGAAGCCACCCTCACTCACTCTGATTGGCCACAGGCTGCTGTGTTGTTTATGATGTCATGGGATCCTGGCTGACCTCCTGTCCCTGAGATGCTTATCGGGGGTGCTAGCGTGCGGAGAGGCTAACATGCCTGACTCCGCAGTCCGGCAGGGGTTAGTCCTCCTCCTCACACCTCAGCCACATGGGCCCATGGCTCGCCAAGCGGCGCGGAAAAAAAAAACAGTATATCGTGCGGGGTCCAAAGTCTGCCCTGGGAAAGCACCTAATTGAATTAGAGGTCTGTGTGTGTATGTGTGTGTGGGGGGCGGGGGTTTTGAGGCCGTGGAGACTGATTTCATATGCTCGAAGAAATGCCTCACAATCTGATGCTTAGTCTTGGCAGGATTCTCTGCTTTAAAGGACCTTAAAACTGTCCTGTGTGTGGACAAATGATGGCCATCAGAGGGGGGAAGTGGTGTGCATGGGGGGGGGGGGCAGTGTCATTCTTGCTGTGGAGGTTCCCATAATCCTTTGGGGTGTTATTCAACGAGCAGTGCTCTCTTGGTATGAGACTGTGATTCTTTGTGATTTCCACTCCTTTCATGTGTACTTTTTAACCAAATAAAAACATCCAACAGTGGCTACAGAATCAACATTTCTAAAGCTAACATTCTTTCCAGTCAGTAGTTTTGCAGTTTACCATGATATCGCTTAAGCAAGTGGATATTTCAATACAAACTTATGTTGTAGTTGCATCTTCCGAGGCATGTCTATCTAAAGAAAGTCTCAACTGTCAGCCACAGAACTGTGTTCAGACTAACTAACAGCTCCTCCAGACTCCAATGTGTTTCTCTCACCAGGTGCTATGCTTAATGGCATGGGTTCATCAGTTATGGAACTGATTCAACTTTGAAAGTCTTCTGCTCTGCGTTTACCTTCACACTTCCAACAACCAAGCCTGCCTGTGGAGACACAGTGTGTGCTATCTCACTACTGATAACATGAGAGAGAGTGTTTCTCTCTCTCTCTCTCTCTCTCTCTCTCTCTCTCTCTCTCTCTCTCTCTCTCTCTCTCTCTCTCTCTCTCTCTCTCTCTCTCTCTCTCTCTCTCTCTCTCTCTCTCTCCCCTCTGACAGCACAAGAACATGCAGACAGACTAAATCCTTTGAAGACCCACAGGGATTGTGAGACATTTAATTCTCGTTTCACATAGCGGCGGCGGTGGGATTCGAGAAGGGGACAGATGTGAAATATGGATTAGCAGGATGTCTTAAAAGGTCAAAGGTCAGGGTCATTCCCATAGTCTTCTTTAGTGGCTGTCTGCAAAAAGTGTCAGGCACTCCCAGACAACTACGACTGAGGAGCTCTCTCAACTTATTCATACTATTATGCACAATAATAGGTACTATAAAAAGGTTTTGTGCATGTTGCACAGTATGGTCTCATGGTGTATAAACACTACACCAATGCATGTCACAGTGGTGCCATGTTGCATGGATGATCTATTGGTTTTGATTCAATACACTGTTTGTGTGTGTCAAGTGGTCCTCCACTTGCCTGTGCTTCATAATGGTATTTGTATTCTGTTGTACTGTATAGCGTGCCTGTGTAAGTAGCTTTGAATAGGATGTGTTTTTTTGTTGTTGTTGCTGTTGTTGTTGTTGTGTGTGTGCACAGGCTTTTGTTTGGGTTTGTGTCTGCTGAAGCGTGGTAGCACTTATGCCCAAGTGTGTGTGTATTTGTGTACGTGTATGCGCGTAGGTGTGAGCGTGTATAAGATGTTTCTGGGCAGTCTGCATGACCGGCCGTTTGGCATGGCAGTCTCTGCAGTAGAGAGCTTAATCTTCTTTTGTCTGCCTCACAGTGTTTTGTCTATGAGACACATGGAGCAACCCTGGCTAGTGCTGCATGTTCTTCTTCAACGTAGGCAGTGCTGTTGCATGGACAGTCATCAAGGTGTGGTGCAGCACAACACAGCAATGCACAGCACCCACCCTCCCACACACACACACACACATACACACACATACACACACACACACCCCTGCCGTCCCATCGTTGTACCATGGCACGCTGACATTTCCCTTTCTGTCCACGCCAAGGCGAGAGCACGTAAGCGGAGGCAGGGGTCAGCACGTTGTTAGTCACATGTCATCAGCCATGCAAGCACGCGAGACGACACACAGCAGCGTGTCTGTGGTATGTTTGCAGTATGGGGGGCTGGTTGCTGAGTGTGTGCAGGGAAGCTGCAGATTCTAGCCTTCTACCCCTGTAGTTGTTGTATCCCTCTGCTCTCACTCACATACACCGAGACACGCACACACGCACGTAAACATGCACACACACACAAACACACACACACACATGCATGCAAGCACACACACACATACACATACAGACACACAAAAATGCATGCACAAGCACACGCTTCCAAACAAACACTAGTTTGTTTATCTTCCATTTTGTGGTGTCTGCTGGCGAGATTAAGTACCTCACTGCCATCCTGCTTGGCCTCGTCAGCAGTGAAAATGGCATTGTACCAGACATCAAGGCTCTCCCATCTCAATGGAAAGGGTTTGGAGAAAAATAGGAGGAATAGCCCCAGTATTCCTCCTCCACAGCCTTCTCTTTGTCTGCCCTCCTACAAAGTTTGTTTATCTATCAGCTATTTGTTTGATCTCTTTCACAAACAAACTGGGCTGACCGGGCGGCCAAGTCAGGGGCGCTGCCAGGGGGAGCCGTGTCGAGATCCAGGTCTCCCATCATCCTCTCCTCTCTCAGAACCCGTCTTCTGGAAACCCTGCTAGATGCAATATCTAATTCTTTCCACCTCACAAAGCTTTTAGTCACATTTTAACACACAAAAGCTGGAGGCTTTGTCACCCCAGCCTCTATTTATAAGAAGGTAAAGCAAAGAGGTGTTGTGTGTTGTGTGCGTGGTGTGTGTGTGTGTGTGTGTGTGTGTTTGGAAGAGGGGGGGTGAGAAGAAGAAAATCAATAAAGTGTTCCGGCACTCAATCTTCCCGTGCTGTTGAGAAGGTGTTTTTTTAGGAAGGGGGAAGGGGGTGCCTTTGTCATTCATAAGCTTTTGCTGACAAATCCTTGACATCATTTGTGGATTGTATCGATAACTTCTTCCCTTGCTGCAGAGGACAAATAGAAATCATTTATCTGTCTGTGCCTTTGGGGGGGGGGAGTGAGGAGAGGGTAGTCTGATGGGTGTGGGGAGGGTGGAAGATAGGGGTCTGAGTTGAGGTGTGTGTGTGTGTGGGGGGGGTTTGGGTTGGGGACTGGGGGGACCCATTAGAGACAAAAGCCCTGTGTGCCAAACGGCCGTGACTCCAGCAGCTGAAGGTATTAGCACGGTGGACAGGTTCAAGGGTCGCAAGAGGACAGGCAGTTTGTCCCGGGCATCCAGCAAGAAAGCTGAGACAGCTGGGCCTTCTCATGGAGGAGAGAGAGAGAGAGAGAGAAAGAAAGAAAGAGAGAGAAAAGTGTGAGATATGTTACAGGTGGTGAATGACCTCTTTCTGCTTTTTCAGCCTTGGTTTGATATTTTAGCTCATGCATATTTTTCTTCTGTCTGTGTAAGCCATCTCCACAACCACACAGATCCACACCACTGATATTACAAGCACATACAAAATCATGTTAGTATACATTCTCAGTCCATGGAGCCTAGCAGGCCTCGTCTTTTGCATTTTTTTTCTATCGTGTACCAGCTTTAAACCATAAGCAAATGAGCTGAGGAGGGGAGAAAACCTGGCAGCATCCGAGCACAATCGTCTGATTGCATTAATATGCTAATACGGCCATCTTGTTTGCAGGTAGTGTCTTGCCTCAGCAGTGCAAGCCGTATGTGCGATAAAATATGCCTCACCACAATTCTTTATTCTTTTTTTATGATTTGTGAACCCAAACCTCATTGGATGACAGAACAAGAGGGGGGAGACAGTGACAGAGAGAGGGAGGGAGAGAAAGTGAGAGAAGGAGATGTGTGTGGTGTGTCTGTGTTTGTGTGCGTGTGGTGTGTGTGTGTGTGTGTGTGTGTGTGTGTGTGTGGTTGTTGGTGGGGGGGGGCGGGGTCTGGGAGGGGGGAAAGGGAACATGCTTTTCCTTTGCACTGTTTTGACAGTTGTGGGGTTGAGGGGGAATGTTAACTCACTTAATCTTTCATTATTAATAGCAAAACACTCATGTCTCACACACACACACACACACACACACACACACACACACACACACACACACACACACACACACACACACACACAAACACAAACACAAACAGGCACACATGCATGCACCTTCATAAACCCACTATCACCCTGAATGGGATGGGCACCGGGCTGTTGCATTTGATAGCCCTGTGTTTATTAGCACATCAGATGTAAGGTGTGGAATCGGCGTAATGCCCATCACCTGCGACTGGGTAAATTGGAACAGACAGGCAGATGTCGATCCCATCCTCCGCTGACACGCAAGGAGGCTGCGTCTGCATTGGTGTTGGACTGGAGCATGTTGCTGTATTTGGACTGGGTGCTAGACAGTGTTAATTGCACACGAGTGTCTGCAGACTGAAGTTTATTTTTGAAATCTATTTGGGAGAGCTGGGAGGTCAGAACTGGCAGAGGGAGAGACCGCAGTGGTTAATCTGGTTTATCCATGTCGGACGGCCGTGAAGAAGGTCATGGCTGGCCAGACTAAGTGGACAGGCCGCAGTAGTCTTCTCTCTCCCACATTACTTGGTCCTCTCTCTCTCTCTCTCTCCCTCTCTCTCCTTCCTCATTTTGTCTTCTTCTCCTTCCTTCCCCACTATGGCTGCTTTCTTCTCTAGATCTGCTCTTCTTTCTTTTGCAGCACGCACAGGGATACAGGAGCACACAGAAGGATTTTTCCTCACTGGCCCGTGTGTTTGTGTGTGTGTGTGTACAGATTTTCAAAAAAGAAAACAGCCTTCCCTCTCTCCTCCTTCTCCCCCGTTTTCTGTTCGAGGGCTTTGTGTCGGATGTGTGTCTGAATTCAAGTGCTCGATTTTCCGCCATTTCTTTGGTGGCGCCACGGAGGAAGAGGGGGGTTGGGGGAGATTTTAAGCCTCCCGCGGGATTACGTGCAAACGGCACCTGCCTTTCGTGTGCAAATTTGCCTCCCTCCCACCCTCGTCCTATCCGTGGCGCTACAAAAAAAAAAAGAGAAAAAGCTAGTACCTGTTGGCAGTTGCCGGCGTCTCCGTGATAACACATACACTAGCATCTCATTTCCCTCCTCTCTGAGCATGTGCAGATGAGTGGGGCATGATGGGCATGCAGCGCTTCCCCCCTCGCTCCCCAGCGCCGTGGCAACGCAGAGGTAAGGGTGGAGTCGAGTCAAGGCAGGAGACAAAAGACATCCGTCAGACAAATCCGTTGAAATGAGGACAAATCTGCCACCTAATTGATGTCATTAAGAGTAAATACGTGGCCCTGACGCCACCTCAACGTCGGATTTAGCATTACTTGTCTTCGCCAGCGCTTTAATCTCATGTGTGCAGTGCTTTCTGTATATTCCTGTGCTTTCTTTTTATGTCTATAGGGGCTCAGTGCAATACAGCCCAACTGGAAAGGGGAAAGCTTTGCTTGTAATTGCCACCCCCAACCCCCCACCCCCGTTGTCCTTTGATAATGATTGAAACAGAAGAGAGATCTCTCTGGGAGTCAGAGGTGGAGAGAGGTGGTGATCACGGAAATCGAGGCGAGTGAATGAGATGGCGGGAGGTGTGACGCTTAGCGCGGGCAAAGGGTGCAGGGAAAGTTGTGCGAGGCAAGGACAACCACCAAGGTCAGAGGGATCGTCTCCCAAAAGTGCATCGGGGATATGAGACCATTTCTCCACACCATTGTTGTGCCTATCCTCTTGTGCATCCAACTTCATTTCCACTTCAATTTTTATCAACCTCCTGCTCTCCTCTCAAGGAGATAGGATACAAGCTCTGACACGAATTAGCCCCCAGATTGACTGATACTGCGGAGCCCAGGGGACCCAGGGTAAAAAAGCCCCCCCCCACTCCATTCCCCCATCTCCCCTCTCTGGACTTCTCTTTTTCCTTTTCCCCTTTCTCTTTTTCTTTTTGCTCTCTCTCTCTCGCTCTCTCTCTTTCCACCCTCTTTTTCTCCTCAGGTTGTTTTTCCCCGGCGCCTCCTTGTCAGTCACCTGTCTGTGTGACATCACCCTCCCCCTCCAGCTTGACAGACAGGCGCCGCCAGGTTCTGACGGAGTAATTTGCTCGGAATTTACAAAACGCGCCGCATCAAAGATGGCAGCGCCGGGTCGTGTGGAAGTGATTGCATTAACAGCAGAGTTGAGAGGTCTATTTCCATTCATCACCAACCTCTGACAGACACACACACACACAGACACACATGTACTTACATACCCACCCCAATACACACACACACACACAGACACACACACACACTAAGGCTCCTCTTTTTCGCCTCAAGTTTCTGAGACTCATCTTCTAAGCGTGAGTTTGGTTTGTTGAGCCCAGCCCTCATCCCCAGCTTCTCTCCCCTCCTTTCCCTTCACAACAGAGGCTCCAACTCCTGATCTCACAGGCTGGGTGGGGAAGGGGTTTGGAGGTGTCATGAGATCAGACAAGGTGTGTCGCCCCAGACACCCCCCCCCCGAAAGAGCGCCCCCGTAGCCCTGGCCTCTGCACACACTGTTTCATCTCGCACCAAAGAGAGACGGAAAGGCTCTCTGCGACCAGCTGATACCGACCTCAACCCACGAGCGCACTGCCTCACTCGCACATACCGCCTGCCTTCCTCCCTCAAAGCCCCTGTCCAACACGACCACAACACACACACACACACACACACACACACACACACACACACACACACACACACACACACACACACACACAGATGACAATCTCCACCTGTGTTATCTGCATCTCATCCAAACAGCCCTCTGTGTCAAGGTGAACCTCCCAACTCATTTCTCCACTTCTAAGATGCCAGACATCGGAAGTGGTAGCCTTGGTCATGTTGGAGGAGACGGGAGGTGGAGAGGTGGATGATGCGGAGGGGCATTTTTTTTATTATTATTATTATTTCTAAGCTCCCTTTGGGTGGAGAGGAGTCAGAGTGCTGATCCATCCTGGAAGCACAAGGAGAGAGGGATCCGTGTCTGGTATTGATGGAGAGAGTGCAGGGCTCATCTTTCGCTGTCCCGCGTCAGGTGATTCTTCACCGATATTATCGATCCGCCCGCCGAAGAGCCCATCTGTTATGGGGCTGACTACAGGCAGCTGGGCTGAGCTTTATTGCTGAGCAGAAGCACTCTTTTCCCTCCTGCACCGCTGGCCGCTCCACCGCACCGGGTCAATTCCAGAACCTTTGCATATTTTAAAAGCCGTGCTGTAGGTCTTACTCAGCACCATTATGTAATAAAGATTTCCCCATGGTCATTTTCACACATTTTCTTCACAGGTCCGATTAGGACTTAAACAAACATAGAAGTGAGAGAAAACATAACAAACACTTATAATGTATGTGTGTTTGTTTTTATTTGTGCATGTGGATAGACACTTGTGGTTCTTCCAGCATGATTTAAGTTTGTGTTTTCAGCTGTGTTGTGTCTTGCTGTGAATGAAGACAATTGTTGTTTAATAGACGGTTGGTTTACAGTAATAGACTTTGTGTAGATCTCCCAGGGTGCCTGTAGTGTGTGTGTGTGTGTGTGAGAGAGAGAGAGAGAGAGAATGAGAGAGAGAGAGAGAGTATGTGTGTGTTTGTGTGTGTGTGTTAGGGGTGAGTGAGGACGGTGGCAGCAGGTTGAATGGTGTTGGTGGGCTGCTGCTGTGGGCTATATGCCTGCTGCCTCTGACTATACAGAAATCTCTGGAGGCAAAATCCTCTCCTTGACCGCAGTAACTAACCCCCCCCCCCCAACCCCCCTCCCCCCTTCTACTCTCTCCCTACTCCCTCCGTACTCCCCTGAACCTCTGCCTGGACCTCATGGTCAGAGCTTGTGAAGCAGCAGCAGACGTGCAGGTGGATTTCCCCAGAGAGGCTGTCAGAAACAGAGTCTATCCTGCACACACAGTCCTGGCCCAATAGGGGATTCTGAACACCACTCCCCCACTCCCACTGCCACCTCCACCTCCACCTCACTATTCTTCCCCACTCCTTTCTGCTTGCCTTTCAGCCCTCTCCACCCCTCTTCACCCCTCCACCCTACTCCATTCCAACATCCAATTCCCCCCTGAAAGAAATGCAAGTGTAGAGGTTACATTCACCCCCCCTACCCCCACCACACACAGACACACACACACACACACATCATGCAGTCATGCAGACTTCTATGTTTCTATGAATCTCTGTTAGTCTGTATCCAGTGTGAACACAGACACACACACACACGCAAACATGGGTCTCAGCATGCTATGAGTGTCCGTCTGGCCTAGAAGGTTAAATTCCTCTCCTCCTCCTCCTCCTCCTCTGCTTTTCTCTCTTTCTTCTCTCTTGTTCTTCTTTCTCTCTCTCGCTCCTCCCCCTCTTATGAGTAGCAAGGAAGAATGACTCCTGCTTAACGATAAAATAATGAATGTCATTTTGTGGCAGGACTGAGGAGGAGTGTGGTGGTGTGTGTGTGTGTGTGTGGGGGGGGGGGCGAATGAGACGGTGAGGCTGGGGAGGTTGAAGAGGGATGGGGAATAGAGTGATGGGGAATGGGGGGTTTGGGGCGGGGGGGTGGGGTGCGAGTGCATAACCGCACCGCCAAACGTGCCCCGTGCCAGGGAGTAAATTTGAGTGAAGCCGTGCGATGTGACATCATTTACTCAGAAATCCCTAATTTGTCAGCATTAATATTTCAGGCCCAGCATTGGCTGTCAGCGAGTGGCGGCGATGACTGATCAATCTGCACGCGGGCTGCGGCTAATTTATTGAATATTTATGTGCAATGTCATGTGTGGGGCGCCTGCGGAATTTATTTCACTCGCACCCCAGCTTTCTGCTTGAGAACTTTCCTAACGAATCGCACGGTATGCCTATGTACGTGTGTGTGTGCGTGTGTGTGTGTGTGTGTGTGTGTGTGTGTGTGTGTGAGTGGGAAATATGAGGAAGATGCATAATGATAATGACATGTCGAGCCTTGGGGTTCAGTGGGGGACGACGAGGTGAGAGTGTAAAGTGGTTGTGTGTGTGTGTGTGTGTGTGTGTGTGTGTGTGTTTGTGTGTGTGTCACTCGTCTCAAGCGACTCTGCGCCACAAATAGTACCACCACAGACTTATTTACAGGACTCTCTCTCTCTCCCTCCATCACTTTCTCTCTCTCTCTTTCTCTTTCTCTGCTTCTCTCTGGTGTCACTACACTGGGCCGTGAGTTACAGTGATGTGTGCCGTACTGTGATTGGGTTGCCGGGTGATTCACGGTTGCAGTGCAGAGAAACTCTTCTTGCGCGAGGCGCAGTCTATCACAATGCTGCTCCAGCCGCATCCGTGCCGCGAGCAGAGCTCTGACCACAATGCAACCCCTCTCTTAATATAAAGACATGGCTGCTCTCCACACTTTTTTGCTGTGTTCCAGTGTGAAATTTGTACACGTTTGCTAGTTTAGCATGCACTTGAGAAACAGGATGTATTTAGCACAGACAGCATATTTCTGACATTGGTTGGGGTGGGGGTGGGTGTGGGGGTGGGTGTGGGGCGGTGGTGGTGTGGCAGTGGGGGTTGGTTGGGGTGGCAGTGTAAGGCGGGTGAGAGCTTCAAGGGTGGAGAAATAGAGGAAATGACCTCAGCGTTTGCCCTTGAGAGCACTGCGCTCTACTACCATCCACAACCCCCCCCCCCCCAAACACATATACATACACACACACATACAAGCACACACACACATTCTGTACCCCCCCCCACCCAATCATCATGAGGACACATCAGAGTTGTTGGCACAGAGCTGCATCAGAAAGGTGATAACAGCCTATTGGTGGATGCATTAGCAAGAAGTGTATTTATCTATCTATCTGTCTATCTTTCTATCTATATGTGTGTGTGTGTGTGTTTGTGTGTGTGTGTGTGTGTGTGTGTGTGTGTGTTGGTGTGTGTTGGGAATGTGAAATATGAATGTTGGTTCTTTGGGGTCACAACCCATGTTTACCTTTGGCTCCTTACACAAACACGACACACAGTTCCTTAAATCCGGACCTTTTCTTTCAGGAACCTTCCATCCAACAGGGCTCACAAATCCATCCCTCCTCCCCTCTCCTCCTCCTCCCACTCCTCCTCCAGCACCGGCCGTCTGTATTAGCCCCTCCAATACCCTCATTATACCGATGCTAATTACAAATTCTTAAGTCAGAGCCAAGCATTAAAATAAGACAGTGCAGTGAGCATATGGCATAATATCCTATTAATGAACACTCTAAATTCAAACTCAGGTCAGCTGCTCGTTTCGTGTACGTGTCACCGCTCCGGAGGAGAGGGGGGAAGGAAAAAAAAAAGTGACCTTCTTTTAAAATGCACAGACTGATTTGAAGGGAGAGAGCCCGCAGGCTAGCTCATTGTTTTACTTGTTTAATTTTTTCCACCAATTATTGATATAATATTGTGATGGTGGAGGGAGGGAGGGAGGGAGGGAGAGAGAGAGAGAGAGAGAGAGAGAGAGAGAGAGAAAGAAAGAGAAGTATTTTTTTTCTGTTTTCATATCTTAAAAGAGTGACGGTGGACTCTTCCCCTCCACCACCAACCCCCTCCTCCTTGTACAATTTCTCTGATGACTGACTCTGTCTTTTCTGACTCTGTCTTTTTTCCCATCTTCTGTTCTCTCTCTCCTCTCTCTCTGTCTCTCTCTCTCTTTTCCACTCTTCTTTCCATGTCTGTCTCTTTCTTCTTCTCTCCGGGGGAAAGCCAGGCTATTTGCATCTGCTGTCACAACAATGTGAGAAACAAGTTCCCTCTCATTCCGCCCTCTCCTTGTGCACGCCATTTTAATGTGGACTGTCAAACCGAAGAGAGATGGATTTTTTTTCTCTTTTCCTCGCTTTAAGAGGGAGAGGAGAGGAGAGAGGGGGAGGGAAGGGGAGAGGGGGATGCAAATAGACACATTTAGTGCAATTGTGCCTCACTGTGATAGATGTTCCAGTGGCAGCCTGGTTTGCTTCTAGTTTTCTGAGTTAATCTGTAGAGATGACCCTGTCTGCCATGATGGAGGAAGGAATGGAGGAATGGCGAGATGGAAGTAAAAGGCTGGTGGAGGGGGGGGGTGCGGTTGGTCGAAATCGAGCAATGGGGGAAAGAAGCTCTCTCTCTTTTTTTTCTTTAACGTTCCTCCTTTCACCCACCTCTCTTTTTACATCTCTCTCCCTCTTGTCTCTCTACATCTTTTCACCCATTTCTATCTTTTTGCCATCTTCTTTCTTGTCCTACCTCCATCTATCTGCCTTTCTCCTCTTCTCCTCCTCTCACCTCTCCTCTTTCTCTCCTCTCTTTTCATCTCTTGTCCTTTCATCTCCTCTCCTCTCTTCTCCTTTCATCTCCTCCCCTCTCCTCTCCGCTTTTCTCCCCTCTCTCTCCCTCCATATAGTGGCTTCATGGTGGGGCCTGCCTCTGTAGACACCTCTAGTCACTCCTCTCTGCCATTAACCACACATTAAATGAGACGTGGCCTCGTAACCTGCCGTCCCAGTCACACACTGCATATCAACCCTGGCTCTCTGTCCGTCTCTCTCTCTCTTTTTCTCTCTCCCTCTCTCTCTCTAACACACACACTCACGCCACATGTGATTTATATTGACAGAGATGCATTTCAACAGCTCTTTGATTTGGCCTATATGGACACCTTCCTTTCCATTCCCACCCACACCCTTACCTCTCAGTATGTGTGTGTGTGTGTGTGTGTGTATGTTTGTGTGTGTTGGGGTGGGGAGCATAGAGGTCTAGGAGGAGGTTGATTTCTCTCCCTTGAGAAGTGGACTTAGCACCAGGCCTGTGTAGTGAACTCCAGTGGGCCTGCTTGGAGAATAGTTTGTTGTGAGAAGCTTAATCCCACCCATCCCACCCCACCCCTCCAATCCTTACCCCCATCCCTCTAGAGCAGCTGTCTCCAATCAGGGGATCAGGTCAGTCACGCATACAAGCAGGGCCAGCTGCAGGTGTGGGTCATGGGGGCCGACGTTGCTGAAGTGTCCACCCCAGAGTGCAGGCTGCTGGGGGAAGAGTCCCAGGCTACAGTGGTGTTTTATGGAGCCTTGTGGAGAGTCGTTGAGGTGATGGTGGTGGTGAGAGTGGGTGGTGTGTGTGTGTGTGTGTGTGTGTGTGTGTGTGTGTGTGTGTATTGGGGAAGGGGGAGGGCGGGGTATTGGTGGTGTGTGTAGGAGGTCACCAAGGGAGAGCTTTAGTGTGATGTACTCATCAGCTGTTAAGGACACAAAGATGTGACAGTTTGTCTTTTATCAGGGTTACGTATGGGTTGTTTTTGTTGAATGAAGGACAAAAAAATCAACCAGTCATGTCATGAACTGTGTGTGTATGTGTGTGTGTGTGATAGAAAGAGAAAGAGAAATGACAGAGCGAAGGAGAGAGAGAGAGAGAGAGAGAGAGAGAGGGAAGAAACGTTTCAGTTTAGAGGAACAGCTTGATTAAAAAAAAAAGGTCATCCTTGTCCTGAAGTAAGCTGAATTTATTGTGCGGCAGCGGTGGGTGGGTGGGCAGGCAGGCGGGTGAACGGCTGTGCTCCATGGAGGACTGATAAAAACGACCTCAATAAAAACAGCAGAGCCTATGCAAAATGCAAATGATTTCACAAAAGGCGGAAAGTGTGTGTGGTGTGTGGAGGGCCCCCTGGGCCATCACTCTTCATGCCAGGGCCCCTTTATCCCCCCCGTCGCCCTCCGATAAGAGCGGGCACGCAGAGGGCAACCTGTGGACGGTCATCTCTGGAGGGGAGGGGCTGCCCACCCACACCACCACCAACCTGATCCAGCACCCCCAACCTCGGTTACTGTTGGAAGTGGTGCCCATACAGCTTCAAGGCTTAAGAGGAAGGTCTGTATTGTGTTAGTTAACACACAGGTGTGTACATGTGTGTATAACAGTATCTGTTTGTGTGTGTGTGTGTGTGTGTGTGTGTGTGTGTGTGAGAGAGAGAGAGAGAGAGAGTATACGTGTGTATGTGTGTCTGTGTGTGTGTTTTGCCTGTGTTTACCTTTCCTTGGGCGGCTCAACCCTGTCTGATTCCTGGCTGACCCCTTTGCTCCATAGTAGTGGAGCACTCGCCCTGCCCCATCGTCCAGCACCAAGCGCTGGATCAAAAGCCCCTCTGATCTCCCTCCTCCCAACCCTTTCTCTCTCCCTCCATCCTCCAGCCCTGCACCCCACCACCCATACATCCCTCCACCCCTCCACCCCTGTCCTCTGTTTGTATACAGGCCTTCTCTTCTGAAAGCAAAAAGGAGCACCACAGCAAATGAGCTGAGATTTAACCTGATCCAGGTGGAGTCAAAGGCAGGAAACTACACTAGTGGGGAAATGTAGAAATCAGAAATTATATACAATACACAGCATGTGTGAGAGAGAAGAGAAGAAAAAAGAAGAGAAGAGAAGAGAAGAGAAGAGAAGGAAACAGAGACTGAGGTTAAAAGGATAAAAAAAGAAAGTATAGATGAGTGAGAGAGTGGAAGAGTAAGAAAGAGAAGGAGAGGTGGGAGGAGAAAGAGAGTGAGGAAGACAGGAAGAAAAGTGCAACAGTGTCAGACGTGTGTGTGCATGAGAGAGAGAGAGAGAGAGAGTGTGTGTGTGTAAAGGGGGGATAAAAGACAGAGAGAGAGGGGAGGAAAGCAAGGGATGCTGAAATGAAAGCGGGGGAGAGCAGCAGCACTGACTGGAGCGGAGCAGAGTGCAGCTATGCTGGCAGACTGGCGTGCGTTCGTCTCTTGGCACGTGGGCTTGCCAAGTTGTAGGATTTACCTCCGAGCCGGAGGGTTTCAACATGAAAAGACTTTATCGGTTGGAGGGCCCGGTGGAAGGCGGATGGGGAAGGCTTTCCTTGTTGTGGAAATGGAGAGGGGGAAAATGCAGGATGAATAGAAGGAAAAGAAGAGAGAGGGACTGATAGAAGGAGCACTAGAGGAAAGAAGGGGGGAGAAGAT
The DNA here is from genome assembly GCA_027481765.1 of Tenualosa thibaudeaui. Classification (NCBI taxonomy): domain Eukaryota; kingdom Metazoa; phylum Chordata; class Actinopteri; order Clupeiformes; family Clupeidae; genus Tenualosa; species Tenualosa thibaudeaui. The sequence continues at coordinate 11,370,398 of JAIFZK010000020.1, read as the reverse complement.
GTACAATGTGAGCAGGCCAGAAACTGCAGCCAACTGCAGCAACAGTGAGAGAGAGAGAGAGAGAGAGAGAGAGGGAGGGAGGGAGGGAGAGAGAAAGAAATTTATAGTAGTGTGATAAAAAAACAACCTTTTTCAAAAGCTCCTGGCTGTGACTGTGAATACACTCAGATAGAGCATTTCCCTCTCAAACAGTATTATATGTGCACACACAGAACACACAGAGCACACAACTGTGTGCGTAAGACCCCCCCCCCACACACACACACACACACATAAGAACACTAACACGCAAACAGTACACACTCACACACAAATAAACACCTTGAAGGCAGAATCTATAATGGCATAACTTTGCAAACTGTATCAGTACTATTTATTATGTAAGAATAATTACAGTGGAATCATTGCTACTCATTCACAGTATTACAATATGGTTATTTCTTTGCCTTTTACCGCCTAACCACCATGACCTTATGAAGGTAGAAGCAGAAGAGAAAAAGTTTTTTTCAAGTATCATTGTCTCAGTGTTGATGCCTGTGTGTGTCAGATCTTTGTGTGTGTGTGTATATGTGTGTGTATGTGTGCGCATGACTGTGTCTGCAAGCAATGCAAGGAACGTGCTGATGATTGCAGGCAGGTCATCAGTGGTGTGTGTGTGTGTGAGTGTGCATGCATGCTGTCAGTGAGATGAGCACATGTCTGCCATGCTGGGATCACATGGTCAAGTGGTCAACAAATGAAAACGGAAAATTGCTGCCACTTGTTCTGGCCATTGAAGTATGTGAATGAGAGTCAGGTGGAGGTCATGATAGATGGGCCTCTTTTTTTCATTATTGATATTTGGGAATATTGTCCAAAAGGCAGCTATACACTATACCACCATTGTATGCTCCTCAACACACACACACACACACACAGAGAGAGAGACTAAGAGAGAGTAAATAGGAAGGTCTATGTTCTTTCATTTTATGATCTATACTAATTTACGCTTATCTAAAAAGCTTTTTGTTTGTTCGTTTTAAGTATGTTTGTTTTAAATGTTTGCCATCACCTATATTTTTCTTTTACATGGATATTTCAACATTTATGTATCCTTTGTAAAACTGTTTTCACCAAATACAAATTTAAACAACATGACTAGAGCTCAGCAATAATCCTGTATTTACATTAAGCTTTTTCGGTAGTAATGGTCTCAGTGTCTGGATAAAAGATCACATCAGCCACCTTTAGTTATTGAATTCTTGAACTTGCAAAAATAAGAATTATTATGAATGTAGGTATCATTTAACTAAGCAAATATCTACTATGTAAATCCAACTAATAGGGCTCACAGGGATGATGTAACCACACACAGGTTTCTAGATAAGAAATGCAGTAATGACAGCTGATAGCAACTTATGACAAATTACCTCATGCAGGTAATCGGGTCATTTGTTGGTCCTGACACGAGACACAGCGTCTTGTGGGATGAGCTATTTGAGATTAGCTAGCTAGCTTTACTCACCTTTATGCATAATTAGCGAAGGACAGTCACTTGTTATGACCAAATGAGTGACGCTGCCTGTTTTGTCCGCCATCAGCTGATGTTATTGCCTCTGTTGGGATGAGACTGTATCACTGATGAGCGCTACCTAACTCTGGAGGGTCATTAGTCATTGGGTCTATCCATCACCATGACTGCACATGCCATCTGCTTCGTTATGTCCATGACACACTTCCTCCAGTGCACGTCAGGTCCGTAATAGGGCCTGCAGTAGAACGCCATCCATCTTTGGCACTGTTTGTTGTTGATGGATCAACAGCACCCATCAGAAAACAAGTTCCTGTTCTGAAATTGTTTTAAAAAAGAGAGCAAGAGAGAGAGAGAAAGAGAGATTTTTATCTCAGGAGTTGAAAGGAAACAATGGCATGATAACAGCAGATGGAGAACCCGCTGACAATTGATGCTTGACAGACAAGTTATTGCTTTCAGCACTTCCAGCGGAATTTGTGTAACTGCGTAGAAGATGAAGGAGGTTGGGTTTTCTTTTGGGGGGGGACGGGGGATGGGTGCATGAAAGAAACAAACATGTGTGAGTCTGATACTCGGCAATGACAGTTTAATGAAAACCTCCTCTTGCTTTGTAAATGCAGAGGCAATAGTGTGTGGAGTGCAGAACGCAGCCATTTAACCCCCCATACGCGTAATCACGTCCATTTTCCACCTCATTTCCATATGCCTTCAGCCACTGACGCTCCTGTGCCGTCGTAAACACGCACCAGATCTCACTTAAGAGGGAGAGAGAAACTCCCCATGTTAAATTGATCTTTCTATCTCCTGTAAAGGAAAGGGGGGAAAGTTTTACCAACAGATTCTCTTTCAAAGAGCTTCATTTGTACATACAATAGCTATTTGCTGGTATGTAAGGTATAATCTATAATCTATAATCAGTAAATAATTTTACTGTAGTATCGTATCATTTATGGCAGTTTTTTAAAGCAATGCAAAATAACTTGTTTGCAGTGTTTTACAGCTGCCTGTAATATTCATCTCTGCATTACCATTTATTTTTTGCACAACCAAGGATGAAGAAACCAATAGATTAGGAATGTCTTATTTCAGTATTTCAAATGCAGAGAGATTGACAGGACTGTCATTGTGAGATGTTGTCTCATTAAAATGTGTGATGAGTCGATGTGTGATGTTTTAGTAATGAATCGACCGTCTCTGCCTCTCTTCCATTAGCAAAAATGTCATATGTCTGTTCCATCGCTGTCAGGCTCTCACCAGTGTCTCCCTGCAGTTCAGGGTGACTTTGTGACTGTAGTGTTTCACAGCATGTTTAGAGGAGATGTGAGGAGAGACGCCTCAGCCAAGATGAGTGTGTGTCAGGTTCACTGAAGGACTGTGTGTGCGTGCGTGTGTTTGTGTGTGTGCAAGAGAGAGGAAGAGAGAGTGTGTTTGTGTTTGTGTGCAAGAGCGAGAGAGTGTGTTTGTGTTTGTGTGTGTGTGTGTGTGTGTGGCCTGTAAATCAAGCGTGCCTTGTGAGAGGTGAGTTGAGGGTTGTCTGCTCGGACGAGAGGCCTGTGGAGTGACAGGCCGTCCCGTCAGCACTTCACAGCAGTCCTGGAAGGTGCCCCTCTCCATGGGGCGTGTACACTGCACTCCACTGCACACCCAACCATCTCCATCCCCACCCCCAACCAAACACAGAGACCTTTCACTCTGTCTCAACCCAATCCTGACAATACAGGACCTGCGTGCATATGTACCCACCAAAGCATCACCTGGAATAATTTTAATTCCAAGTTTCAGTCATTGAGAAAGCTGATCCACCAATCCCTCATACTTATTTCGACCTACAGAATTCATTCTTCATAAATATTCCCATGGAACTGAGCCTCAGTATTTACCTCAGCGTGATGTTAAAAGCCCCACTAATCAAACTAAAGTCTCATTGTCTCATTGTTGCTCTGATTGACCTTATGAAACTAACCCATCTGAAACACTATGAGCAATAAACAAGGTTAGGCACTGTCATTGGCTGTTTCTGCACAGTCCTTGTTTCTGTCCCGCCCACCCCCCCTCCCGCTCAACTGCTTGCTGTAAATACAATGAATTAAAAATTAATAACATGCAGCATGAGAAACTATTGATCTCGCAGTAAGGAGCCGGCTCTTGTGCCGTGGCTGATTGGTACAGTTAGTGTGAATTATGGGGAACATGTGTTGAGTTTACAAGATAAAGGCTTTCCAGTCGGATCGCTCGGCACGCCAGTTAATGTGTCCGCAATGGCGCATTTGATAGACAGGATGAGACAAAACGTACATGCGCGTGAGTGTGAGTGAATGAGGGTGTAGATGTGCGTGTAGATGTGTGTGTGTGTCCGTGCATGTGTGTGTATGTGTGTGTGTGTAGGTGTGCATACAGTATGTGTGTTTGTTCATATATGCATTTGTATATGTATATGTGCATACAGTTTTGTATATGCATGTGTGTGTGTTTCTGTGTGTATCTATGTGTCCTTAAGTGTGTCAGGCTAGGTCCCTGTTGTGAGAGATTTTGTGTTAAATGGTGTGTATGCTATACTATACTATATGTGTGGGCTGTAGTGATGAGCTGGGCCCCTTTGTCTTAGACAGTGAAAACCTGCTGAAGAGGGGGGGAGGCATGAGAGCATGGAGTCAGAACACAAGCACCTCGGGACTGGGATGAAGATGCCACAGCACACACAGACACCAATCTTTCCCAGTTCCCAGGAATTACACAGTGCATGCAAAGCTTTTAACGTTTAAAAAAAGTTGCGATTGTAGTGCACTTAGAAATTGTCAATAGAAAAAAAGATTGTTAGTCTCTCTCTCTCTCCCTCTCTCTGTTCCTTTCTCTCCTTGCCTCTCTCTCTCTCCCTCTTCTCTTCTTTTCTCTTCTCTTCTCACCTTTTTCTCACTCTTCCACTGACTCTCTCTCTATTTCCCTCTATCTGTATCCTCCCTCCCCCCCATGCGTCGCTCAGGTAGCTGTTTAGGCAATATTGATGAAGGTTGGGGACAGAGGGTTTCTAAATGAGACCCAGCAATGAGCTATAAAATGACTAATGTTCCTCGGCTGAGGAGAGAACTGGGGCCTCTGTTACTGCTGATGGTAGAAGTGGAGGAGGTGGTGGAAAGTATGTGTGTGTGTGTGTGTGTGTGTGTGTGTGTGTGTGTGTGTATGTGTATGTGTGTGTGTGTGTGTGTGCTCGCATGCGTGTGTGTGTCTATCAACGTGTATGTGTATGTGCAAGTGTGTGTGTGCATGTGTGTGTGCATGTGTGTGTTTGCATGTGTGTGCGTATGTATGTGTGTGTGTGTCTCCACCAAAGCCTTTGTGTCACTGTCGCAGCGATGGCATTTGCAAGGAGCGAGCTGGTCTCTTTTTTTATTTTCTGCCTTTTTTTCCCTCTTGTCTTTCTGTGCCTTTTGCACTGCAGCAGCAGTGTGTCCTCTGTTCTTTTTGTCTTTTTTGTCTGGCCTGTCTTCTCTGACAAAAGCCCACGCTCTGCTCCTGCTGTCCGTACATCCCCTGCCTCATGGGCTGCAGTTCATTTGCATTTTATGTGTTCAGATACTGATCAGGAGCTTTGTATGTGTGTGTGTGTGTGTGTGTGTGTGTGTGTGAGAGAGAGAGAGAAAGAGACGGTGGGTGTGGGTGATTGTCACTGCCATTGTGTCACAGTGGATGTAAGAGCTGTGTGCATACCTCCAGATTAATGTGAATGTGTGTGTGTGTGTGTGTGTGTGTGTTTGTACATATATATATATATATATATACGTCCATAACGCCAACAAAATGCAATGCCACGGTATTTGTATGAGTTTCATAACATTAATCATCATTCATTTCAAACATGTAATCATCATTCACATCATACCATACCATGGCAATGTGTTGGAGTTATGGACGTGACAGTTTTGCCTGAAATTGCCCATATATATATATATTCTTGTTTATATAGATTACCTTGTTTTTTCTAGGCGACACTCAATAATTCTTTTTTATTCAATAGGAAACATAGCAAATGAACAAGGCATACAGTGATTGTTAGATAAATAGTGAATTTTATTTGAAATGATGAATGTGTTCCTTAGACTTTGTGGCCATTTAAAAAGTTACTTTTTGTGGCAATTACAGGCTGGAAGACATGAGGCATTCCAGATGTCAAGCTTTTCAAGTAATCTGATGAGATTTCACCCCATGCTTTCAAGGGCATTGTTCACGATAGATTAGATTAGATTAGATTAGATTCAACTTTATTGTCATTACACATGTATAAATACAGGTAACGGAATGCAGTTTGGCATCTAATCAGAAGTGCAAAGAGCAGCAAGTGCAGTATATACAGTATGCAGTATGTACAGTTAAAGAGCAAATTATATACAAATAAGAGTAGTAATAATAAATAGGCAGGTGAAGAGATAGAAAGGTTAACTCAGTGGACACTTCCTCCATAGCAAACCGTCAAACAGTTTCTCTGAGAAAAGCCCCATAATGTTCATATAAAGAAACAGTTGTGGCTACTCTATTCTCCATTCTGTTGATAGCATACAGTAGTTTGTAAGTATGTATTGGGTTGTTATTATGTTGCAGGATTAATTTTACCCAATCATGCGCTGTCTACAGGGCACAGAATGGCTTTAAATGGCTTTCAAAATGTTGTGATATTCTCCTTTGCCCAAAGTCCCTTGAAATTCAAAAAAAAAATCTCCACTTTTACTACTTCCAAAGCATCCTGAGATTGTTAAACTATGCTTGATTAACAACATTAAGAATCTTGTATCTTTTCGTTCATTCTGTACCTCACAAATGAGATTTGCCTGTCTATATCTAACACCTGCAAAAGGTAACTTTTTTAATGGGAGCAAAGTTTGAAAAACATGTGGCTGTGTGTGTGTGTGTGTATGTCTAACATTTCTAATACACACACACACACACCATCTTTATCCCCCTCTTGTGTCCCCTTGTGCTCCCCCCACCACACACACATGCATACACAGACACACACACACACACACACACACACACACACACACACACCCCTCACCCCCCTCACCATTATTAGTGACTCAGTCCTCCTGTGAGGAAACAAACTTTATAAAATTCTCCATAATCTACCAAGCGGAACCTATTTTCCTCTCGACGCAATTAACTGCACCAACATTTACTATAATATGATTACAGCCACTTTGGCAAAGTCAGGGAGGGGGGAACGGAATATTAGGTATCAGCGAGGGGTTGATCATAATGGTCGTATTTTCGGGAGACTTGCATTTTCTTTGAGCAAATAGAATGCCACTAAATTCTCCTTAGGCAGTAAAAACCAACGCCATGGAACCACGATAACAAACAGAGGCAACCACTTTTCTCCACAGATCTCTTTTTTTCCTCTTCCTCTCCCCTTTTCTACTTACTTTAGGTCCTGCCTTGCCCCCCGTTTTTCCTGCCTCCTTCAATTAATTAAGCCTTTCACAGGCATGTAATTAGGAACATTAGCCAGTCATAAAATTGCCACAAGACTCTGAATTATGGGTGGGGTCCCATTGCAATTTATTTGCAATTCTGTTTTTTTTTTCCTTGCAGGGGCCAAAAGCGCGGTGGGGTCCTAAACAACTTTGAGAGGGTGCCCGCTGCGTGCCTGAACACCCTGGGGCCAGACCCTCAGTGTGGTGCCAAGCACACTTGGCCGCAGGTGCCACACCATTGAAAAAAATGCCATTTAGAGGGCTCCTCACTGCTAATTCTGCTCATAGCCGCTACGATGGGAGATTTTATTGCTAGTGCCTTCCTCCTGATACAAAAAGGGGCCTGTACTATCTTTGATTTACCTCTGGTCTAGGCCATTGTGTCGCTTTAGCATGGAGATAATACCCATCCTGATTGGGTCATGAAAGAGGTTGGCAAGGCGGGTGGTGGTGGGAGTGGGGGTGGGGAAAGGATGGGATGAGAGATCCACGATTCCTCTGTACGGTACAACAGATTAAAAAGGACAGAGAAAGTGACAAATCCTCTCTTTGGTCAGCCGCTGAATGATCCCCCTGCCCAAGGCATTGTGGGAGAGGAACCATGGAAGTGACCAGTATTGAGTGTATTTATATTTGGAGTGGCATGAAAAGGTTAAAGGGAATCAGCAGGAGAAAGCCGGAGAGCGATTGCAACACGAGGACCTAATCGAGGGTTTTATAGGCTGAGGGATACCCTGACCCCTGTTATAACCATATTCTATTGTTTCTGTTTACCACCCAGGTGGAGAGTGAAGCGGATAGAAGAACAGAGAGAAAAAAAAAACATAGGATGGGGTGTGGGGGGGTTGGCGATATTGATTTATGCCCTTGCGTATTGAAACCAGATATTGATTTTCTTTTCTTTTTTTTCCACACAAAAAAATAGGGGGAAAAAAGTGCATTGTCCAAGCAAAGGAGATTTCTTTGGGGATTTGGTGGAAAAGAAGAGCTGAAATGAACATCCTGTGGAACATTTTCTCCTGCGGATTTGGTATAGAAGCCGGTAATTGAATCCTGTGTCCAGACTCTGGCGTATCCGAGATGTTTGCTGAGGAGAGAATGGACCTGTCTGCCATTGCCAGAGTTCACCAGTTATTATTGCCTCTGAGGAACTGGGAAGGCTGATGATGGTTTACTCTCTGTTGCATACTGCTCTCCACTCTGATATTGCATCCACTGAGGAGATGCTGGATGATGATACAAATGACCAGGCTTTGGGTAACAGTACTGTGAGAGCTATGACGTGATCATCATCTGATGGCGTGACAGAAACACGCACACTCATACACACACACACACACACACACACACACACACACACACACGCACAGACACACACACACACACGCACAGACATGCACACACACACACACACACACAAGAGCATAAAGCCCCTGTAGACATACACACAGACACAGACACAAGAGCATAGAGCCCCTGTAGACACACACATGTACACACACTCACACAAACCCTTGCACACATACACACACGCACACCCTCACATTCACACACACACACACACACGCACACACTCATGCACACACACTGCCATCACCTCCCTGTCACCATGTTCTGATTAGTAGGCCGACATGGGGCAGCAGGACCGGCGTCTATTTCACATTCAGGGGGCGTACTCCCATCTCCCACTCAATTTGCAATTAAGACAAAAATTTAGACCGCTGAAGCCTGAAGGCAGGTGGGTGTCCTCCGAGTACGTTGCCTAGCAACTGGGGGAGCGAGTGGGCGAGCGAGAGAGCGGGAGAGGGAGCGATGGAGGCACCTGGGCAGCAGGGGGCAGTGTGGAGGTGGGTGGGGAGACACTGGGGTGTTGGAAAGGTGGAGGGTAGAACAGTGAAGGGAATGACGGTGGTGTTTGAAGGGTGGTAACCAGCACAGAGCCCCTATAGACGACGGCTCAACACGGCAGCTCAACGAGTCCAGACTCGATTAGGTGTGTGGAGGGGATTGGTGTCTGTGTGTGTGTGCATGTGTGGATGTGATGTAATGTGTATGTCTGCATAATAGTGTGGTGTGGCTTGTGTGTGTGTTTGTGTGTATTTGATGGTGTGCGCAGGTGTGTAAATGTATGTGTGTGTGTGTGGGGGGTGGGGGGGGGGATTATCAGAGCCCTCTCCAGAGCACACAAACATGGGATAAAGAAGACTGGACACAGCTCCCCCTCTGAGAGAGTGGACAATCTCCACACCTTCACATCCACATCACCCACCCCCTCCCCCCCTCCTTAGACTGCACTGGTCTGGGTCTCACATGGTGGTGATAGGGGGTTGGGGGGGCTGATGAGGTAGTTGGAGGTGGTTGGAGGTTGGAGGTGATGGTGGAGGTGGAGGTGGAGGTGGGGGAGGGTGGCAGGCCTGGTGCGCTGGCTGGCCGACAGGCAGGCAGACAGTGTGGATGGAGGCTGCTGGCGTTATCCACTGATCTCCAGGGAACTGTATCAGCTGGAGAGTGCGGTGTGTTGGTGCAGGCACGGGGACAGGGGGCCACTGATACAATCTCCAGCCTGATGGCTCGGTCCTTGTGGGACAGCCTGGCGCAGAGCTGATCAAACTCCCCAGTGCTCATGGGGATGTGTGTGAGTGTATTGTATGTCGGTGTGTGTGTGAGCGTGTGTGTGTGTCTGTCTGTCTGTGTTTGTGTGTATGTGTGTGCATGCATATGTGTGCGCCTTTGTGTGTGTGTGCCTGTGTGAATGCATATGTGTGCATTTGTGTGTGTATGCTTGTACATGTCTGTCTTTGGGGGATGGACTTTTTTTTTTCAGAATGACCCACACAGCCACAGGAGTGTCGGGCTTGATGGGGTTGATGGCTTGGGCTTATGTTGCCATTTTCTCATTGTGTTGGACGACATTCCCCTCCTCACTCCACCACACACACACACACACACACACAGACACACACACACACACCTGCAGCAGCCGCTGATGACAGCTACACTCGTGTAGACGTGTGCGGCCCAGTTTCTGTCCCCCTGTGGCCTGCTGCAGTGTCGTGTGTAAACTAGTCAGGGGTGGAGGAAATAGACCCCCCCCCCCCAGCACACATACACACACACACACACACACACACAAAGACATAGACACACACGGACATATACACACACCCACAGCCACACCTACACCCACAAATACACACTTTCTCTGGCCACGGCTGAGCTGGTCCGAAAGTTGTGTGGCTGCAGGCCACCGGATCTCATTTTCTCCCCGACCCCCAGCACCGTTCCACTACCTGCACCTGAGTCGCCCTCAGCCCAGAACCAAATGGCCCACACATCCACTTATACCAACACGGTACAGAGGATACCACTGGAAGGCTGACCGCCATTCCCACCTTGTTTTTTGGTTTCTAGTTTTTCATTGAATGTAAACAGACTAATAGAGACAAAGGCAGGAATTCACTTTCAGGTTGAAGCAACACTTTCAACCAAGTAAAGTTTAATATAGAATAAGAGATTTGAGAATAAAAATGAGAGAAATGTAATATGTGAGATTCCATTCACAGCTTCACATTAACATGTGCTGTGTGTGTGGATATAGTGAGGTGTTCGATGTACCCAGCATGCGTTCTGATCACAGTGAGATTGGATCAGCCAAACCATCCCTGGAGGTAGTCTTGTCATCTCACGCTACGATCCCATCTCCGGCTCGAGCAAACGCAATCCATACATTGAGCTTCCAAAACTCTGGTGCTTTGCTTAGCCTGCTGTGTTTTGGAACGTGAGATTGCAGCCCAATGCATACAGAGACAACAGGCACACGTACATGCTAATGCCAGATTTAAATGCACAGGGGAGCCCAGAGGCCGTTTGTTGTGGAGGTGTAGATATCAACATATAGACTACATATGATTTCAAATTCCAAATGGGTCCTAATGGTCTTGGATCGCACCACAGAAAGGTGCTCTATATTGCACCACAGGCTATAAGCTATTGGCCAGTCAATGGATGCTTAAATGGGCTCTTTCAGTGGTACAGGCTGATGGGAAGCCTCCCACTGTGCAGGTGTCAGATGCTGGGTGCAGTGCAGTGTAAATATGGTGAAGTGTCGGCCAGATGCCTCATACACAGAGCGCAGTTTTAAGGACTGACATATGTCATGTAGAGTGCACATTGGACACTGACTGATGGCTTCTGTGTCCCCCATAAATAGGTATTGATCTTCATATTTACCCCACTACCCCCTACTGAGAGAAAACTCCAGCTCCAGCTTTACTGAAAGCTTCAACAAAATACAAACAACACACACACATACACACACACGCACGCACACACACACACACACACAACAAAACCATGTAACCTTGTTAAATATCCACATGTATATACTGTTTATGCTGATGTAAAGCACAAAAAGAAATAGATGTGTATACTGTACAATGCATGTTGATATGGTATGTTCATATGACATGAGAATACAAATGCTGTGTCTACATAAGTCTGGATATTTAAAGTGTTTGTATGTGTGTCTATATTTGTATGTGTGTATGCATTTACTGCAATACTAATCCAAAGCTTAACCAAGTGCTTGAAGTAAAACAGTTTTCAACACAGTTCTTTGGCTGTATTATCAATTTGAGCTGAAACATTATCGCAGCCAAAGCCTTTAGTAAAATCTGTCATGCCTGCCTCCAGAGTCTCTTTTTCCTGTGGCAGACTCTCCAAAGCCTCCCCGCGCAGGGTAGTTTGCAAGCTGTCAGGACACGAGAGGTGCTGGAACCCAGCCGGCCGCGGCCGCCGTATTTGCATGTGCACTGGATGCTGGGAATAGCAAATTGACTGAGCAAATAGCCATATTACCACGCAGTGGGGGGAGCTGTGCCGCATTCCACAAACAAAGGAATACGCCGAAGATGGCTTTCATGTGGAGAGGCGCGAGCATTATGGGCACACGGCAGAGAGATGCAGAGGGGAGGAGGGAGGGAGAAAAAAAGAGAGAGAGAGAGAGGAAGAAAGACAAGATCCGGGGAGGAGTGTGCTCTTACGAGACAGAATGATGAGGAAGTGAAAAAAAATGTATTGGAGAGACTGTCTGCATTTTTGTTAAGTGGTTGTGTGGTGAAGGGCCGTGGCAGGAGAATGAAAATGCTGTCATATGAGGTCAGAGATGTTTCTAGAATATTAGCTGAACAGAATGTGGGGGCAAACGTGTCGATAGACGATGAATACTCTTGCTTCTGTGTTTGCCCCGGTGAAGAATGACGACGGCACTGAGGATCTTCAGAGCAATCGAACGGAGCCGTCTGAGTCGGTGAATAAGTGTTTGCACTGAGAGACGATGACGAGAGCGTGAAGAGAGCTCAATAAGCAGCTGAAGTATTTCTGGAGATGTAATCAGCCCTTGTACTTACAGTAGGCCCAGGTTATTAATACACATGTATGCGTGTGTGTGTATATATGTATGTGTGTGTGGGGAAGAGTCTGCAGAGAGGAGGAAGTATTTGGAGTGGCACATCACATGCCATTCAGTGTCGGAGGTCACAAATCCTTCTCTCTCTCTCTCTCTCTCTCTCTCTCCTCCCTCCTCCCTCCAATCTCTCCACGCCACTCCAGTGCTGGCCTGTCACTTTGCCTGGGTGAGCAAGTGCGGCAGCAGCCTGCGAGAAGGGGTGGGGACATCAGTGGCATGGAAAGCCATTTGCCGTCTGCGAGTCAGGCTGGCTGGCTGGCTGGCTAGGGGGGTCGGTGGTGGAGGTGGCAGAGGAGAGCAGAAGTCACTGTTGATTATGATATAATTCTGCACGCCACAGTCTTATAAAGTCACCCGGGCGCAGCTCCGCTTTGCTTTGCTCTGCACCGCTCTGCTCTGAGCGACACTGGCCCCCTGCTTGCGGCGGGGGCCGGCAGGGGCCACGCCGTGTGTATGAGAAACTCCTCAATTTCACACATGCTTACTCTTGAGTGAGCTTCGCATAAAGGGATTAGGAGGGGAAGGAAGTGCGAGGGAAATGGGATGTTAGACACCCTGTTTAATGGAGTGACAGGGCCAGGGCTTCTGTCCCCTCTCTCTTTCTCCCTCTGTCTCTCCATCTCTCTCTCTTTCTCTCTCTCTCACATGCACACACACATTGTCTCTCTTTTTGTATCCATCTCTCACACTTTCAGTCTCTCTCTCTATCTCCCTCTCTCTCTCTCTCTCTCTCTCTTTATTCCCCATGCTTACTCTCATCTCTCCTCCTACTGCTCTAATGGTTGCCTGCTCTCTGGGACGTCTCAGGTGAAAAAGGGCACGGGAAAGTGGTCATCAAGGCTCGATCAGTTCCCACATTAACGCGGGAGAGACGCTACACTTGTTGTTTGAATTGTGGATTGCACTCTTTCCTTTTTCATCCTCCCTTTCCTTTCTGCTGTCACTCTTTTGTTTTGTTTTGGTTTAGCACTTCCTGGAGCTCTCTGGGTGGCTGGAAATAGTGTGTGTGTGTGTGTGTGTGTGTGTGTGTGTGTGTGTGTGTGTGTGTGTGTGTATGTGTCGGGGTGGGGGTTACCTGTGTATATATTTCATTGAAGGGTGTGGGGGGATAGGGGGGATAGGTGGACCAGACGGTCCAGTTCAGTGAGTACAACCCCAACCCCCCAAACCTCCCAATCTAAGACAAATAAACAAACAAATAAGAGCGAGGGTCTGAGTGGCTGGCTGGGTAGATGAGTGCTGCACTCTCAAGCAGATAGAGCCACAGTCAGCAGGAGAGAGGGAGAGAGAGAGGGTTGATGAATGTGTAGAGGGCTGACAGTGGTGTGGATGGGTGGTCAGGCAGAGGGCAGTAGAGGAGGAGGTGGTGGTGGGAGGGAGGAAGGAGAGGAGAGGTGACTTTCTCAGCAGTGCGGCAGAGCTGGGGTGTCGGGTGCTGGGCGTTGGGTGTTGGATGGGAACCGTGGCCTGGGAAAGGTTCTGGATGAGGGTTTTCAGGCAGGTTAGGGCAGGGCAGAGCAGAAACGGGGGCGTCGTGTGAAAGTGTACTGGTAGAAGGGGGCGGTGTGTGTGTGTGTGTGTGTGTGTGTGCGCGTGCGTGCGTGTGTGTGTGTGTGTGTGTGTGTGTGTGTGTGTGTGTGTGTGTGTGTGTGTGTGTGTGTGTGTGTGTGTGGGGGTGTGTGTGGGGTGCGGGGGGTTATATGGGGGCAGTGCCTGTCAGGAAGCGCTGGGGCGTCCATGCTTAGCCTCCCCAGGTCACCTCATCTCTGTCTCTCCTCCCCTCTCTTCTCTCTCTCCCTCTCTCTTCTTCTCTTCCTTTCTCTCTTCCTCTGTCTCACTCTCTCTCTCCTCCTCTCCTCCTCTCCCATTTCTCATTTTTCCACCTGCTCTCTCACTTCACTCCCACCTTCCTCACTTCCTCTGGCTCCTGTTGGACCCACTGTGTGTGTATGTGCGTGTGTGTGTGTGTGTGCGTGCGTGTGTGTGTGTGTGTGTATGTGTGTATGTGCACGCATGTGTGTGCATGTGTGTGTGTTGTGGGGGGGTGGGGGGATGTTAGTGCTTAATAATAGCTCCTGGGTTATGACGGATGGGCCCTCTCACACGGCTTGAGATTGGGCCAGCTGTGGTCGCACCCGTGAGCTGACTCCATCGGCCCTCCGACCCACTACCCTCACACACCGTGACCTGCTCTCACGCCCTCCTGCAGAATAACACACACACACACATACAGACAGACATACACCCACACCCATAGAGAAAGAGAGCGAGAAAACACACATCAACAGAAAAAGAGAGAGAGAGACAAAGAGAGAGAGAACACAGTCACACACACACTCACAGTGTTATTTAAAAAGAGTTTTTCTCTGCATCTTTTGTGCTGGGGAGATGATGGTTTTGTCTCTATTTTCTGAGATGTCTGTACGTGTCTTTTCAAGATTGTGTAGAGTTTCAGCTTCAGAATGCTGTGCTCAGTAGATGTAGGTATGTGTACGTGTGACACTGCACAAGATTGCAGTTTTTTGTGTAAGAGTGCGTGTGTGTGTGTTTCTGTGTGTGTGTGTGTGTGTGTCGGGAGGCAAGTGTTTGTTTCTGCATATTTTACATGCGTGGATTTGTCCCTGTCAGCTATCCCAATGGCTGCATATCTGTTGAAGATAAGGGTTCGGAATGTGAATATGTGCTGCCATTATCAGTACTTTTCACTCCGTGTCGGTAGCCTTTCTGTGTGTGTGTGTGTGTGTGTGTGTGTGTGTGTGTGTGAGCACGCACATTTGTGCTTGTGTGTGCGTGTGTGTGTACATGCATTTGTGTGTGTGTGTGTGTGTGTAACAGAGAGAACGAGAGAGAGAGAGCACATGAATCCAGGCACAGATCTCACTACGTGTCCTATAGAACCACACAGAACCATTCTCACCTATAGAACCACTGTCTATGGAGCACCTGGACCAGTTTCTCGCTGGAGTCTACCTTTCTCCAAGATTACCCATCTCCCCTGTTGTGCACTGGCCACATCCACACTGGACTCATGTCGTTATTATCACCATGTCATATCATTTGTCCAGACTGTGAAGCTTGGTCTGCCTGCCATGGCCCAGAATGGATTCAATTAACAAACAATCATCCATATTTAATTAAAGGTCTTAATAATTGTCATTGGGCACTGGTTAACTTTTAATAAGTACTGTCCTACAAAAGATAATTTACTTGTTAAGCAATTATCGTTTTCAATGAAACCCTATTGTATGGACCTCTTGCAGTCACTTTTAAACAAACGCACTACATTTTAAGTAAGTGTCTATCTATTTGGTAATTAATTCCTGCTCTAATCAGATAATTGGTCACTTAATAATAGTGAGGAAAAAAATCAGTTAACTTCTCACACGCCAATTAACAGCAGGAGATGGCTCCTTTAAAAGTTTACGGCTGGAATGGGGGATACGGTTGTCTCGCTCCTCCCCAAAGAGGCCTGTGAGATGCGGGAGAACTTCAGGAGTTGAGGGGCCTCCCAGCAGGGGCCTGTTTATAACGCTCAGATTTACTGATTAGATAAAGGTGATAAGATAAGGGCAAGTCTTTTAAAGTGATTTTTCATGCATTTATGTGCCGTATTCAATTTAGATGGTGAGATATGCACTGAATAAATTACATTTTTTCTCCTTCACTCTTACTCTTTCCCCATATTCTCTCACATCGGCAAAGATAGATTATATGCATATATAGTTACAAATCAAACATTATCTCTTACAGGAGTAAAACAAGTTTCGGTTTTGGGTTTACTATTGTTTTGTGCAGTCATGGCAAAACACATTAAAGATTAAGCATTGGCATGGTGTGCTGAAATATGTCTCCGGCAAAGTTCCCAATAATTATATTGATTTGGTCATTTAGTGTCTCTGTCAGAGGCTATTGAGTTGGCTGGACAGAGAGATAGAAAGTGAGAAGGAGGGAGAGATAGAGTGAGAGATGAGGGAAAGAGAGAGTGAGTGAGTGAGTGTGAGGCTTGTAGGAAAAAGAGAGAGAGAAAGAGTGAAAATGAGAGTACAAGAGAGGTAGAGAGAGGGGGAGTCTTCCCTGGGGCCTAGTTCATCTCTCAGACCCCACCTGGGAGGAGACAGGCCAGCTGTAATGTAGTCATCATGCAATGCCATCCAAACAGAGGCTAATAGCCATAGCTTATAGTGTTTGAAGGTCAGCCTCCTCTAAGGCCATTGTGTCCCTGCAACAGTGGAGGCAGTATTTCTTTTTCTTTTTTTCCCCTTGTTGTTATGATTGTGTGTGTGTGTTTGTGTGTTTGTGCCATCATAAGTGTACTTGTGTACTACACATGTACACAAAATGTATGTTACTGCACATGAATTGGTGCTTGTGTGTGTGTGTGTGTGTGTGTGTGCATACAGTATATATTTGTGTCTTTGTGTATGTTTCTATGAGTGTGTGTTTCTGTCTGTGTGCACCTCCATCTTGTGCCTTCCTCCACCCCTTCTACGGGCACAGCCCCAGTAATGAAGAATTCCAGCTGGCAGGCCTGGCCGCGGTGCTCGGACAGTGGGTATTTTTCATCCTGTAATGTGTGCACGGGTCATTAATTGCGCCTTGCCATGGGTCCAGTGGGCTTGTCATTTGGGTATAGCACATCTATACATCTGCTACCTCCACCCAACCACCCACTCCACTCCACCACCCCGCTCCATCTCTCCTCTCCCCTCTCCTCCTCTGGGTCTGGCTGCAGCCCTCTGTGGCTCCCTTCAGCTGGCAGCCTGTCTCTGCAATGGGGTGACCCATTTCCTCAATGCAAAATGAGTAGCTTCTGTCTTATCATGGAGCGCTCATTTGACATGGGCTAAAGCCCTGTCTGTGAGGAGGCTCAGAGAAAAAAATATTTTTTCTGTTTCTAGTCCTTTAATACCAAAATGTCCTCTGTGTTGCCTTTCTGCATAGTGTTGTGTTGTTTAGTCTTGTATGTGTGGGTGTGTGTGCATGAGCATGCATGTCCATAGTTTTATACTTGTGTCAGTACGTGTGTGTCTGTGTGTGTGTGTGTTTGTATGTGTGTATATGCATGTATATCCATGTGTGTGTACAGTACGTACATATGCTCTATGTGTGTGTGTGTGTTTTCTTTCTCCGGGCCTAAGAGCCCCATGCTTCTCTCCTCTCTCCTTGGCTAATACAGTATAGGGGCTGTAAATGTAAGCCCCTCTGCTCAGGATCCTCTCTCAGTATTTATAAGGGTCATTAGCTGTTGATCCGCAGGTTTATGAGGGTGTTATATCTGTGTGTGTGCACGTGAGTGTGCCTCAGTGCCTCAGGCCATCCACAGGGCTTCACCAACCAACCAACCCCCCCGCCACCACAGCACACACACACACACACACCCCTCCTCACCCCCCTCCCCTTCCACAACACACACCCCAACCCCAAAACGACTCCCACCCCAGGCCCCCTCTGTCCCCACATGCTGAGAGCTCTATTGATTGGACAGCACCGGAGACTGTAGGCTGTAGGTGGGGGACAGAGAGAGAGAGAGAGAGAGAGAGAGAGAGAGAGAGAGCTAAGGAGAGAGAAGAGGTGGCTGTTGATGGCAGGGGGGAGGTCAGGAGTGTGTGCTGGGGATTCAGCATCTTGGTCCTGGGAATGGGGAGTGCTCGATTGAATGATGTTGTGTGTGTGTGTGTGTGTCTGTGTGTGTGTGAGTGTGTGTGTGTGAATATGAGGTGGGAAGTGGGAGGGCTGCATTGGTGTGATATGTTTTGTCAGAAGCATCTGTTTGGTCACAGGACGAGCGTAATCCCCGACCTTGAGCACAGCACAGGGGTGGCGGTGGTGGTGTGGCAGTGGAGACGAAGGCCGAGGTGGCTCACACACACACACACACACACACACACATACACACACACATACACACACACAGACACACATACACACACACTATTGCACTCACACTCATGCTCAGCTGTGGCCCTGCATGGGCCCATTAACACTTCCTCCCTTCCTCACAGACGCGGTCGAGCAGCCACTAGGCATGCCGCGAAAAACCTCCCAACTCTCGCCCACTCACCTCCCCTCATCTTGGGCTCAGCCACCACCACTGCCACCACCCACGCAGTCCCCACCACCACAACCACCACTTCAGCCTCCTCGACCGGCTTGCCAGCCAGCAAGCCATTCACTGAAGCCTGCACCCTGTCCTGTCTCTCTCTCTCTCTCTCTCTCTCCATCACTCTCTTTCTCTCTTTCTATCTCTCTCTAACTCTCTCTCCATGTCTCCCGAAAATCACACAATCCCCCTCTTACAGCACCCCCTCTACCCATTTAGTGTTTGTTGTGCCTTAATGCTTGTAAAGATGTTACATAAAACTGAAGCTTTTTTGTGCTTGAGAATACCATTTACCTGGGTGATGGGGTGATACCTAGAGGGAAATGCACTTCATTTGCTCAGCACAGAGTGCATTAAACAGGGCAGAGAGAAAAGGCTTCTGTTGCTGTTGCTGCTGCTGCTGCTGCTTCTGTGTTTCCTTCTCGAATTCCCAGGATCTGAGGCAAATTGGATGCTAATGAGCAAAGGGGGCCCCCCTGTTAGTTATTTGGAAACGATTTCTTCCTTATTTATTGGTTTGTTTAATTTACAGTGGTGGTGGAAGAGCAGAGATAATTTGCCCGAACAAGAGCACCCCTGTGATTGGTGGCGGGCTCGTGCGCTGAGGAGGCCTTCCTTCCCCCCCTGATAGACCTCCAAGTGGCAGAGCTCATCAAAACGCCTCTGGAATCGAATCAAAAAGCCCCTTCTCCTCCTCTCTAGTATGCCTCTTCTCTCTACCCCCTCAGCTCTCTGTTGTTTCCCTCTCTATCTTTCTCTCTCTCTTACTCTCTCTCTCTCTTCTTCTCATCTTTCTGCACTCTTTTTATTACTCTTTTCTTTTTTCTGCTTCACATCTCTGCTGTCATATTTTGAAAGGAGGAAAAAAAGATCAAGTGTAATGAGATTATGTTTTCTCTTAGTCTTCATTGTGCTGAGATATTTACGCACAACCTGCTAGATTTATGGATGAAAAGAATGGAGTTCATCTGGGGTTACTTTGGAGAAGAAAAGAGCTTGTCATTCTTTGGCACTGGTGTTTTGTGCTGTTTTTTGCGCTGTTTTTTCACGATGTGTGCCAATACATGTAATTTCGCTCTGAGGAAATCGCTCACGTCTTTCTTTTCAGTTGAGCCACTCCTGTCACCTGCCCACCCGCTGTCATGCCCGTCCGCACTGCCTGCATCACCTGCACTGCCTGCCTGCCTGCCTGCCTCTCTCACGGTGCCGTAGTTGGTCAGCGCATGGAGAGAGCATTAAAGACAGCCAGTAGGGAGAGACAGACAGGGCTTTTCTAGAGTGGCAGATTTTTAGGAGAGGTAAAGAGATGGAGTGAAGGAGTGTGTGTGTGTGTGTGGGTGAGGTGTGTGTGTGGGGGGGGTGTTGTTGGAGGTGCATGCGTGGGGAGAGAGGGGAGGGGAACACAAATTATAGAGTAGGGGGTCCAGTGGAACATCTGCAGACAGCCTTCACGTGGGGTGACTTTCTCTCTCTGTCACCGTGAATCCATGCCTACTGTGGCCAATTAAACAAATTGCTGCCAAAAAAATGAGAAAGTGAGACAGAAAGAAAGAGAAAGAGAGGGGGGAGAAAGAGGGAGTGCATTTTATTAGTATTTGCCCATAGCCGCAGTCCATTGCAATAAATTTCCTTCAGGCACGCTGGAAAACAAATTGGCACATTAACTTGTGAATGGCTAAAGAGGTACTCTGGCTTCGCCTCCAGGGCTGCCGAGTATCAAAGTGTCTGGCGTTGAGAGCAATCTGTCTGCTTTATCATTCAGTGTGACAGCGGGGCCGTGCGTGCGGAACTGCCGCGGGGCACGGCGAATGCCAGGCATTAGCTCGCTTTCCCTTGGCAGGCCCAAGCTGTTTGCCATTGTGGCCCAAATAGTCCTCTCCATTTATCTGTTATTACATTGGAATTGGCAGATCAAAAGCAGTAGGCCCTTCTGCCACAGCCAAGCAGCGTTGGCTGTGCTTCTCTCCAGCTCTGCTCCTCCATGCTCATGTGCGCACACACACACACACACACACACACACACACACACACACACACACACACACACACACACACACGCACGCGCACGCGCACACACAGACGCACTCAAACTCACATGCACTCACACACACACACACTCACACACTCACAAAAGCCTCTTCCTCTACCTCTGTTTGCAGTAGTTTTTTGCAGTCTCTCTCCATCCCTCTGTCTCTCGTTCTGTCTCATTCACCCTCCTGCCCTCCATCCCTCCCTACTGTTTCAGTGCATTGTGCTTTTGCTTCCCTCTCTCTTTCTCTCTCTCTTTCTCTCTTGCTTTCAGTCTCTCTCTTACCTCATCTCTCTCTCTCTCTCTCTCTCTCTTCCTTTCCAAGCTCCTTCTATCTGTCTCTTTCTCCGTCCCCACTCTCTTTGTCTCTCTCCCTCTTGCTCCATCTCCCTTCCTCTCTCACTTCTCTCATCTTTCTACCTCTCTCCCCCTCCTCCTTCTCCCTGATATCCACTCACACACTCCCTCTGTCGTTGAGTGGCTGAGCAGCCTCGTGTGTGTGTGTGTGTGTGTCTGTGTGTGTGTGTGTGTGTGCTGTGTGCGGGCCAGTACGGTCTGGCATGATTCGGAGTGTGTCTAGCTCCTCGAGCCTCCTCCTGCAGGGCCTGTTTTCATGGCTGTTTTCAGAGGGCCTACCCAGCGTTTAGCGCAGATTAACATGTTTGTGTTTGTATGTGTGTCATGATAATCCTTTTAGTAATAAGCCATTTTTTTCCAAGAGGGAAATAATTTATTCGTGTCACGTGGGGAGCTTTTGCTTAGCTCTAATGCAGTAGGTGGTCTGATTTCCATGTTTTTTTTTGTATTATTATTCTAGAAAGGTTTGTCTTTTTTGGTGTTTGGTTGTTTTTTTCTGAATGTGAAAAACAAATAGCGTGATACTGAAAAATGTCCCTCTCTGTAAACCCCCCTGCCCACACACACACACACACACACACACACACACACACACACATATACACACTCATACACACTCACAGTCACTGTCTCTTCTCCCCTCCTCTCTCTCGGTGGGAGTGTGTGTGTGTGTGTGTGTGTGTGTGTGTGTGTGTGTGTGTGTGTGTGTGTACGTGTGTGTACTTACGTGCACTTACGTGTGTGTGTGTGTACGTGTACATACGCGTGTGAGAGGCATGGAGCTCGTTGTCTCAGTGTCAGTGTGGCTCAGCAGTATGGCGGACTCCGCTGCCAGACCTGCCGGTCCATCAAAGGGTGATTTTCCACGCCGGCAGGCCGGGAGGCGCAGGCCAGGGGGAGGGAGGGGGTGGCTGAGGGGCAAGAGGAGAGAAGAGAGAGAGGCAAAGAGAGGAGAGGAGAGAAGAGAGAGAGGCGAGGACAGAAGAGGAGAGAGGAGGTAGGGGGGTGGCTGCAGGGCGAGAGGAGAGGAGAGGAGAGGAGAGGGGAGGAGAGGAGAGGAGAGGGGAGGAAGGGGGGTGGCAGTGCCACAGCCAGGGACAGGTGGGAGGCGTGAGGAAAGGGGGCCCAGGGCACCGGAGTGCCAGGATCTGAGTGGAGCCCTGGGTAGGGGCCAGCCACTGAACTGAAAATAGCCTTGCACTGACACTCCAAAACCTCAAACACATACATACACACACACACTCTCTGTCTCTCCCTCTCTCTCTGTTTCTCTCTCTCTCTCACACACACACACACATACATACAGTACAAACACACTCACACACACACGCACACACACACACACACACACACACACACACAGAAACACAGGAACGCACACACAATCAACATGTTTGGGAACGCCCTCCATACCCTGACAGCATGGGAGAGAGCAGGAGCCTATAAGCATGCAGAAGCCTCCCTGTTGTTTTATGGCCAAGTCTGTTATTCTTATGGGCAACACTTAGGCAGCACTGAGTGTTTTACCAGCTAGTTAAAGCGCACAGTATTTTAGTTGTGCCACTGTAAACATGACCCCGGCCCTAAGAACTGACATACGCCACAAAACACCGTAGGTCTCCGGTCTAGCATTCTGCAGCTTCAAAACTACACTGCAATGTTCTCTCTCTCTTTCTCTTTCTCTTTCTCTTTCTCTCTCTCTCTCTTGCATTCTCTCAGTGTTCTCTCTCTCTTTTTTACCTCCTTTGAGAGTCTTGCCCCCCCCCCACCCAACCTCTATTCTCTTTGCTCTTTTAGATTTTAAACTCCATCAGCTAGCCAGTTTTTATGCTGGTGTAAATGAGATCCCACAAAATCTATATCGCATCTTTAAAACCAAATAACTCTCCCCCTCTCCGCAGTGACATTGACCCCAGCAGGGCAGTTCTGGTTCAGTGCTCAGGGGCTCTGGAGCGGGATCGTGGGGG
>JAIFZK010000020.1:11340000-11342500 GCA_027481765.1 Tenualosa thibaudeaui | reverse complement strand
GAGGTGTCAACATGAGCTCTCACTGTGCCCTCATTCTCCTTCCAGACTCCTCTGCTTCAGCAGCAGTAGCGGAAGGGGCCAAGGAGGACCAACACTGACTTGTGTGCCTAAATGCCCTTGAGATGAAGCCTGGACCCTCATGGAAGGTTCTAGATTCATAGAGGTCTTCATAGTGGCATGTCTCAAGATGTTACGAGACAAAGGTGCACGTGAAAGTGGCTGAGGGACAGGTGAAGAAAAAGAATATGCAGTTTCTCAGCCTTTCATTTCCAATAGGAAATGCAATATGCCAGTCAACCTGATTTCAATTGATACTAAAGATAACTTAAAAAATAAAAAATAATAATTTTCAGGCATTTTTTTAGCATGCCCTTTATAATAACGTAGCATTGCAGGTGCATTGTAGGAAGCAAAGAGCTGGAGTGTGGTGCTGTGTCAGAGGAGGGCCAGACGAGGGTTGGCTTCTGTGGTGCCCTTCTCCCTCTCCCTCTGCTGCATAACCCAGTAAAAGGGCCCTTGGCCTATTAATTGCCCTGACAGTGATGAAGGAAATGGGAGGGGATGCTATTTGTCTTTAATGCTGCTCCTCGCATATTACCTCCAGACAAATGGAAACTGTTTTCTGAGTTGAATGATTGCATTTTTTTTTATTATTTAATTTTATTTCTGTCCCTTCTGTGAGGGGAAAAGAGAGCAAAGGGAGTAGGTCATGGTGAAAAGTCTTGTTAGAAAGGTATGTGTGTGTCTGTGTGTGTGATGTTTAGCCAACTAACTCTAGATGCAAGACCCAGATGTACACAGACATACACAGCGGATACATATACTGGACAGATATGAATTAGGCAAGAGGTTTAAACTGTTTTCTACATTCAAATGAGTTCACATCATACCAAAATTATACATACATCCTTAACTCTCTTTTGTCTAAGCTGAGCATAACTCAAATTCAGAAGCCTATCATAATGACAAATATTTTTAGGTACATGCTAAAGTTTGCTATCAACAGGGATGTCACAGAAACCCTTTCTTCCCCACTGACAGGTGAGACGTCAGGATTCAAATTGACGTCAGTTTGAGAGTGAACCTGAGGTCCAGCTTCTTCATGAGTGTGTCTATCTGAAGGATGTTTTGAATGAGCGAGTGTTTGTGATTTGATGTGGTTCAATAGGGGTGGATGCAGTTGAGGAGAACAGAATAAGTGTGTGTGTGTGTGTGTGTGTGTGCATGGGTCAGCACCTAGCTGTATCTTAGATGAGAGGTCACCAAGAGGGCAGGATGGTTGTGTGTGTATGTGTGTGCATGTGTGTGTGTCAAAGGGCTGGCTTTTTTGGATAGTGGTGGGGAGTTGGGGTGTGGTAGTGGGGATGGAAGGTGGTAGGGGAGAGTGGAGAGCAGACTTTCAAAATGGTGTTTTTGGGGCGTGGGGTGTGTGTGTCGTGGTTGAGGCGGGTGGGTGGGTGAAAAAGGTGGAGTGGGTGAAAAGGGTGTGCAAGCAGGCAGCCGCCACTCTTCTGTCAAATGACCATTGTTAATCCTGCCAGTGACACGTGGCCTCCCACCCTACTCCGCTCTCTCCACCACCCCCTTACCCCCACCCCCCCACCCACCCTTCCCCTCACACAAAGCCTCCACTCTCAGCTGCTGACCTTGGCTCCCCAGCAACAAAAGCCACGGAGATGGATGCCTGTTTGGTGAGCGCACTGTGGCCATTATGTCCCACTGCTGTCATTTCCCCTGAGCACTCGTCTCCCTCATCCTCGTCCTCGTCCTTCTCCTCCTCCTCCTCCACCTCCTCCTCCTCCTTCTCACCTGTCGCGGAGGCCAGTGTCAGAGGTGCTCTGGTCCATCTCTAATCTCGTATGTAGATTGGCAGATGTCACTGGGGGTTTATTATAGAAACATACAGAAAGCAGATGAGATGAATCACTTAAAATTTGAGAAATAGATCTTTACTTGTCGGTGGCCGTGATGCTTTTAATCTCTCTACACCCCTCAAGGCACCCCTGTAAGGGGTAAACATTGTGTAAGTGGACCTTACCTTGCGTTTGTGGTGTGAGTGTGTTTGTGTGTGTGTGTGTGAGTGTGTGTGTGTGTTTGCAGGCAATTGCGGATATTGGATGATCATTGGATGATCAGTCTTTAGTGAAGTGAGCAAAGTATGGATCGGGGAGTCCATCAGAACTTTTGGATTGGCCTCTCCTCTCCTCCACATCTCCCCTGCCCCACTTTGTTAGCACATTCAAATGAGGCTGATATTCAATCAGTGAAGATTAACTTGCCCAAGGTAAGACCAGCTTTTTTTTAACATTCCCAGAAAAAGCCAAATAAGATTATGCATATGAGCAAATTATACTGAGATGAGTAGAGTTTAATATATGGTAATTATTTGACAGGATATACTTACACACCGATTAGCATATCTCCAAGACCAGACAAAGATAGAGGGAAGCAGTGTGTGAGGAATGAAGGCGCAGTTCCGTCTGATAAGGACTGGTGTGTG
>JAIFZK010000020.1:11290000-11335000 GCA_027481765.1 Tenualosa thibaudeaui | reverse complement strand
TGCCCCTCTCCCAGAACCCCACACAAACCTCCACTCCTCCTCCACCCTGAACCCCCCCCCCCTCCCCCCCAACCCCAAGCCCACTCCCCTCCCCTCTCCAACCCTTTGCGGTCCACCCATCCTGTCTCTACTGCCTGCACAAATTAGCACAATGTGCAGGCAGGGCGCCTCAGCTGGCCTCCACACCCCACTTGACACAGGCCTGACCTCGCCTGTGTGTCTCCCCGGCTGGCTGGGCCCTGCCCGGGGTGGGCTGTCACTCCAGCAGCCCTCGTTGCCAACTGCCCAGGCCCAAGGGAGGGGCGGCCGCCTGCCAGGGCTGAGAGAAGGAGAGAGAGACAGAGAGAGAGAGGGAGGGAAAGAGAGAGAGAGGGAGAAAGTGAGTGTGAGAGAGAGAGTTGGTGTGAGTGCATGTGTGAAAGAAAGAGTGTGCCAGTGAGACAGAGAGAGAGAGAGAGAGGGAGAGAAAGAAGGAGCATGTGTGTGTATTTAGTGTGTGAGTGTGATTCTGTGAGACTGTGATTATTGTGTCATTTTCTGTCTCTGTCTAAGTGCGTGGTACTGCACTGAGAGTGAGTGATTGAATGCCACCTTTAGTCTGTGTGTGTGTGTGTCTGTGTGGAAACCAATGGGAGCGTACTTATACAAAGGAGGGGGAGAGCAGGAGGAGGAGCAGGAGGGGAGTCTAGCAGGAGCTTGGTGAGTGTGAGGCAGGCTGGATGCGGAGGAGAGGAGGAGGAGGGGGCTGTTGGTAGTGAAAGGTGTCGGGAGCGGGGGCTTTGGGGTTGCCTGGTCAATTAAATTCACATTGAGGATAAATGATTTGCAAATGATATACAAACAAGTAAGTGTCCCGTACTTGAGCGATATCAAGTGCTCCTCTCTCCTGGCCTATTGACAGAGGGCACACACTGCTAGCATCTGCCAATGCTCTATAGATTTCTTCACACACTCACTCACGCGTCTGCTGATAACGCTGCCTGCTTAGATAATGTTGTCCAAATGTCACAAGTCACTTTGTATACGCTAACATGAAAGAGCTTCATTAAAACATTGAAGCATTGAAAGCTCCCATACCGGATGGGGTGAACTGGTGGAATTACCAAAGCTAAGGGTTGAGTAGTTCACAAGTTCACAGTCGTGGTTTTATTACGTGTGTGTGATGCCACTCTCTTTTTTGTCCACTCGTAAAGCCATATACTGTGTCTCCTTCCACACACACACACGACAAACACAAACAAGCCAGCCTTTTTCACAGAGAGGCGTTGGAAGGAGTGTGTGTGTGTGTGTGTGTGTGTGTTTGGGGGCGGGGGGCGGAGGGGGGTCACAGTCATTGAAGCGGGTCTCTTTTTTTGGCTCGGGGGTAAGGGGGGGGTTGTGGGGGTATGTGTTTGAGTGAGAGGCGTGTAACGGCCCCCTCCACCCTCTCTCTGAGGAGTTGATGATACTAAAGACACTAAACAGAGTCCCGGCTGTGACAGTGGGGGTGGAGGTGGTGGTGGAGGAGTCGAGAGGGGACATGAATGGGGAGGGGTTGGGGTTGGGGTTGGGGGGGGGGGGGCATGAGGGGGGAGCGGCGGCCCCTGTGCCATTCTGCTCTTTTACAACTTTACAAAATAGGCTTTTAATTTTCCTGAGCGGCCGGGGCGTGTGCAGCCTGCCTGCATCAATCACCATCACGAGGCTGCAGGCGAGGCTGCTCTCCCTGGGGTCCTCCTCTACGCTGCGCTTCTCTTCCCCTCTACCATACCATCTCTCATTCTTCCTTTCTCTCTCTCTCTGTTTCTGTCATTGCTGCCCACAGCGCCCCACACTGCCAAGCCCTTGTGTCAGCTGCTGAACTGATTCAACTCTGATGTCTGTTGGTGTGTGTGTGTGCGCGTGTGTGTGTGTGTGTGTGTCTTTCAGAGGTTGATGCTGGCAGGAGGAGTGGTGTGATGACAGACTGCACACTCCTCTCTCTGATGGGGATCTGTGTCATTCCAGTAAGATCAGGCAAAAGAACTTATTTCTGCAACAGGGTCAAAACTATCAGCCAGACGTTGGGCTCTTTAATAGATCAGCTTGATGCTTGATCAGCTTTTCTTGCTATGCTCTTGTACGTCAGTCTATTGTTTCTTTAATCTGAGACACTGTCTCTTTAAAGTATTTTTTATCAGTTTTTATTTATCTATCTATATACTTATATCTATATATCTATATATAATCTCTCTCTATATATATTTTTTTTGTTTTGTTTTGTTTCATTGTTTTATCATAATATTAGTTTTGTTAGTATCACAATGTCAGTGTTATTATTATATGACTAAAGGAGATTGTATGATAGTCAACATACTCCTGAAAACAGGAAAGTAAATGATAGCATACTAGCTAGATAGATAGTTGTCCACTTACAGTAACTATACAATCACAGATAGATGGAATTAACATGTTACAATGTAAATCATCTATCATTTTCATTAATAGCTTTAAAGCATTTGCTATTTTCTGTCATTTCCTCAGCATTCTGAACTATATATGTAGTAGTTTTAGAATATTGTATAAACAAATTACAAGGCCATGCTAAGCTATTTTTAAACAATTTTGCAAAGAATTGGGATTAATCCACATCCTATCCCTCCATATGCAAACATGCCAAATCAATAAGGATTAATTTTCTGACTGTGCCTGCTTCCATATTTGGATGTATCTTTTTGAAGGTTTATATTTTACATTTTTGTACACTGTCTGTCTCTGAGATGTAATTCCACAATGTGGACCCTCAACATCCCTTTTCCAGGCAAACATATTGATTTTCACATCTAACCTGTAAGTTTTACACCATTTAAAAATAATAATAATAATACAATCTTTGAGGGTGTTATGTTTGCTGGCAGCTCTTGAGTGTGATCTGGGATTGGTTTGGATGAGGGGCTGCCTGGGAGAGTCCCATTGTGAGAAATAGCCCAGAGCTCCCCACAACCTGAGGTGGGAGCCCCTCTGTCTCCCCATCTGCCCTTTTAACCCCTGCATGGTCAGACGAGGGAGTTGCCTCAGTGGGTGAAATTACAGTGTATCCCCAGTGTCCCCATGTTTGAATTGTGTGCGTGTGTGTGTGTGTGTGTGTGTGTGTGTGTGTGTGTGTGTGTGTGTGTGTGTGTGTGTGTGCAAGAGAGAGAGAGAAAAAGAGAGAGACAGACAGAGATTGGTAGAATATGTGAAAATATGTGGCCAGTGCACTGCACTGCACTGCACAGGACAGGTGCAGAGTCTGTCAACTGGAACCAAAGACAATGACAATCCAAGGCCACTTTGAAGGTCACTGAATAGATATAAGATGGGCTTATTGTCCCTTCTTAAATTTTAAACAGTGTTGATACAAGAGATTTTTTTACTCAACAAAAAAATACCGTTTCGCTTTGTTTACAATGGATAGGATCTTTCATCCCACCTAGATGCATTATATAACAGATTTAATAGCCTGACAGAAGTACATTTTAAAGCCATTTACATATTGCTCCATAAGGACTTGCAGCCATAGATCAATATTTGTCTGCGGTGTTTGGCCACTGATGTTTGCTCCAGCTTTCAGGCACCAAATGTTTGGCCTGTGCAATGACAGCATGGACTGCTAGCTGAGCTGTCGGGGGAGAGGGGGAGCAAGCACAATGTGTAGCAGATTATGTAGTAAAAATGCTGCTGCTAGCTCTCTCTCTCTCTCTCTGTCTGTCTCTCTCTTTCACCCCCACACCCCCCTCTCCCAAATCTCTTCCTTTTGCTCTTTCATCCTTTATTTCCATCTCTTTCACTCTTTTACATATCCCCTCAGCCCTTTCTCTCGCTCTCTCTCTCTCTCTCCCTCTCTCTATCCCTCTTGCCTTTCTCTCTCCCTCTCTCTGTCTCCTCTTCCTTTCACTCACTCCATCCTTTCTCTTCTCACTCTATCCTTTCTCTCCTCTTCTGCCCTCTGCTTTCCCTCTCCCTACCTCCCTCTCTCTCTCTCTCTTCTTGTCTCCTCCGCCACAGGCTCTAATCTGATAAACAGAGCCGAGAGGTGTGATAAGGCCGGGCCCCGAGCACAGGGCCCCCCTCGCCGAGCCGTTTAGTATGCATAGAGCTCAGCTATCTGCTCCACCGCACCTTGACTTGCACTGATCAGCTCCTCTGACAACGGGTCCTCCACCCTCCCACGCCCTCCACCCATAACTACACCCCACCACCCAAACACCCAAACACACCAAACACACACACACACACATACACCCGACATACACCCACCACCACCCCCACTATCCAACCCAACACCCCCACTATCCAACCCTAACACCCCTACAAGCACCTTCCTGCCCCTGGGGTGCACCCAGGGCAAAGCATGGACATGGACAGAGCAGGAAGGCCAGAAGGGGACTGTACCTGCTCTGCATGCATACAAGACATTGTGTTTCTCTGTAGGCCTCAACATTCAGCAGGAACCTTGTTCCATAGATACCATTATTTTCCAAAATCATATAAAAGCCCTTTTCTTGACATAAATATATCAATTCAAAGTACATCCACATTTGGAAATACTCCAAAGCACTATTTATGGGAGAGGAATCACAGTTGAGTGGATAATTATGGCTTCTCAAACTTTTTCTGCCATGGTCTGTATCACACCTTTAAGGACGCGTCCTCATCTACATGCCCCCTTAATCATGCATGATTATTAATCATCTCCTCATCCACTGGTCGGGGTCGAACCAGCAACCCTTCGGTTACAAGCCCGATGCCTTAACCAGTAGGTCATGGCTGCCCCGTCTCCTTGCCTCCTCATCCCCTTGTCTCCTCATTCCTTCATTTCCCAGTCCCCTCGTCTCCTCATCTATTTGTCTCCTTGTCTCCCGGCTCCTGTCTCTCTCCTATAGTCTCCTCTCCAGTGCTCTCCCCTCTGCCACTCAGAGGCACGCTGCTTGGTGATAATGGATCTGGGGGAGCCGAGCTGTTGGCTGCTATCTGCTCCCAGTGCCACTGAAATGGGATTTGGGCTTTGGCGCAGTATAGGTAGAGGTTATTATCGTTCAGGCAGGGCCCGAGCTTGAGGAAGCAGGACACAACTGGGGTCCAAAGAGATGGCAGAGACTGTTGGTGGATCTGTTTTTTTTAATGTTTGTCTTTTTTTCCAGTTCTTTTTTTTCATCTGTGCTGACAATGGGAGATAAGACAAAGTGTGTTGTTTGCAGTCCCTTTTCCTGGTGCGGCCCATTAGAGGTGGCCCTTTATCTGATGGTTTGTGAGGACTTGTGGTCGCCTAGTCCACCTAGACACCAACAATCAGCCCGTGACCTGTCCCCTGATGATGACCTCACCTGTGCCACAGTAGAGAAGTGTAGCCTGATGTACATATGGACAAAAAAAAAGGATCTGTAAAATAGGTTTCATGCAGCTGCATGACTTTTGTATGTATTTGTGTGTGTGTGTTATTTTGCTCCTATTCAAGTGCTCTCCTGGCTTATTTTCCTTTATTTTTATCGTTCCATCTGGCTGCTAGTCACACATTAATCAAAATTCCAAACAGGCTCCTCTGGCGGCGTTATCAACTCACGGCTGATGGGAGCACTAGCCCAGGAGAGGGGACGCCTGCACAGGGGGAGGAAAACAACACACTGCACACCATCAAATAGGTATGTGTGCGTGTGTGTGTGTGTGTGTTTGTGTGTGTGCATGTACATGTTTGTGAGGACACAAATGTATGAGTGTGTTTTTGTGTGCTTGTGAGAATGTGTGTGTGTGTGTGTGTGTGTGTGTGTGTGTGTGTGTGTGTGTGTTGGTTGGTTGGTGTTGTTGGTATGATTTTGGTAGAGTGTAAGCATGTGAATGCTTGTATAAGAGCAGGTATATATATATGCATTTTGCATGTGTATACTGTGTGTGCGTGTGTGTGTCTGTGTGTGTGTGTATCTATATTTGTCACTGCTCAGTTGGTGTGACAGTATGCATTTCAATTTCTCAGCTTTCACAGTAACAGACAGATGCTGCTTTAATGCATGCTACAGGTATCACAGTTTTTAAGAAGTAAACCATTGCAGACAAAAAGAAATCACTGTAAAATGAAAGACAGACAACCATTTGTTGGACAACCGTTTGTTTATGATTGGATAGGATAGTTCTTTGGCTTCAAACTTGATATATGTGATTCAGATGGAGAGGTCCCTCTATCCAACCATCAGGCAAAGATAGAGGCATTGTCCTGAGCTGAGAACTGATTGCTAGCATCTGATTTGCAGGCACAGCAGGTCAGTAAAGCCAGAGATGGTAAAAGGGGAGCGAGAGGCACAAACATTTGTTAAGGTCTGTGTTCTATTCTTGCAAGGGGGGTGTCCCCTTTTATGCAGACCAGTCGAGCCCTCATTTATATGCTGATAGAGAAGATCACTGAAAAGTTTATATTGAGATGTGACACTCTCAGTTATGCAGAGTGGAACTATTCACATTTGCTGCCATTGTTATTTATTATGTTGCTCTATCTTGGTCAGTATTAAGTGATCTTTGGCTCTTTGGATGCATCTTGTCCACTCTGACACAGCAGGTCAGTAAAGCTGTCTGGGCCCAATAAACTTCAATTCAATTAGTCTCCTATGCTCTCTCCCTTTCTCTTTCTCTCTCTCTCTTTCTCAATTTCTCTCTGTGTCTGTCTCTCCCTTGTTGTCCAGGATGGGGTGTAATGACTGGCAGTGCATCTGATGTAGGTGCAGGGAGGGACGTTCACTGTAATCTACAGATTTAACATAGGGGGAAGGCCGGTAAGGCGGCTAAGTGAGCACGAGAGTGAGTGAGCGGGGGCCAAGCGTGAGGGTCTGATTTGCCGTGTCAAATAGGACCACCTCCTCCACCGCATGCAACAGCACCAGGCTCTCAATGTTTCATTTCACACTCGCTTTGCGCAGACAACAACAATGACAAAAAAAGAAACCTGCTGATTTGACAGCAGAGAATATTGAATTAACCCATTGTTGCAGCGTCTTTGTCGCATGTAAACATTTGTTTGTTTGTTTGTTTTTCGCTTTTGTTTTCAATCCATCCCCACCCCATGCATCCTGCCAGTCTCGGTCAGAGCGGGAATAATTAGGGGAGGCATTGAAAACTAATAATGTTATGGATTAATGTGGGAGAACTTGACAGAGGCACATCATTGAGTGAGACAAATCCATGATATAAATTGGCAGACAAAGCAGGAGCCAGTCAATACGGATTACAGCTAAGCCTCTTCTCTTTGTTGGCGTTTGGGCTGGCATTGATAGGCTCTCACAGGTCTGCAGAACCACACTATGCCAGGCTTATGGGGGGTGCGGTTGGATACCGGGGGTAGGAGGGGCACTTGGTATGCGGGGGATGGGGCAAGGGGGTGGTGGGGGCACATGGAGCTGGGCACTTTGCCATAACACCACCACTACCACCACCATCGCAACTCCCAATTCTTCCTCCACTTCCTTCATCCATTCTTGGGACCCCCCCTCCAACAGCCCCCCACCACAATCACAACCATAACCACAACTGCCACCTCTTCCAACCCACCTACGCATCTCCCCAAAGCCCAGGATTCTTCTCCCAAGGCACCCAACTGGCACAGCCAAGCCGTGTTGGCGCCAGCTGGGCAAACACTCAAGTCATTGACAAAATAAACACCCAGCAAACAGAGGCAAAACAAGAGCAACAAACAAACACAAAAGAGCGTGCTGAATAAATCATAAGGCAGTCTTGGCTGGAGCCAAGACGACACCTCAGGACAAGAGCTAGCACTCACATGAAGATGCTAGCAGAGGGGTAGAGAGAGTCAGAGAGAGAGAGAGAGCAGAAGTGCTGGCTCTATTGAGGAGATGGTAAAGGTGTGGTAGTGTGATTATTTTTACATTGTTTCATCTGTGGATGGATGTAAAGATATTGGCCTGCAGTAAGGTCAGTGATGACTCATGAACAACTGAACTGACTGTGGCTAACCAGCTCTTGTAGAATAGCATGAACTGAACTGACTGTGGCTAACCAGCTCTTGTAGAATAGCATGGTGGCACTAGCTGTGCTTTTTAGAGTCCCCTGTGGTTCTGGCAAAGAAGCTGGGGGAAGCATTTCCCTAAGCCTTCTGTTTGTGTTTGTGTTTGTGTTTGTGTGTGTGTGTGTGTGAGTGTGTGTGTGAGAGAGTGTGTGTGTGTGTCTGTGCGGACACAGCCTTAAAGCCTGGTAAAGAACAGTGTAACTGGAGGTAAAGCAGGGCTAACACTTCCTCGACAGCCATCTTTATTACTGCCCTAGTCACTTCCCCCTTTATCTGTCACACAACAGCCAACCACCAGGACGGAAAAATCAATTCAAATCCAAATCTGTTTACATCTATAAATACCAGTGACTCAAGTGGAATGCACCAAGCATGAATGCATTTTCCTCAGCACTGTGTTTGTCATCAACATATGTTTACAGAAAAATAAGAACAATTAATTCAATAATAAAAGAATGACGTGACCTCCATCCACCTCTTTCCTCCTCCTTTTCTACTTTGTTTTGCAAGAAAGGAGCCCAAGCTGATGGGATGTGTGTGTGTGTGTGTGTGTGTGTGTTGGGGATGGGGGGGGGGGGGTCTTTTTATTCATTTTTTATTAATTCATTCTTGTTTTATAATTCTTTAATTTTTATGTTAATGACCATTTGAGGCTGAATGAGACCATTCTGATGACATATCTCCAGTCCCGATCCCCCGGCCAGCTTAGTGGCCCCAGACGAAAATAGCGGCGAAATCCGGGGGGCGAATAATGGGGGGGTGCGGGGGGGTGAGAAGGAGAGGATGGAGGAGGGGGTGGGGGCGAAGCGCGGGTGGATTTGGTGCAGCTGAGGCTTTGCATTCAAATCGTCGGCCGTCTCGGCAGAGTCCCCGCACCGCTTTATCATGTCCCTACAGCCAGCAGCTTGTTTATGAATAAAAAATGTGGCAGGGTACCAGAGGAGTGAGTTGTCTTTGTTTTGTCAAGTGTGCCGAGACAAAATGCTTCCCGCTCGCTCCTCTCTCTCCACACACACACACACTGCTATCCCTACTCTCCCCACTGTATTCCCTCCTCGCATCTCTAGAGACATGAGGGGGCAGCTGAACCCCCAGACCCCCTACCTGACAAACTGTTGCCATGGGAATAGCTGTCCCTTGGTGATCCTTGCAGGCAACATGCCCTGCCACCCCACTTAGATCCTCTCTCTCTCTCACAAACGCACACACACAGACACACACACACACAGACATGCACACACACACACACACTTTCACACCCCAAAACCAGGCCCCTCAATCCTACCAAACAAACCCCAACAAACACTCAACAACTGAAGAAAAGCTTTAGTCCCCCTTGCCACACACACACACTCTCTCTCTCTTTCTCTCTCTCACACACACACACACACACGCACACACACATACACGCACTTTTCCCTTCTGCACACTCTCATATCCACATGCGCAGACACACACACACACACACTCATGCACTCCCACTTACACCCCTCGGTTTTCTGCTCACTCCTACAAGTTCTGTTAAATATTCATGAAGTGAGACTACAGGAGGGACCCTGACTCTTTCTTCTCTCCTTCCCTCTGTCTCTTTCCCTGGGCCTTTGTTGGGGAGTGCTGTCCTGCCTTTCAAGGGAGAGCCGGGTCG
This sequence comes from Tenualosa thibaudeaui, assembly GCA_027481765.1. NCBI lineage: Eukaryota > Metazoa > Chordata > Actinopteri > Clupeiformes > Clupeidae > Tenualosa > Tenualosa thibaudeaui. Next base: position 11,325,350 of record JAIFZK010000020.1, on the reverse strand, counting down.
CGCTGACAGCCAGTCGGCCTTTGATGGATTTATTAGACCCCACCAGTTGTCTTTAAAGTCAGGCTTGTGGAGAACGTGCTGTTCGGCGGTGTAATCTCTGTAGAAAGAAATACCTCCCCCTCCCACACACACACACACATCCCTGCCCCAAGCTTTGCCCACCTCTGGCATGTTTGGTCTGTAGGAGAGACTTCAAATGACACACACACACATACACACACACACACACACAAACACAAAGCAAACCTATTTGTACAGATGCATGCGCACCATGTGCACACAGGGTAGGGTATGCTCCAGGGTGTGCTGCATCAGGGTAGAAACTCTTCAAAATAACTAGTTTTAGATTCCTCATCATCTCCATCAGTATGTAATATCATAAGTTCAGCTATTGACATAGACAATATAGACATATTGGCATAGACAATATATGTATCTGCCTCAGACTCTGGTAAGCCATCCTGATTCTGGTCATCCTACACATGGGCATTTATTTACCTTGCAGTAATCAGTGGTCAGTGTAAATTTCAGTGTTCAAAAAAAAAAGGATTGAGTCTTATTTGGGTTTCAAATTTTCCAATTTCCTCTGTAAAATATCAGAATTACTGTGGCTTATTGAAATAGTAGGCAGATCACACAAAAATGCATCATAATAAATGAGAAAAGTAATGTGAAGCTAATCAAGACTTTTAGTGTGACTACAAGATTATCAAATGTGGTGCAAAACATTACAATGCTACAAGAATAAAAGTTATTTCATTACAGTAATCCTGCTTTTGTCAGGTCAAACTTCTAAACCTGAACAGATCTGGAGTCTCTGGCATTACGTTCTTTTAGAGAAAACATCTGTTGTTGTCACCAAACAGACTCATTTTTTCTGAGTTAAGAAAGAACATTGTTTTTTTTCTCTCCCCTTTGTGACTAAAGAATCTGGTATGTCACTAAGCACTTTGGCCTCACTTTTTCAAAGGGGTCCGGAATGCTCTGCTGAAAGGGTTGTTTTGTCCAGGCCGCTTGTGCCTCATCTCGCGGCTTAACGTGGCTTTCCTTGAGGTGATTAGCAGGCTGGGTGAGTAACCGAGTGAATGAGCAGGGCTTTTCTGGGGGTGAGAAAGCCGCCCCTCCTGTGTCTATCTGAAGGTGTAAGGCGGTCCGGAGTGAAGGGGCAGTGTCTCTGTGTGTGTGTTTGTGTGTGTGTGTGTGTGTGTTTGTGTGTGTGATTGGGGGTGGGGGCAGTTGGTAGAGGGGGCGGCTGTCGTGTCTCGATGCCCGGGAGGACTGGCGTGTGGCAGGCTCAGCCCAGTTCCCTTTCTCCCTCTCTTTCTCTCTTTTTTTTCCTCTCTCTCTCACTCTACCACCTCAGCTTGTGCGTTGCGCGGATTGGCAGCACGGCAGCCTGCCCAGGCCATGGTGGCCGCTGCCAGCCTGCCCGCTGAACCATCTGACACACATTCACACCTCGCCCTGCTGGGCACCGCCGGCCTCTGACACCGTGCCTCAGAATGGGATGCTCAGAGCAGACACACACACACACACACAAACACACACACAGACATACACACTCAGGAACACAAGTACATACACACTCTGTGTGTATTATATATGACCCTTCATAGAAGAACTCTATTCTGTGCATATGTGGTGAGCCTGTATACATGAACAGACATGCATGTATAACCCATGTTATAGGTTTCTGTCAGAATGACCTCAGACATGGTAATGACAGCGCAGTGTGACTGGTGATTGTTTAAGTGTGTATATCATTTGTATCAGCCTGGACACATGAGCAAAATCTATGCTTCCTAAAACCTGTCTAGTCACTGGTTTCTTTTTTTGGTATCGTTAATGTGTGCATGTATAATTACATATGCACATGCATATGTAGATGTGGCCCAGTGTGCGTGTGTGTGTGCGCGCCTGTGTGCGTGCACGTGTGTCCACAGACGTGTGCATGCATGTGACATGCTTATCACACATCCCTGCCACTTGTCAAAACATGTCGTCAGCCGCGGTGGGTCTTCGGCAGGGGCGATTGAGGAGAAGTTAATGAAAAGACCTGACGAGCTCGGCATGTGTGTGACGCCACCTCCACCAACCCTGACCATCAAACCCACCCCCCGCTCTAACAACCGCAACCACCGACCACCAACACCCCCCCCTCCTCCTTCACCCTCCTCACCCCCCTCCGGTTGCCTGCATTTGTGTCAAAGTCGGCGCAGGACGCCAGGTCTCTGACACAGGTTACTGGCACAGCATGGACAAGTTTCTCCTCGCGCTTTCCTCTCGCCTCACTGGGAACCACCTGCCCTTTGCAGCCAAATCACTGACGTACGCGCACTCTCCAACATTCTGCTTGTCCATATGCCCACTGTACAGCCCTGCAAACACCATGACTGGAGAATCTTCAGACAATGTCTGATAAGGGCTCTGTGACATGCTTGCAGTAGGTAGATGCCTCTAACTTCATTATGTATCAATTCCAAATGGTTACAAATTTAAGAAAATGAGATTCTGTGTGTAGGAGTATGTTTATATAATCACTTGATATCAGGTCAGAATTGTAGGCTGTATGTTCTTGGCTTTACCAGCATCCTTTATTCCTTTTCCTTTTTTAAGTACATGGTTGCTCCCTCTCTCTCTCTCTCTTTCTCTCTCTCTCTGCTCTGTCTCTTTCCCTTATTTGCTTATCATTGCTTCTCACTGTCTCTCTTTCTCTTTCTCTCTCTCTCTCTTCTTCCTTCTCTCCTCCTGCTCTTCTCTATCTGCGGCAGCTCAGCGGTGACTCTTCTAATCTCTTGTGCTCAGGCTGTGTGGCACACGCCGGCCTCTCGCGGGCTCACAGATGCCCTCTATCCGTGGGGGCACTTCCTGCGCAGGTGTTCCACGGGGCGCGGGCAGCATGGGGTGGCACGCGGGCATGCGAGGGCCAGGCCGGGGGCCATGGTGCTGCAGAGTCCCCCGCAACCCTACCCACCCCCTCTGTGTGGCAGAGACAGACTGCCACGCACAGTCTCACACACGCAGATGCACAAAGAGACACACACTCACATTTAAAGTTGTTGTCACATACACAAGTGCACACAAAAACACATGTGAACTTGATCATGTCTGAAATACACACACACACACAAGCAGATGTCACTTTAGAGCATCTGAAGGTCAGTTGACCTGACATGTGTCTCCTCTTTTTTTTCTGCTGACTTGATCGAATTTTGATAGTTGTACTTTTGCCTGTCGCTGGCATCTCTTAATCAATGTTAATTGGCTCCAATTAGCAAATGTTAATTAATGATATTTACTTCAAATTAAAGGTATGAATGGTCCCAGAGGGTTTCCTGTTCATCTAATTAGAAACAATTAGCTGCAATTAACACGTGTAAATGAGATGCTATTGAGTCCAAAACAAACAGAGTGTAGCCTGCCCAATTCCCATGCAGTTTAACCTGTGCAGCGAGGGTATGTGTGTGTGTGTGTGTGAGTATGTGTGTGTGCATGTGCATGGGTTTTGTGTGTACATGTGTGTGGGAGGACTGGACTGGAGTGGAGTGTGGAGGGCCCCTGACGGCACACACTTCTGCCGCAGTGCAAAGAGCTGGCCAGCAGCTTTCCAGTCCAGAACGGAGTGGTGCATTTGCATGGAATACCTCTCAGCAGACCACTGAATTTCCATATGTGGGATTCCCTGAGTGTGGTACACAAATGCACAGCTATTTGAGTGGGGGCTGTGTATTTAAGCAGGTGTTCTTGCTCTGTTCCTGCTTTGGAATGTGATGACTAGACAATCATTAGGATTCTGTCAGCATCTCTTGTTATGGGAACATTTCTAGATAGAATGGAATCATTGGAATGGAATGCAGTGGTGAGCTCCTGCAAAGAAAATTGCTCTAAAATTATTTTTGTTTGTTTTGGTTTGTTGCATGTTTGTCTATATGCTTTTTGATGTTTATTATTAACAAACAGTCATTAATTGTTAACTGACAGTTAATTGTCAGTCAAAACATAGTATGATGCAGCTACTGGCTTTGTATACTAAAAAAGCCAGTTTTTGCATATGAAAAAATATCCTCAGGCAACTGTGTTAAAAACTCATTTTTAAGCTGCCAACCCCCTCTATGCTCTCGAAGAGTCCAATAGAATATGATTTTCCACAGGCACAACAGACTGCCTTTTACCTGAATCTTAAATCCTCTAACAGAAGCCAATTTCAATGCATCTGAAGCCTCTGAGTTCAATTATGGCAGTGACATAGCTATGGTATCAATGAGCACTCTGAGTTGACATCAATAACTTTCTTACACCTTGAAGGCTTCATTTGAAAAGATGCAGATTATTTTATTAGATCCCCCCCAATACACACACACACCCTCCATTTTCTCGCTGGTTGAATAAACGGCAGAGGAAAGCCTTTTTCCCCTTACAATCCCAGGTTCTGAGCAAGCCTTAATCTGAGTTTGCAGTTTTGCAGCACGTTGACAGAAATCTCCCCTTAGCGTGGTGTGGTTGTGCACTGCATTAGTCTCCAGGTTTAACAGCAGTGAGCGGGGGGACGCCTCCAATACTTACCGCCATAACAATCACAGAGGTTTTCCGAGCTTGGCGGTGGAGAGGGAGCTGCTTTGTTCTCGTGATAAGAAAGAAAGGGAATACAGGCGATGGGAAAGCAATCCAGGGGCTGAACAAATCTGAGAGAGGCATTATGGGATGGTAAACACGTCTGCAGTTAAGAGGCACCGGATTTGCTGTTTCTTATTTTGGGGACGTGCTGTATTTGGAGTGGAACACAAAGAGAGACGGTGCCATAGGGTAGAAGAGATGGGGGTGGGGGGAGTGGAGGGGTTTGGAGGAGGGTTGGAGGGTTATGAAGGCAAACCCAAGAGAGAGAGAGCAAGAATGAAAAGACAGAGAGAGAGAGAAGGAGGGAGAGAATGACAATGAAAGAGATAGATAGAAAGCAAGAGAGAGAGGACAGGGAGGGGTGGATAGTGTCTGGGGATATGTGCCGTATCTGTGGACAGTTCATACATAGCATCGACAGCTCATAACCCTGTGGCTCTCAAAGCCATCTCTTCACCCCAATGAGATACTGGAGTCTGCCCCCCATTCCCCATCGCCTGTGTGCACCACCCACCCCCCTTTCTCCCCCCTTTCGTTGGCACATCCATCCAGGCCTGATGCTGCTGCTGCTGCTTCTGTGAACACTGTAATCAGAGCCCACTGACAGTCACTTCCTCCCTCTCAGCTCTATATATCATTGTCCATTGCTTTTCACTGCGGCCTCAATGATATCTGTTTCACTCGGGGTGGGGGGGGGTTTCCATGGGTGCTTGTGAGCTTCCTGCTGTGTTGGTGAATATGTGACTAAGTTCTATCGGCAAAGTAGGTCATAGCCATGGATTTAATGTTTTTATATTAGATATTAATATAGATTTTGCAAATTCTTCTAGTTGGTCAAATTGTATATCAAATGAGTACCCTCAATGTTTTTGTTACAGTCTGGCTCATGAGAACACAGTAAAGGTCAGGCAAGTTAGTCGATGCACTTCAGAAAGAAGAGTCCCAAACATTCACAATTTCAAGTGCAGTTACTCTTTATTGATATTTGCTTTATGTCCATAGTCATCCAAGGATCAATGTACACATTAAATATTTGCACCAATCGCCCCCCTACCTCTCTCTCTCTCTCTCTCTCTCTCTCTCACACACACACACACACACACACACACACACCTCCTCCTCTATCCTCCCCATCCTAGCCTCAGACAGAACAGGCAATTAGTGTCTGCTTTTTCCACTGTACTATCTCTAATAAATGTCATGGTGCGTGCCGGCTTGGGGTTGCTGTACGTCTGCCAAACCCTAGATCCCTGATCATCCCATGGCTGCCTTCACATTATCTGTGTTTACTCAGAGTAAAAATATATACCAGCCTAATCCAATAAGGCCCATGGAAAATGTACATAAGCCATTTACAGAGAAAATTACTAATAGCACTTCAGATGGGAGTCAAATGCAGCTTTGCTGTGTTTTGTTCTTGTGCTTTAATATGTTTTTTCTTCCCTTCTCTTGTTTTCTTCATCCATGGCTTGTAGATGGGGAGGTCTGCTGGGGTCTGTGTGTGTGTGTGTGAGTTTGTCTATGTCTGTGTGTGTGTGTGTGTGTGTGTGTGTGTGTGTGTGTGTGTGTGTGTGTGTGTGTGTGTGACTGTGAGTGTGCTTGTCTACACATAAGCTCCCCACTCTCCTCCTCCACCACCACCACAAGCACTCTAATGTTCTCAGTGTTTCAGGCTTAAAGAAGGTGAACTCTCACCCATCCTTGCTGCTGCCAAGCAGAGATAAAAGTTTCTTGAACTGTGAATTACACGTGGAAGTCGATAACACCGGAACACAATCAGCTTTTACACTGAGGATTGGGCACAGGTGAATAGCATGTCCCCTTTTCAGAGCTGTCATGGGGAGACAGGCTATACAGCTCACCTGGAGGTCTCCAGAGCACAGCTTCTCTCCATTGTGAGCAAGACCAGTGAAGAACCACATATCTTATTAAGGCCTCTGCCTATTCTCTGACAACAGCTACAATAACTGAAAAATTAATGGCCAAAATAATAAAGCCCTAATACTGATACTGATACTTTTCCTTTCTCTGACAAGGTCTCAGACATAGTCGTCTTCTCGGCTGTAAGGTCTCCTGCAAGCCTCCTGTGCTACAGAGTGTGGGTATGTGCATATATTGTGCTTTTAAAACTCGCTTTTCTCCTGGTGGTTCACCAACCGCACCAGCTATTCTTTGAGCCCCTGGCGTCAACCTTGAAATAAGTTGCTCAGTTACAGGAAGGACTTAAATGACACAGGACTTAAATGCTATCAGCCTGTATGTGTGATTGTGTTTTACAGTGACTAACGGTAGGAAAAAATACATCCGTGCTGCCATCGCCTGTGGAGAAGGAGTCAGAGACAGAGGAAGAAGGCAGATGTGAGATTGAGCTTTTTTTAGTAGTCATAAGGATATACAAAGCAAAGCATGACTGTCTTGTAATGCATTACACTAAAAATAGGAAGGATTTAGTAGTTATACCGTGAATAATAACACTCCTACTTCTAATTACGAATTATTGTATGTATATTGGTGTTGTTAAGTGTTACTAAATTAATACTCAAGTTGTACATAGACTAGATTTTTTTATGTATTTCCTTTCTTCACAGAGAGAAAATATAAACAAATACAAGAAAGTATTCAATCAGAAAATGATTATCTCCTATAGTAAATTAACAAATTAAACAAAGACGGAGCACAATTTTGACAAAGCTAGATCTGGAGCTGTGCTGTTTTTTTTTTGTTTTTTTTTGTAATGACTGCTGTTTTTGCTGCCGTTTAAGATTATTATGTATCAACAACAAAATATAGAAGATTATTTTGCGTCTGTCTTCCTTTCTGATCTTTCTCCCCGGAAACCTTGTGACTTGTGGACTTGAGGTAGATGTGTGTGTGTGTGTGTGTGTGTGTGTGTGTGTGTGTGTGTGTGTGTGTGTGTGTACATGTACATGTACATGGGTGGAGAGTGTGGGGTCTGTGTGTATGTTTGGGGGCTGCCTTCTAGAACCGCATGAGCTTATGTATTCACGGGCTGATGAGTCCGATAATCCAAGTTCAAATGTGACTCTTGTGGGGTGGGATTTAAATGATATTATATAGAAATTAGATTTTCTGATCTGAAGCATCTAAGTCTTAGATCCAATCTATGGTTTAATTATACTGTTTTCTTCTAACTGGAGGCAGGTCCTCAGAGTCCCTCCTTTTTTTCTCCATCTTCACCTTTATTCACTGTGCTCCAATCCAAATGGGAGATCCTTTGTGTGCAGGTTGCCTCTATTACAATATCAAGTAACCAAGACGCTACGGCACACTGGTACTGATGGTGGTGGTGGTGATGGGGGGGGCTTGATTCACGAGGCCTTTAAAAAAAAAACAAATAGACACAGAAAACTCACGCATCCTTCCATCCATCTCTCTCCATCAGATATATGGCTATATCAATACCTAGTGCGTGGCGAGGGCCTCCTGGCGCATCACTAACGGCCACGCTTCCGTGCGTGCCCTGAAAAAGGGACTGGTTGGTGTATCTGTAGACGGGGTGTGAGTGTGGTGGTGGTGGTGGTGATGGGGTGGGGGGAGGTTTGAGTGGGGGGGGGTATGATCAACCTGAGATGATCTGATAAGGGGATTCCTGAAGTGCTGATTAGATCGGGGTCATGTTTGTCTTCCAGTAACGGGGATTACATGATTTATTAGAGAGTGAGTGCTAAGCAGCACAGGGTGCTGATTCTCCACCTACACCCAAGAGAGAGAGGGAGAGACAGAAAGCCCATTCCTGAGAAGTTAATACATATTAAAGAGATGAGGCTCATTCCTCTTTCTCTTTTTTATACAACCACAGAGGCAGGAAATGTTTCACCTCATCTGATGGTCCTTCTGATCAAGCATAGATTCTTTCAGCTTAGAGAAAAGAAAAATGAAAAGATGCTTACGTTAGCAAAATATGGATAGTAAAAATATTTTTAGTCCATTTCATTTTTTACAGCAGACTCATCAGGTATACTCTTACGACCCTCAAGCAGTATTTCTGTCTGTTGAAAAACAGAGTTCATGAATGCAATTTCTTTCTCAGTTTTTCTATTGCCGCTGCCTCTGACAAACCACTAGCAATTATATACCAGTATTATACCAGTAATTCCAATGACAGGTTGTTTACCTATGTGGTTCAGATACACCTTGCTGACAATGACAACACTGCAGATTGTGACTGCGACATTTTGCACGTGTGGTGTCGAAGCTCATGTCTGATGAGAGATCTCAGCTGTGTTTTGTTTATATTTTGTCCATCATATCTGATCGTGTCTGAACATGCCTCCACTGGAGCTGTTGTGGAGCGTACTCAGACAGAGGTGGAGCTCTCTACCATCTGGCCAGAGGCAAGCCAGATTGGGGTCAAGGTGGGTGCCCATCCTGTCTCCCTGATGGGCCATCAGTCTACCAGCCGAGTTATTTACGGCCCCTGCAACACACCCGTTCCTCTCCTCTCCTCTCTTCTCTGCTCGTGTCTTTTCCTCTCCTCTCTTCTCCTCTCCTCTCCTCTCTTCTCTGCTCCTCTCTTTTCCTCTCCTCTCTTCTCTGCTTCTCTCTTTTCCTCTCCTCTCCTCTTCTTTCTTCCCTGCTACTCTCTTTTCCTCTCCTCCCCTTTGCTCTTCCCCCTCTTCTTCTTATCTCTTCTCTTCTCCTTTTCTCTCCACTCCACTCCTCTTCCCAGCCTGCATCTGCGACTCAAGGGTGTGAAGATGCCAGCAGCACGCTCCACTGAAGACAAATCAGGTCCTGGCTCCTCATAAAACACACACACACACACACACACACACACACAGGGAGGTCACAACCTTCTAACCTTTTCAACTCACCAGTGTCCCTGCATACAAAACACCCTCCTCCACCAACACACTGTACTGCCCCTTTAGCAAGGCCCAGTGTCCTTCTCTGCTGCACCTGATGGCACGACCAAGAGAGGACCTCCTTACACACACACACACACAAACACACACCAGAAAGGCAATATTCCAACCGCAAGGTTGTGTGTCTGCAACACCACAGCACACTGACAAAACAGAAGGGAAAAGAAGAAGAGAAAAAAAAACAATTTGCTTTCCCACCCACTGTCTCCACTCTGGGGTGTCAGCGGGTGGTAAAGAGGAGGGAGTCCCTGTTTTTTTTTTTCTTCTTCCAGTCGTGCGGATATCGCTGCGTAACTGTACGCTGCTGCTCGGTTCTGCTGGAGGGCAGCAGAGCTTCGGCTCATTCCAGCCAGCGCTCGGCTCGCAGTGGGAGGCCTGTGACTATACTCTCTCTCTCTCTCTCTCTCTCTCTCTTTCTCCCTACTTTTCTCCCTCTCTGTCTCTTTGCCATCCTCTGTGTCCGAAATCTCTCTTCTCCCTGTTTGTCTCATGTTGGCAGAAAATTAAAGGAAGAAAAAAAAACTCTCTGATTGCCATGTCCTTGTTTCCTGTGCTTTGAGATCTTACTTTTTTATACCATGAATTCCCTGTGTGTTTTGCTGGGGTTCTTAAGGTGTGTGTGTGTGTGCATGAAAGAGAGAGAGAGAAAGAGAGTTAGAGGGAGTTCTGTATGACTATCTGGATCTTTCCTTTTAGTGGTAGGAAATCTGGGACCACAATGCATCCTTTCCCTCTACACCACCTACCACAGAGAAACATGACCCCCAATCCAGTGGCTGGCTTTGTGGGGTCTTTATCAAACTTTCACAAGAACATGTATAGTCATTTAGGCCTTTCAAACAGGTCTGTGGGTGGTTGTGTTCGGGAGGGGTGGGGGGCACATAAGCACTTGTATTTAGGGATTTACGAAGGGGGTGGGAGGACACTTTTGCAACTAATTCCTGAGTCAGAGCTGAAGCTGGAGCTTAGGGTCCCCACAACTGGCCTCTCAGAGAGAATGCCGGCAGAACAACAGACTGAGGCAAACTTTTGCAAACTGAAATGGCTCTGCGCCACTACTACCCAGAATCCCTTTCCCTCCTGAAATAAATTGTCCTATTAAAATAAAATGGCGTCTATATGCGTTTAATAAATTGAAAATGCTTGTTTGAATCCCCCGTAATTTGGAAGCAATCCCAAGCACATCACGAAGGCTGGTACGAAATAAGATTATTTGCTGGGTATTATAATATGCACAGGTTTTATATGACCAAACAGTGTCACTGAACCCCTCCAATGAAATGCCTGCTTATTTATATGCAGTTATTCAGGTACGCAGTAAATTCCAATTACTTCTTTAGATTTCTATTTAACATGGGAGAAAATATGACAGGGAGGCTCTTTGTTTTTGAGCGCCAATTGTAAATCTCTTTAACCCTGTCTGTGAGTGAGTGTGAGCAAGGAAAGCAGTGGACTGTGCATCCTGGTTTGCATGTTATCATGCAGCACATTGTGTCATATGGAAAATGTGCATGTGTAGACAATTTATTAAACTAATGAGACAATATTTCCCAGTTCAAATTGTCAAACTCGACAGCAGTAATGTGTGTGTGTATGTATGTATGTATGTGTGTGTGTGTGTGTGTGTGTGTGTGTGTGTGGCGAGTGGGGACCTCATGCATTTATATCCCGGCGCTCAATCCTGTGCTCAGCTCCCACTGGCCCTAAATCCCTGCCGCTCTCCCCTCCAAGCACTAGCTGACGTGTAGCATGCTGGAGCGACCGCGTTTTGCCTATGCATTAGCCATCCATTTCATCTGCCTGACACCTCTCCAACATAAAACCGTACGGCACCGGTAAAATATCTCTCTCCTGGCGAAAATAAAGCTTTGTCTCCCTCCTGATCTATAGGATATAAAATAAAGCCATGGCTTTGATGGTGGCTTTACCTTATGCACGGCTTGCCTTTTGTGCACACAAAAGCCAAGGAAGATGAATGAGACCGGATTGCCAGGGCCGTGTCTCCCGTGGTCCTTTTGGATCAGCCCCTACAACCGCCACTGCCACGCTCTCTCGCCGCCACACACAAGTTTTGTGTGGGGACGCGTTATTATTGATCACTGTCTGTCAATAAACCCATTCATCGATTAGAGTTCTCTGTTTCTAAACTCAAACTAAGCTGCATCAACTGAAGTCTTTTATTGAGACACAATAAATTCAGAATTCGGCATTTTAATTTAAGTAAATTATACAGAGAAATACTCAGTATTTGACTTTTTTCTCGTCATAGAAGCCTAAATCACATTTTCGAGCAAAAATTAAACAATCGTAGCCTACAGTGGTCACTGTCAAACTGTATGTCGCAAATGTGTTTTCCTCTCACAATATCTGCCATGATCCCTGAACGATATTTTAGACATATCACCTATACCATGTGCACATTTCGCCTTATTGAGAGAGACACACAGATGTTTCAAGGATAGATTGGGATAAATCTTAGATTTATCGGTTCTCGGTTTTAATTCAACCTTGGGCAGTTGGTATCAGCGGCAGGCAGGACGGTGGGCTACTAGCTTGCGGGGCTGAAATCTGCTCCTGTTCTCAAGCTATCTGCCGATTTCCAGCTCGCAGCCTGTCCCTAGAGCATTGCCCACTGCGCGATAATATCTCGACGGGAGTGGTTAACACTAGACATTATATTATAATCATTAGTGATCCTAGCCCTTTCACCCGTAATGCAGAATAAGCGCTCAGAACCATTAATCTAAACTAGCAACTGTTCTCAAAGATCTCTCACTGCCGTTCTCGCTCGACGGGGAGGAATAGAATAATTTCCGTAAATAGAACTAACTCAGCCTAATGGAGAAGCAGTATATAGAGCCGGTCCGATTGGCCAGCACACTGTGATTTTGCAGAGTGTAAAATATATGTTTACTGATTTTATTGTTTAATTCTCCTCTGTATTCAGATAGCATTGTCTACGGTGAATATTTTCAATGTCTGTGATTTCCATTTGCTTTCGTTTTTGTATGCAACCACAACGAAATAGGTATAAGTTAATTGCATGTACCCGGAAACTAGTGATTCAGCTGTAAGTTACTGACAACGTCCATCAAATCCCTTCGTCAATGGTGTAGTCTTTCCGAGTAGTATTGAATCCGCCCCCTACTGTTAATCCCATCTCTCTCTCTCTCTTTCTCTCTCTCTCTCTCTCTCTCTCTCTCTGTCTCTCGTGTGTGTGTAAGGGAGGTGTGGTTAAGAGGGTTATCTCCTTGAGAAAATAAACATTAAACAACACAAAACACATTAGTCTGTATTATGCTGGGGCGTTGTAGATGATAATAAATGTGGTGGCGGGCCAGTTTACCACTATTTTATTAGGATAGACTTCAGCGAGAATAGCACACGTTGATGTGAAACAACAAAAGTTGCATTCATTTAATCCCAGGACTGGAATGCAAAGCGAGAGAAGCGGAGTGACGAGTCTGCCTTTGATTATTGGCTTTGGGGAGAAATAACAGCTGTTCCAGTGATGCGACGGCGTGAGATCTATAACTTCCATCGAATTTCTTTTGCCAAGTCTGCAAAGGAGTTGGAAAGTCAAGCAAATGTTTATGTTGACTTTGCGGTCAATATTCACTGACGTTAGTGTATGTTTGTGCATTCCCAGTTTTAAACTGGAACACTTGAGTCTCTTCATTTTTGGACGCTCAACGCTCCTACAAGGCTAACCCAGAAGCATTGCAAACTCCTTGGCGTTAATGTTTCTTATTGCCAATTATAAAAATAATAATAAACTCGATAACTCCCTTAATATTAAGGGACTGCGTCACAGCCTTATACTCTGTATAGTCCTGTAGTCTCTTATTCTCGTGTTAAATATTTTGTAGTGGTGGCAATGGAAGAGTCAAGGGGATTGCAGGGAAGCATTATGGGCGCTGCATAATGCTTGATCCTGCTGTGGTCTGGCTGCAGTGACGGGTCATTTCTTAATCACTTTTGGCATGCTACTGGACCGAGAACACAGCACCTTTCCCTCGCTGAACGCCTCTGCGACGGAGTGGAGGCCTGGTCGCTGCCGTCTCCTCATTTGTCCACACTGTGAAAATAAAGACACGTTTTATGACTGACATCCAAACCGCATGGTCCATCATTGCAGTCTTGTTCCTGTTTGGATAGTCACGGGCTACCTTATCCCTTATCCCTTATCCCTAACCTCACGGATTCATGTGGAGTGAGTCAAAAAGCGCAAAACTGACAGTGAATTGCCGTGGGGTCAAAATAGGCGTGAGTTTTTACATGAAAGGTGCCGCCAACAAAGAACTGGCCTGTGTCGCCTTCAGCGCCTCGTTTTCATCCTTCTTTCACCTACATCCCTACTGTCTGCAATATCAGTTACAGTCACAAAAATGAAATAGATAGATAGATAAAGATAGATAAAGAAAGAAAGAAAGAAAGAAAGAAAGAAGATGCACAAGGCATAATTCTCTCTCTCTCTCTTTTTTTTTTTTGCAAAAGAGAATTCAAGGTAGCAAGATATGCTTCATGGTAGAAGCCAAGCATTTAACATGCTTTGTATTTAATTTTCTTAACACATTTTGCATTTTTATTTATTGACATAACGTAGCACATTCTAGGCCTCCTAGCCAATCCATAGAATTCAAGAATTTAGGGTATAGCCTGCTAAATTCTAATGCATGTTTCCATGTATCTTCCAATTCACTTATGTATTAGCGCAGTTAAGTGTGTGCTATTATGCTATAAGTATAATCGTTTGTTTATTTTTCTGTTAATAAATGGCAGCAATTTTCAAAATACATTCAGTCACATGAGTTTTTTTTTTTGGCTTTTTAGTTCCTTTTGGAGAATGCACTGACGTCTAAAATTTACTAGCATTGTTTATTTAGTGCCAAATATATCGCAAAAGTGAAGTGTCCTAAGTTTTAGTTAATTACACTGGTAAATCCATCATAACTGCATGGGCAGCAGAAATCGCGCATTAGAAATGCTAGGGTCGGGGATGCGGAGGACGGCCTTAGGCCCCACGGCTCCCGGCGGGTGCGCTCAGCTGATCAAAGCCCAAGTCAGGGGTAATATTTCTTACTTTATTACCGGAGTCATGGCAGAGTCTGCACGGCCAACGATCACAAACTGAGCTGCCCACTCTCACTTGCTGGAGTAAGGTCACGTACGTACCAACACAGAAAAATAGGTTGCATATAGCCTATCTTCAGCAGGTGAAAAAATACTGTAAACTAGCCAACATTGCTCAGTCATTATATTACTTCGCACACAATTAGGATGGCCTTATTTACACCTATAAGATAATTTCCGAGTTTCAATATTTACACAATAACACAATCATAACAAATTTAAGAACTGTAGGTTCGACGAATCGTGTTTTCTGCCATCATCTGAGAATGATCAATATAAACTAAAATCTATGAAATTAGTGTTTAAAAATACTATTATTGTACTAAAAATATATTATCAAAGACTGTGATACATTTTTGTATTGACATAATGGATAAAAAATATAGAAGATTATTTTATAAAATAAAAGACTGTTACTACAGTCTTTCCCGTTCATGTAGCCTATTATTTTTTAAAGGCAAGCTCCGGCTTTGTTAGATAAATGCTGAACTTGAACCTAATAGACAGATCATCATTTCCACAGTTCTTGCTTGCATCCTTGTCTCTTACATGTTCAGATGCTATTGCCGGTTATTAATAAAAGGCATTGAATAAAAAACAATTCTATGTGGAAAATAATCGTAGGCAATGAGACCGCGCCAGCAAAACTATGTGGATGCATTACAATTCCCTTAAAATTATACATTCTAGCACATCTAAAGACAGTCACTTGCATCAAGACTGAAAAGGGGATGTACGCTGTAAGACGTTAGCGGGTGTGAATCTGGCAAGGAATTCTTGGTGCTGCCCATTTCCCGATCGATAGCTCCCTCTAGCATTACCATCGCATTTCCCCTTTTCGTAAATGCATAGGAAACGCAGTTTTGTTTTCTCTCTGTGGATGCTGTTGTGAGACATGTCTTTAACCGCTTAGAGTTTGAAAATATATTTGAGTTTTTTTTTTTCGGTGAACGGGTTTCTGAAACGTTCACTGCATGGAATTAGTGTATAAGGAATTCTTGGTAATTTCTTAGCGCATTTCAAACTTTAACGGAGGACTAACCAAGGGCAGAAGTTTTTCCAATGCATTATATTTCCGTGTCATTTCCGTGTCACTTTTTTTCAGAACTTCACGGCTTTTCGTCACCACTATATAATAAACTTATATTATTATATATTATACACATACATATTAATGACTAAAAAATGAAGAAAGCCAAACGACGGCAAGTTTAGAATGTTTTGGCGAGCATCAAGGACTATCCTTAAAATGCATATTTAGAATTTAGCAAAATTGTGTTTCAAAATATGCGATATGTTGAATCATAAAGTTGTAGCTATCTCAGAAAAAATATTTCAATGGGTAGCCAACAAATAATGCCAGCCTCTTGACACTTGAGGTGTCATGTGTTGTCCGTTTCTATCACCAAACTGTCAAAATCCTTCCCAAAACGACCTCTGCAGTTCTCTCCACCATGACTCTGTCCTTCCATCTGAAGCCGGTGGAAATACACCCAGCTGCTAGCACGTGAATTAAAAGCTCTCACGCGCACACTTCCCAAACAGACACGAAAGCTCATCTGGGAGGTCGACCCAGCAAGCGGGGTCTGACAAAGGAGAGAGAGAGAGAGAGAGAAAGAAAGAGAGAGAGAGATGCACTGGCGTAAATATGCTGCGTGTACATCTCTCTTATCTGGTATTCTTCACGAAACACATGTCATCTAAGAGTCTTGCAGTCAAAGAAAGCACTCCCCAGACGCTCTTTGGCAGCTGTCATGGTGAGGGCCATCTACGGCCTTGTCCGGACCCACTTCTGCGTTTTATATCAGAAGCACCCACATGCACGTTGAAGGTGATATTGATTCCAGATCCCAGATTATGGCGTATGGACAATATACTTGCCAAAATATGGACAGAAAAAGTCGTGTTATGTTCATCATTAGGCGAGACAATGTGTGTATGTTTGTGTTGTGTGTGTGTTGTGTGTGTGTGTGTGTATGTGTGTGTGTGTGTGTGTGTGTGTGTGTGTGTGTGTGTGAAGCGTACAAGTATACCATATAATTAGTGATGTATGTGGTGATGTAAGAAGACATTCAGTGGAGAAACGTTTAACCGTTTATGATCACATGGTCTGAACATCAGTCAGTGTCATAAGGCACAATGTTTTGAACTTTTCAGTTATTTCAAATCCCCTTTCAGAGCAGTATATTATTACTGATGTCTCAAGAAAATCTACCAGCACAATCCACAAAATTCTTCTTTTCTGTTATCTTCCTCCCTTCATCCTCATTTCGAAGGTTTGCTTCTTTAATAAAAGCTGATGTGTTTACTTATTCTTTTCTCCACTTTTTGCAGCCATGTTGTGTTCAACAGCCGCTTAAGTAATAAAGGAGCTTGTAAAATCATGTGACCTAATACTATAATTAATCTCTACATACATAAATAACGTCCTAAGTATCTCTTGCCTAGCTTATATGTCAGTATCATGTGCGCAAAGGTGTTCACCAACGCGTAGTCAAATGATTCTTACTTGTATTACGTGCACTACGCACTACGTGGAATGAAACAAATACAGGGATATCTGATACACAGCGCTAAAAGTAATGTATATTGCTCATCTTAATTAAACATCCATAGGTGTCTGGGCCATCAGAAACCGTCAGGGCGATCTGCTCAACTGTAAACTTTAGAGCCTCTTCGTCTTTCACTTTCCCCCCATTTGACAAAAGACCAAAGGGTGTGTAATCACTAAGGTTACGAGGATGGAGACCCGATAGGATAATAGCAATCAATGTAATTTACTCTATAATCCCCTTAATAGAATCTTGCATTGAAGTCTTAGATAATATGGAATAGAACATTTATCAAGTAGTAGTTGACAAAACATACCGGTCGGGTTGTGTGAGGGCATGGCATCGTGGCATCTTGACAGAAAAAACTTGGAGACTAAATAGTTCGTCAATAATCCCTGAAATAAATGGCAATCCAAGGACATTTACCTCCGCAAGTTCCCTGACGACCGTATGCCGGTAAACAACATAAATATTTTTTCCTGTGCAGCAGTCTTCCTATAGAAATTACCGTTTCTACATGAGATTTGATTTCCGACTTGTAGGGCGCCTGCGAAATGACAAGTGCCGTTCTCATTCACCTTTCAAGAAGTTGAGCAGCCCCACTAATTTAGTCTGTTGACGTCGCTTTAGCAATCTTAGAAAGACTAATATTAATTCAAAGTCGATACACCTTTGTTGTTTCACAGATGCTCTCTTCTAGCAGATCCTTCACTCAGCTTTAGTCATCAGGCTAGATGAACGACATAATTACATTATAATGCATGCCTAAACCTGGGCCCTACTTATGCAAAAGTGACAGTCACCACTTCAATGCAAAATAAAAATGAAGCGGCATAGCTACCTTGTTGAGTGCATGTTGATGTCCGTTCCTCCATGGAAAGACAGCCACGAGATAATTACGCTGTTTAACTTGGTAGGACTATATCTTTTCTGTCTGCTGTCCACATTAACAAAGATATGACAGTTTCTGGATTTTTTTGACAATTGGTTTCTTCTGTTCCCTATAAATAGTACAGACTGCGCCTGTAAAGCTTTGAGAGGCTAGCTAATGGTTACTTGAACAGAAAGGTGCTGATTGGCCTCGGCCTCCCGTGACGTCACGGGGCTGTGAATAAGGATGGCTCGTGTGCTTTCAAGAACATGCAGAATACTGAGGGCTGTGCAAGGAGCGTCAATCCTGCATTGAGATGTCACACGAATTCTACACTCCATAACCTCGCTTTCTAAAAACGGAAGGAAATTTGAAACGCAGAGGAGAATCGCAGTTTTCACCGACTTTGCTTCGTTTTAACGTTCTGTCTCATCGATGGTGTTCAACAGTGTGGATACGCGGTGATGTCTAAGTGCGTTCATGTGTTTTGGGAGACGCGTGTCTTGTTTGTTAGCCTTGCCGTGTAAGCTGTATAATTTTGATGCCATACAAGACTAACTTAGACACATCATTTTCTCATCACTGTCGCACTTTGATGACCATGTTGACGTATTGATGTAAAATGATGCTTACATTTTAGGCGGCATAAACCTGGAGACTTGATTTTTCGCTTTTTTTCCCTCAATTGCATTTTTCCTACATAGGAGGATCTCTGGTACTACCTCATCCCCGAGAAATACCCAGCCTTGCAACCGGTCATCCTCTTCCCAATTTTGGACCTTTACATATATTCCTACTGAGTACTGGCAGTGACAGGAGAGACACCGACGTATATAGCTCTGCTCGCTCAGCCTGACCCGGACTTCCAAACGAAAAGGAACCCCAAACCCCCTACCCACGCGTACGACATCTTTCTTCTCTTGATTGGTGTTTTGAGAGAAAAACGTGAATGAACAGATACTCGCGTTGTCCAGACAACGGTAGAGTTGTGGGAGCACAGCCAAAGACGATGGTCCACTGTGCTGGGTGCGAAAGGCCTATATTGGACAGGTTTCTCCTCAATGTGTTGGACAGAGCATGGCACGTCAAGTGCGTACAATGCTGCGAGTGTAAATGTAATCTAACCGAGAAATGCTTTTCTCGTGAGGGGAAACTCTACTGCAAAAATGACTTTTTTAGGTAAGCCCTCAAACTTAATCATTTATTTGTATTTCTTCTTGATTGTTTTCAGTGGCGATATCCATTTATCTTGTGCTTTTGCATGCGTCCCAGTCCAAAACATTGTTAGAATACTGCACCATTTTATTTATCCCAGTGAATAGTGTAAGATGGACAGGCCTTCCTGTCACACCGATAGAATACAAATGCTCTCTTATATAGAGAAATAGGAGCGTAGCCTAATGTTTGGGTTTTAATATAAACAGGCATCGTTCAAATAATACACAACCATGGAGAATGTCTTAGACATAAACAGCTACAGTCAAAGTAGGTACATAACCTTTATTAAATTGTCTATTTTCTTAACAGTGTTTATGTCCTATGCTGTCTCTCCATTGAGTAATATATGTTATGATTAAATGCAAATTTCGATAAAAGTAATCATCCTACGCAGCATCCTTTAGTCAATTAGTAAGCATTTTCAAAACAGTTTTTCTGAAATACAAAACGTGTAAGCCAAATACAAAGCTGCCCATCCTGTATAACACTCTGTGAAGGAAAGTCCGTGCAAAACATGGGGTGTGAAATAAAGACTCAGGGGTTCGATCGGGAATATCTTTGATCAAGGCAGTCCCTAATTAAAAGCTTGTTAATTTGAATTGTCATGTTAAACAAAAGACCACATACATTAAGCGTCTGTGTGTACTCGTGCGCTCGTTCGCAGTGAGGGTCTTAAGGAAATCACACTTTGTTTACAAGAATCGCCAGCCAGGGAAGCCGCAGGGATCAATACTTTGCCAAGCTTCTTGAGGGAAGTGTAACCTGGCCCGGTGGCAAGCTGTCTGTACAAACCCGTGTTTGCCGGGGTTCGAGTGAAGATGTGATAAGTGGATTTGAATAATAAACCAATTTGGAGAGGAAACACATAGACAATGCAATCACAGACTTGGAATCAACAATCGGCTTGCGGAATCAGAATACACAATATGAGAGTGCGATCAACAATATTTGGTTCTTACAGGTAGGCCCATAATTTGTATGGGCTATTGTATCTTACATTATGTGTATTCGATTATTTCCTTAAATTAAATAATCTGTTTGTAAAGCCGTTGCCCTTAGCAAACCTTAATGCCGTATATCTTAGGCTACCACTAAGAAAATCTCGTCCTATTTGTACATTTTATAGTCTAATGTTTGGAATCTTGGATTAGTAAATTTAATTAACACATTACTTAGAAATAAGCCACTTACATTGGGTCATTTTACATCTAAAGGTCACCATTTAAGCTTGTGTACGCACTGTCTTGATTAGTAATAATTCTTCCACCTGCATTCTTCCAGGGACAGCGTTTAGCCACAAAATAACTAAATGTGTACAAATCCTATTTCAGATGTAGCTTTCTTCCTCCTCCCTGTTCAAGAAAGTAAAATACATTATCCTTTATTTCCTTCTACAGACGGTTTGGGACAAAGTGCGCCGGCTGTGCTCAGGGGATCTCGCCAAATGACTTGGTCCGAAGGGCACGGAGCAAGGTGTTTCACCTGAACTGTTTCACCTGCATGATGTGCAACAAGCAGCTTTCCACGGGAGAGGAACTGTACATCATAGACGAGAACAAATTTGTCTGCAAAGACGATTATTTAAGCAACACCAGTGGAAAAGACACCAATCTCTTATCAGGTGAGACCTAGGTAGACAGAGGCAAGGACTCCCTCGAATGTAGGGGGTATTGCAACGGATGGCGTCGCCATTTTGAAAAGAAACATTAGTAGCTCACAATTAAGTGGGTGGACGCAACCATTTATTATAGACACTCTACATTTTCCTTGGACCGAATGACATCACTCATCAACGTTTATTTCGGGATGACAATGCTTCACTAAAAACGATAAAAGGTCAATTTGAATTAAGTCCACGAGGCTCCTGTGCTTTATTACTTGGCATAAATATTTTTTGTATTTGGCACACGACTTGGTGCAGTGCAGATTTCTACTCTCCCTTTACTCTAACCTGTTTTGTTAGTATTTTTGATAGCCTACTAAACAAGTGTATTGTTCTTCCATGCGCTTCATTATGCTGAACATATTTGCTTGGTCAATTTGAACTGTTAATTTAAAAAAGGGGGTAACTAAACCTTCAAATATTGTTACTTTTAGATTTCCCATTAAAACAGTCTTACGGTGTTGTTTAGCCTAGATTAACACTACACGCCAAATGTAAATGTAAATTACCTGCCTCGCCCTGGATTTTACTGACCCGTGTAGCATATACAGTATAAGACAGGTCGTCATGTGCCTGGTTTGGTCTACATGTAGCCTACAACTAATTTGCATTTTTCTTTTTTTTCTATTTTGCAGTAACCGCTTGCAGCGATCCAAGTTTATCTCCAGATTCTCAAGACCAGCTACAAGACGATGTAAAAGACTCTGAAATTGCCAATTTGTCAGACAAAGAAACGGTTAATAATGAGAATGACGACCAGAATCTTGGAGGCAAAAGACGAGGACCACGCACCACAATTAAAGCCAAGCAACTGGAGACTCTTAAAGCGGCGTTCGCGGCAACACCCAAACCAACAAGACACATCAGGGAGCAACTAGCGCAAGAAACTGGCCTCAATATGCGAGTGATTCAGGTACAGTCATTATTCAATGCATTTTAGTATGGATCGCGTTTGCTATAGCTCGTGGGCCTTGAAGTTATTTTCATGGGTTGCTGTGGGGCCATAGGCTATCTGTTCACCCTGACTGGGGTAAGCTTTGAGTATTTCGTTCTATTGAAAGACAATCATCCCCCCAGCGCTTTTTATTTTTTTTCTTTCATTCTGCACAACATTAAATGCCGAATTTAAATAGAACAATTTTAATTACGAACACATAATCTTTAAAGAAATGATTGATGCGGGTATCTCTCTCCCTGTTTGGCCTAAGCAGTGGTAAGAGATGCCAGTTGGCGTGAGTCTGGTGAAAACGATGGGTGTCTTGGCAGTGCCCTGCCATCACGTTTTGCGACCACATTTAGCCATGCTGGGACCGTACTCAGTCAAGTGGAAACGCGTATGTGCCTCTGTAGTGTCAGTCCTCTTTCTTCAGAGAAAGAGAGAGAAAGATAGACAGAAACTATTATTTTTAATATGCTATTATTATTATTATTATTTTATATAATATTATGACTGCATCCTTGCTTTGTTGACCACCTAGGCCGTGTATGGAGGGGCTTGTGTGTGTGTGTGTGTGGGGGGAGTGGGGATTGTGGGGCGTCGATGGCTAATGAAAAGTGTGCCAACAGCTGGATGAATATAGACTAAAGGAACTAAATGTTTTTAAAAATCCACTAAACATGTCTTGAGTGTCTTCATGAGCAAATTAATAGCAGTCAAGAGAATACCCTGCGTTTATGTCCACATGAAACTAGATCAAGAGTTTCAATGATGTTTGAGATTAATTGAGCGTCGATTTTTTTTTTCTTTCTGTTGTATTTTATGAAGGAATTTAAGGATGAATGTGTAGATTACTAAATAATAACCTCGCAGAGTTGGTTAATATGTCGGTAACAACATACCTATTAGGTATTAATTGAAGATTTTAAGTTCCTGCTGCTGGCCCTCAGTCGGAGTAAATGGAGGGTTAAAAGATCATTAAAGTGAGGTTAGATCCGAGAGTCTTGGAGTGACGATAATTAGGAGTAGGCTAATCTTGTCACTACTATACGAATTCACTCAGTCACATCAGCAGTCACTAGTTAACTCTGGAACATTAGGTGCATCGTCTATAAACAAAGGTATGCAGATCTTAACTAAATATCTAGGCCTATATAATTGTACATTTTGTTCGTTATGTCTCACAAAAATGTACATTAACGAAATCTTTTACTGGACATTAATCTTCTCTCATTATTGTTAGCATATTAAGCGCTCTTAACTCAACCAGTAATACAGCATGCCTTCCAGAGGCCTTTTTGCCCTCTTTGCCTCGATGACGGGTATAATTTGCCTATTTTATTGTCAGTCAGTTATATTATCATAATACTTTTTATTTTAACATTATCGACAATTTATTATAATAATAATAATAATAATTATTATTATTATTATTATTATTATTATTATTATTATTATCAGTGTAATTTTTTTGCAAGTAGTTATTTTTATAAAATAATTTGTTTTATAAAATTATCGACATTTACACTGTTACGATGTCTCCATGCTATTAAACATAACGCATCTGTTCACTAGTTAAAAAAAAAAAAAACTCTTTTACGTTATGTGTTATGATAACCAACACTTGAAAATAGCGCTTTACATGTCGCAAAATCACAGTTTACTACAGACATACATATACCAACGTCTATATATATATTCCCAACCCAATGTCTATATACATTTCTTTTGGCGCAGGTATGGTTCCAGAACCGACGGTCCAAAGAGAGGAGAATGAAGCAACTGAGTGCTCTTGGCGCAAGGAGGCACGCTTTCTTCCGAAGTCCTAGAAGAATGAGGACGCTAGTGGACAGGCTTGAACCCGGAGAGCTTATTCCCAACGGCCCGTTTTCTTACTATGGAGGTAGGAATGAATTCACTTCTGCTAGTTTATTCTTTTTACATAATGGCCTGAAAGGTTATTGCCACAGCCAACCTTTGTTTCCATTTTGTCGCGCCACTCCAGGAAACCTTTGAAACTTTGAAAAGCGTAATGGCTTATCAGACAAGGTGACGTGTAATGATGATGTTGATACAGGAGAAGTGTGAACCGACACTGGCACTTCATTGTAGAACTTAAATAAGAAATGTAAAATAAGGGTGTTTTTGTTGACCACCCGAGTTTGTTAACCACCCATTTGGACTTCATGCTATCAATAATTTTATCGTTAATAAAATGACTCCTCCTCTTGAGATAACGATGTAAAACCGGCATATAACAAATGCTTTTAAAAAGCGCAGTTGTTAACTTGTAGTCTGCTTTCGCTCTTTGCACAACTGTAAGTACAGCGGCATCATCGGGGTATATAATGAGCATCTAATGCAGTTAGAGTTAGATTAACAAGTAAGCCCTTTATTTAGTAGAGGTTAGAGGGTTTTGGGACCTCGCGGTTTAGCATTTAAGCATTTCTTTATATAAGCCACCTGAATTGTAGCTGTCAGGAAATAGTTAGGCTACTCCGGTTGTTATTGTTGTGACATTTTCAAATGTGTTGTTACAAAATGACGTTTGTTTAATTTTGTATTTTGTTTATGAGTTTCTTCATTTTATTCAGTATGTTGGATACCCACTGTTTGTTTTAGTTCATTGTAAGAATAGAGGTCTATTTATGAGGTTAATTTATTTTTTGAGAATAAACAAACAATGAAACTGGTTAATTTAAGCTGGCTATAATTAATGAATGAATGATTTTAAACTACTGGGAAATAATTCCAATGAGCTTCCTTTCCTTTTATGGAAGCATTTAATTATATCTGTAGTGTCCTTTATGGTCTGCTATGGAACCCTTAGAAAATACTATTTGGCTGTACTAGGAAATGATGTCTCAGAAGGTAAAATCACTGATAAAATGTTCTGGTTTTAATTAATTTTTTGCTAGCGTTGTTCCCCCTGCCCAAATGCAGTTTCTATTTAAGTCTTACATGGTGTGTGACTAATCTGAGACAGTGAGGCCTTGTTTCTGTGGAACTCTAGGCACAATGTTTTTAATTGCTCCTGGAATTTTCTTTTCCTGCTTCTCTACTTTGTATTAACTCTCTCTTTCTCTCTCTCTCTTTATATTTTTCACTCTCCAGATTATCAGAGTGACTACTATGGTCCTGGTGGGAACTACGACTTCTTCCCACAAGGACCCCCATCCTCCCAGGCCCAGACCCCAGTAGACCTCCCATTTGTGCCGTCGTCAGGCCCCACGGGGACTCCCCTTGGGGGAATGGACCATCCCATCCCAGGACACCATCCTTCCAGTGAAGTCCAGCGCTTTTCCGACATCATGTCCCACCACCCGGGTGACTCGCCTAGCCCCGAACCTGGCATCCCAGGCCCGCTGCACAGCATGTCGTCAGACGTGTTCGGTCCCAGCCCGTCCTTTACCTCGCTCTCGCTCAATGGAAGCGGATACAACAACCACCTGTCACACCCCCCCTCAGAAATGAATGAAGGAACTGTTTGGTAGCTGCGTCCCCATCACCATCAAAAACAAACATGGACAAACCCAGTGGAGGGATAAAGGAGTTGATGACATCAGAAAAAAGCGGGGGAGGGAGGGATAGGAGGGATGTCACAGTTTCTTTTGGGCATCCATATTTATTGTTTTTCCAATTCAAATATTATTTTAATTTTTCATTATTGTTTTTTTTTTGTTGTTGTTGTTTCTTTTTCCTCTCTTTTTTGGCCAGAGATATAAGAAGTGAAGTCAAGAGACGGCAGTGTGCTCATAAACGTTCAATATTGTGTTTATATCCAGTTGCTTCATACATATAAATATATTTTTTCCTTTTTTTCGTAATCAAAACATGGACTTAACCACAGAAAGGACTGATTTGTGACAGTTGTTGACCCCCTTTGGGGCTCTCGTTCCCCCAGCTTTGTTGTGGTAAAGACCCCAGTGCAAGGCCTAATACAGCATTGTCCCTCCAGTAACACTCCATGCATCAACAAGAAAAAAAAATATCACTTGGAGAACAACACCCTGGACTCAAGAAAAAAACAACAACAACACTCCATTAGCTTCTGTCAAAGACTCGACAGCTTTACGGAGAAACTCCTACGATGGTCTGCGTTTTGCTCACTGGTGATGTAGGCCCCCAAGATAGAAGAAAGCCGTCAGACTTAGTGTACTTATTTGAAAACTCCTCAGACCTCTACGCCTCCAAAGGCTCTGCCATATTGACACTTAAACAATCTTTTTTGACGCTAAATATGTTTCTGAAGGCCGGGTGGGGAGGGGAGGGTGGAATTTTTTTCTGCTTTCTCTTTATCTGGATTTTTTTTTGGTTTGTTTGTGTTTAAGAAATCCACCAAATCCGACAAAGTTGGCCTTCAAAAGGCAAACGCTAAAAAAATGTATGGAGTGTGAACCCTTTATTTAATGGAAGAGAACTTGAAATGTTGCTAAAATGAAGTCTACCTTCTAAAAGTATTTTAACAAGGGTCTGAAAGGGACTTAGAACAGTCAACTGTTTACGTAATATATTTAATTCAGGAGTTAAAAAGTATCAACCATGTTTTAGAACCTCTTGATCCAGATAAAAATGTTCCAAGCAACCAACCAAACTTTTGTATTGATTTTATTTATATTGTATGAAGAAAAAAAAAACAAGTTTGCTGGGGTTGTGGTTCACTGTGCTAGTTTGTACAAGATGTTGTTTACAAAAAAATGTAAAAGGAAAAAAATACAAGTTAAGTAGACAGTTGCCAAATAAAAACATAGCACAAATACTGTAAAAGTGCTTTGCACCATTATCTGCAGTGTTGAAACAAAGTGTAAGTGTTAAAAAATGCTAAGAAGTATTTACTTCTTAATTTTTTAGTCTGCTGAAAAAACACATTCATAAAATTGTTAATATAACATACTTAGACCTACAAGTTTTATTTTTGTGTCTTAAAAAAGGAAAATCCAAACTATTAAAATTGATGGTCAAATATGCGGCAAGCAGCTGCTACTTTCTTTAAATATCAAACCCTCATGGTATGTCTTTTATTGTCCTAATAAATCTAAGCTTATGTGACCTCCAGTGCATATTAGACCATTCACTGTATAAAGACAACATGTTTAACAAATTTGTGAGTTTTTAATAAAATTAGAAAATATGATATTTGGATTACAAATGTTTTTCATTGGGCAAAATTAGTCACTGATTTCCTCTTTGTATAGGTGATATGAGTATTTCATTCTTTAAAAATTCTTAAGCAATTCCCATTTTTTACTGTGCATGTTAGCTCTTGATGGCTTGATATCTTGCTTCAAACATTTCTGTTGAGAGACTGCCTACCCATATTCGACTCTTTGGTAGTGTCTCAAACAGTGCAGTCAACAGAGCGCTCGCACATTTTTTTTTTACAGCACAGTTAAAAGACATTTTCGAGTGTACTTCAACGGAACATCGAAATTGAATTTATGAGGCATTATTCACCACTCTGCAAATAGAGGGCCATAGGCCCAATTACGGGAGAAGATGATACAAATCAAATGGTCGGGAGCTCATCTGAATCTGTCCCCCTGTGATTTCCAGTGCTCTCACTGGAGTATCAGTGGTGACCCATTTTCACAGTGATGGTGTGTGTGTGAAGGGCTACTGTAGACTGGCCTTCATAACAATGGAAACTATCGATATGTCATGATAATTGCTGAAGAGCTTCAGCTCTTCAAATGTTTTTTTTTTTCTCTGTCTGCAGCATGCCTGTCAGCATTGGTTTATTATTCAGTTGAGTGAGTGTGCTTTGCTTATTTAACAATCCTTAAAATTATATGTTAAAAGGGTCACATCTAAAGTCTTTTTTTTGATCTTCAGGGTTCATGATTATTCTTCACCCATCCTTATAGCAAACCACTTGCACAACTCATACACAGTGTGTTGCTTATAGCAAACCACTTGCACGACTCATACACAGTGTGTTGACATATGAAACAACCTGAAAATGCAAAAATATGAGGTCTTTGAGGACTCAGAGGTCAATAACAAGGGACTTTTGTTTGACATAATGTTCTAGGTCAATGTCTGTATGTACACATCTGTATTCATCATACTTATTGGTTTTGGTTTAGAAGGATGGTTAAGAAAAAGTAAACAAAACAACCGCCCCACACACACATACACCCAAAACCATCTCTCCAGTCCTCCCAAAAAATAAAAACACCCCTGGTGATATGAGTGGAGAGAGAAAGAGAGAGAGAGAGAGAGAAAGAAACACACAGAGTGAAAGCGAGAGAAACCATCTTTATCTCCAAGCACTATGTGGTGCAGTCTGAGCCCGCCCAGGCATCCCTCTACCACAAGGCCGGCCGCCACCTAATCCACTATGAATTAATCATGCTCGTGTGCGTTAAACAGGCCTGCCGGGGATCTCCGGTGCCCCCGGGCTTAGCCGCAGCGCTGACTCCATGCACCATGACCCGGGAGGCCACAGCTCTTTAAATTCAAATTCCATATTGATTGGAGATTGAGTATTGGTTCAGACTGACCTTGTCGTCATGTTAAATATAAATGGGGCCTTAAGAATATTGAATGTTTTTAAATGACGGTTTAAATCTTGAGTGAGGGAATTTAAATAGATCACACACACAACACACACATACACACACACACACACACACACACATTTTCTCCAAGGTGGATGTTGCTTACATTGGAGCCAAGATGGGGGGATGGGAGGTCTAGGTGAAATAATTTCAGATGGCTGAAATAAATCTTATCTTTGTTAGCTTTTGAAAAATCGAAATTGAAAAAAGTGAATGGTTTGCATACAAATAGATCACTATGAACAACATAAATAATATTCACCAAGTATGAAAAAATCTACTGAGAGTGAAAACATCATCCTTTCCCTTTAGGTTTTGATAGAAAAAAATCCACCCATCCATCAACATATTATTTAAAACAAATAATTACAATGCCGAGAAATCTTATAAACAGGTCATGTTCTTCATCAAGCTTGTTTACATAAATAATAAGATGATATTCTCTTCCTCCTTGGATATATGTACAGCTGCGAACAGTAAGTGTCTTAACGGCAGAAATGGAATTTTATGCATGTTTACTGAATACAGTTTAGTCTCATATACTTCCATTTGGCAGGTTAGCCACAGAAATGATATGGTCAACCAGTTCTGCACATTCAGTGCATCAGCGTGCATGTTAAATCTAAACCATTTATCTCAGCAAAGCAGGGTACTTAAAGAACACTAATAGCATACAGGATAACATGCTGGACACCTCCACCAGGCTGTGCATTGGTTATGATTTTTCGCCTGAGGGTGTGTTAAAAAGCCATCCTATCAGAGGCACACAGATAAATGGGAAGCTGAATGTATGCCATGTGGAGAAAAAAAGGTCACAGTACTGAGGAGGAAATGCAGATGCAGTGTAGAAGTCGGAGCATGCATACACACACATGCACACACACGCACACACACACGCACATACACACACACACACGCATAAGCACACACACATACACACACGCTCTCTCTCTCTTGCTCTCTCTCTCTCTCTCTGTCTCTCTCTCTCACACACACACACTACACATTTCAGACAGGTATTTACCCAGATGAATAACAGTTAATGAATCACCATTCATTCAATGCTGAATAGCACCTAATTTGAAGCAAATGGCAGAAAAAGCTTTTTGTACTGTTGTAAAATGACGTAATCCTATTTAACAACTTATTATATTTATGCTTTTTGTTTGGAAGAGAATAATAGGCAATAGAGTATTAAGTAAGCCTACTGATGAGAAATTATGAAAACTAGACATGAATCTTGGCATTGATACACAAGCGTCCATTCATACAACTTTTGGGCTTAGGACTTCAGGGGCCCAGGTTCAATTAATACCAGCAGCTATTTCTTATGTCTCTTCTTCCCCCATTCACTCAATCTCTACTGTCCTACTTCAATTAAAGGCACGTCCTGAAAATTAATGTTATCAATAACCCTGAAAATAATAATAAACAGACCAAAATAGAAAACACAAGAGACAATATGTTTCAGTGAAGAGATACCATCATTCCATATAAAATGTTTACACTGATTTGGACAGCTTTGACAAAGATCACAGAATACTGACCAAGAAAGAGCCACATAATACATTACAATGGGAGCAAACATGAATAGTCCCAGTTTGGATAAGTGAGAGTGTCGCGTAACGTCACAATATAACCTTTTCAATGATCTTCTGTATCAACATATGAGGGCTCGACTCTGGTCTGCATAAAGGGAGATTTTTCCCCCTCGACCTTGCAAAAATAGAACATGGAACTTGCCTCTTGCTCCGCTTTTACCCTCTTTGGCTTTGACTTTGCATGACCACTGACACATCCTGCTGTCTCCATAGTCATTGTTGTACATACCCCAAAGTCTCTGACACTTCTGCTTTCAGTACAGAGAGAAATATCCTGTACTGTAATTAAATCATTTATGTATACCTGTGTAACTAAAACTCATCAATGCCATTGACATAGCTTGACACAGAAATTATGCTGTTATAAAGACTTATAGTAATTGTAATATAGCATTCATAACAAGAGGGTTCTTAACCATTCATCCAATGCTTTTAATGTTCATGTCTAGCTAAATGGAGCCAGTGTGTCCATGCATGTTACAATTTGTCCCATGCGTCTATATTTAACCGCTAAGCTTCAGAGTAGTTTCAGTAGTCGTGGGGGAGGGGGGGGGGGGGTGTTTGCTCAGGTGGGCTATCATCATGACAAAATAAGAAAAATTTCATGCTGAAATAGTCAGACTAATTTGCCACTTGCCATACCAACTGTAATCTTTGATACAGTTTGACCGGATGTGTTTTTTTCCTATTCTTTGATGTTTTGCTCTGTAGCTGTGTTATCTCCACTGTCTTATCAGATGATGAACATGGACAAAATGTATAGATTTGCCCTCCTATTTTAAGGCACTGTTTTGAAAAAACAAAACGATAACACCAGACGCTCAGCTGGAGGGGCGAATCCACTGGGGAGAGATCCTCTTAGTACTGGAGGAAGTGTGTCATCACTTTGTCACTCTGTCATCAGCATGCACACTGTCACAGGGCTCTAATGGAGCCATGCTAATGGCTTCAATAGCCTTCACTATGACTTACCACCCAAACAATTCCTATGGGAAAGGGAAGCCTTATTCTGAAGAAAAGAGTGTTTCCCACCCACAGTTTATGAGTGAATTTTATGCAAACGTGCATTTATATTTTAATTTTTTTTATATTTAATATCTTGTAGGATGACATAATTCTGTCAATGTTATTCATATGAGCATTTATGTGAACACCATGATTTCTGTTTATTAACTACTTACTGTCCTATTCAGTATCACTGAATTTAGGTCCTCAGACCCATAGCAGGTGTTTCTCCAGAATGCAATGGTTACAATCACATTAAATGCATGATCTAAAAATTTGATCACACTGTACAAGACACCAACACATCTTAAGGTAGTGGATTGTGTTTTTACATATTACATAAATTTATTACTTTGGAATCATTGACATAGACTCGACTTTAGACTGTGCCCATTATTTCATAGCACATTGTATGGCTATCCCACTGAAAATGCCATTGATAACTACTTATGAGATGTCTGTTTCACTATGCCTAACAGCAGTGTGTGTGTGTGTGTGTGTGTGTGTGTGTGTGTGTGTGTGTATGTGTGTGTGTGTGTGTATGTTGCTGTTAATCAAAGAAATCCTAGATTATCCAGGGGGAAATGTCTGGATCAAAGCAGAGATTTATTGCAAGAACTTGGATCATGGTTAATCAATTTAAATTCATTAGACGACGAATTTATTGTGAGGGTGCATGACTGTTGTGCTTGTTTTTTCCTGCTTACAGTTAGCTGTTAACTAGGGCATTATAAATAGTGATTGTAACTTCAGTGCAAGGGTTTGTCAGGATGACCATAGTCAGGCTGACATGGAAAAGCATGTAAATCCAAACAAGATCCCTGTTACATCTTAAATTCATAAACTAGTAATAGTCTGATTAGAAAAAAAAATCTCTTCATAGACACTGCATTTTTGTTCACTTCAGGTTTTATTAGATTTACACACTCAGTGTCATTTCCACACTAGTGCTCATTAAGCATTTAGACTCTTTGATGGAGTTTTTGCCTTTGTTGACTCAAAAAAGTTTTCTTTTTAAGTTCAGTCAGTCCTTATGTTTGTTATTTGGTGGTTGAGATATTTCATACATTTGTTTTATGTCTTCCTTATCTGCATCATAATGCTAAATTCCATTACTCATTCTTCTGTTTATAGGTGATAAGTCTATTTCACTCTTAGGGAATTTATGATATCTGTTCTGTGTAAGGAAAAATGGCGACTTGACAACTTAAGAGCAAAATGACAGACAATTAATTATAAGGTCCCTTGTTAGCAAAGTATCCAAATGAGTTTCACACTCATCTTATTTCTTGCTCTATATATTGATCACCATATCGAGTCTAACACGATAGCCAACAGCTTCAGAAACACAGGGGGGCTTCTGTTGCACTCAACACAGAATCACGGAGCTAGATGGGAATCCAGATTGAATTGAATAGTTGGTAGATCCTGAGATCTGTGCTCGTGTCCATACCTCTCTGTCTCCCTCCCTGACATACACATGAGCTGTTAGGCTTCATTCACTGTTATTAGGGATATTACTTATTAGGGATAACAACATATGTTGTCAATTAGAAAAAACAAAGTCCAACATCAACATCTATGGATGTAATTTGTTTTGGATAAAAGGTAAATAAATAAATACATAAATAAATAAACAATTCATGCATCATCCCAGAGAACTACAATGACCAGTCAATTTTTTTTAACCAAAACAACTCTTTGGACTCACTGATTTTTAACAGAAACATCACCTGATATCAGATAATGAGTTTTCCCTTTCAGTATTGCCATGCAACATTCAAAAGGGTTCTGTCTGTGACTACTACTAGTGGTGCAGGAGAGAGCGTCACTGGACATGAAGGTGTAATGTAGGTCTTTGGAGGACCCATACAGCATCCAGAGATATGAAGCCATGGGCCTTACTGGTCCTGCAGCCTTCCTTATGAACGGGCCACCATAGGCTAGTGTAGCTAGTGGGTCACTCCTTCAGAAAAAAATAATCAGACTCTATATTTAAGTCCTCTTTTTTATAAAAAAAGAAAAGAAGAAGAAAGAAAGAAAAAAAAACATTCATGGCAATTAAAGCAGGCTTGTGCAGGGGCAGCCAAGCAGTGCAGCTATTCAATTCCATGAAAATGAATGAAGCAACCGCATGCAACGGTGCAGTTAACAGGAATTAAAACTAGAGGCAAGATGACAGATTACATAGGAAATTGAGTGAGGTGTGTGTGTGTGTGTGTGTGTGTGTGAGTGTGTGTGTGTGTGAGTGTGTGTGATTGTGTGTGTGTTTGTGTGTGTGTGTCCCTGTACTGTTTCCATGAACACAGTTAGAAGACATTTTTGTGTTTTGATACATGTCTTTGTCCTTCACCTAAACTAAACTGATAACTGTATTTTAACATGCCAGTGCAACTTTACCATCACTATCCATTGTAGTCATACCAGTATGAGAGCTGTTGACATACAGCCTTTTTCATCACTTAGCATAACTATTCTTCTTCATCCTGAAACCGGTTCTTTGAACACTCACAGTCCTTGAACTTACAGCGATGGACAAAGTTCCTCATGACAATCATCGAAGTGAAAAAAACTCCAAAAAGTAAAGGAGTCGGCTAAAATGCTTGTCCACCTGGATTATTATTTTTACCCATACCCATACCAGGCCTGATTATCCAGTAGGTGCTTATGAGTCCCTAAAGAAGCTCAAATCCTCAGAGCCACTTGGGGTCAAAAGCCATGTCAGCACTATCGGCAGCACAGCGCCTCTCCCAGAACCTCCCAGCACACCTGCCACAGGAACACACAAACCATGAGCCTGGATAAGCTGAAAAGTTGTGCAGGCAAAACTGGATCATCTGAACCCAACACAGCCTAAAGACAGCTTACTGGTTACTGGGTTTTCTGTGATGCTGCTTGCAATTATTTGAGCGACCAGACGTTGGAGCCCTTTTCTAGTCATTGACCTACAGTACACTGCATGGAGCACAGTCTCCTTAATCATCTTCCAATGGTTCCATGGGCGGCTTATTGGGAAGTGACTGTGGTTGAGAGGGTACATCACTTACCAGTCAGTTATCACATATCAACTCAGTAATATAACCTTAGTAACCTCTAGGAACACTCTGCAACTTCATCTGATCTTCATGAGCTGGCTTGATGCTTTTCATAGCTTCCTTTGTTGTTGGCCTATGATTGGATTCCTGGCAGTCACTCATTCTAAGTACAAACACTTACTCACTTTGTCTTTGTAATATCAGCCGTTGTCTTATGTGTAATGCAAGTGTATTACCAGTGCTGGTACCTCTCCATTGGCAAACATGCTACACATCCCTTTTGTCTGGCTCTAAGCTCATAAACTTGAAGACTTTGGGACCTAAAGTTTAGGCCTGAAGGAGATCCTGCGGAGAGTGTAGTTTTTAAGGGTAATTCCTCTGCCCCCATCCCTACCACTCATCCCACCTGCATCAGGGCCTTAACAAAGTGGACCAGCCATGCAATTAATTAGAAACAAAAGCTGGAAATATTTAATTAGCATGGAAATCCTGCTCTCAAACAGGCGCCCACCCACCTCCTCGGAACCCCCCTAACACACACACACACACACACACACACACACACACACACACACACACACACACACACACACACACACACACACACACACACACACACACAACACCACCTCCACCTCAACTCCCCCCAAAAAAACACATTATAATGAGCTAGATTGGCCGGGAGAGTTATAAGCGGAGGAAAATTATAAAGTGGATGTGGGGGACGGCAGTAAGATGAATGGGCCATGTTCTACATGAGCGGAACCTCAGTCTGGGTGCAAAGGCTGCAATCCCCTGTATGTGTGTGTGCGTGCATGTGTGTGTGTGTGTGTGTGTGCACACGTAGCTTGGTTCAGGAGATGCAAGTGGGTCCAAGTTAATGCAATGGAGTATGGAGTACAAGAGGGAAAGTTCATGGAAAAGTTTTTTTGTTGTTTTTGCATTCTTTTGTGCTGTTGAGTGATTTTTATGTGATTTTAGCTGTGCGCTCTCTGCATACTCAAAGCAAATATCTGAAAGGTTTTGCTTGCTCTTTTTTATTGTCTCAAATTGTCATTGTTAAAATCTGTTGTCGTGCCTGCTCACTGTTAGCTGTCATGGTTATTGCCTGGATCTTTTTTTTCATGAGATGAACACTGTGTGTTGAACTGTAGTTTGTGGTTTGTGATCATGGTAAACTGTAAGTGTAAAAATTATATGTATTTTCTGAGATGCCTAATAGAAAACATTAATCGCAAAAAAAAAAATCTATTGTCGTGTGATCACAAGTGTTAT